>JAQFVV010012545.1:1200000-1800000 GCA_028023455.1 Epiperipatus broadwayi
CTAGTGCTTCTAACTCAGTTTTAATAGAATCATCAATCTTATTATCCTCATCTGTACATTAAGTAGTAACTATATCCTCTAAGATTCCATTTTTCTGTTCTCTTATATGGTTAACATTGGTGTCTTAATCTTCCAATTTTATTTCATGTATTTGAGCAGAAACAGTTCTACTTGTTATTTCCAGTAGCCACTTTTCTTAATTACATCTCTTATCCATACAGTTTGGTCCACTTTAAATCTGATGTTTTTCTAAGTTTTCTTCTTTCTTTTTTGCTTTATCAAGTATTAAGATAGATAAGGGTGTTCCTCATATGTTGTTTCATTAATAATACCACAGGTGTTTTCTTTGTAATAGAGCTGGGGCATAAAATGTTGGTAAAACATCACTGTTGTAAGCTCTTCATAAAAATCAGCACAGTTCCTTTTATTTAACATAGTTTTAAGCTGTTGAACTGCCTTCTCCACAATTCTATTCAGCTGAGGATAATAAGCAGATGTAAATATATGCCATATCCTCTTCAGAGCAAGGATGTCTTCAAATTTTTTTGAGCTGAAATCCATACCATTTTTTGTTGCAATAGTTTCAGGATACAAATGCATCAAGAAAAGTTCATTTAAACTTTTATCACATTATCTGTGGTCATATATTTTATTAGATGATATTCTGTCCATTTTGAATACTAGAAAAATATATCCATGAAATGGCTCAGCATAATCTAATTGGATCTAGTCATTATATAACAATATATAATTACATTTTATAATGGAAAGGACTCCTGTAACCAATCATTAATTCACAGTTTTCCTAATTATGACCCCATATAAATTATTGGTTAGTGAAAAAGATATCAGAAGGATCTCTTCCACTATATATGTTTTTCTCTCTTGCTGTCCATATAAATACATACATTCATGTTTAAACATTAATTTGTTTTTATTTTAAAATGTTTAATTTATAAGCACAATTGAATATAGATAAGGGAGGGGATAAAATAGTCTTAAAATAGCCCACTACACATCAAAAATATTCCTAAGAGAAACTCTTGTAGAAATCGTAACTTTCTCTCTCACAACACCCATGAAGAAGCAATAAATGAGAAGCTATTACTTAATGATAAGTTATTGCTTAATAGAAGAGCAATACAGAGACTTCAGACCACTCAAAGAAGTATGGAGAGTTGCATGTTAGGAATAGCAAGAAGAGATCGAAAATGAAATATATGGATAAGAGAACAAACAGGTGTTACTGACCTCATTGAAAAAATTAAAAGACTGAAGTGGAGTTGGGCTGAACATACTGCTAGAAAAGATGATAATAGATGGACAATTGAAATCTTAAACTGGATTCCAAGAGATTGTAAAAAACTAGAAAAAGACCACATGTGAGATGGATGAATGAAATAAGAACGTATGCAGGGATGACGTGGAGAAGAGAAGCTAAAGATCGGAGAAGATGGATTGAACTTGGAGAGACCTTCATCTTGCAGTGGGTTGATAATGGTTGATGATGATGATTACTTATCTTGGTTGCCAATCTTTGACTGGTTTTCAATTATTGTTTTACTGTTAAGCTAAGATTAGCTTAATACTCATTTACTGATCAAAATTAAACGGTTAGCTGTGTTGGCTAAAGCAAAGTTACCAGAATGAAAAATCTTAAGCCTAATTGGAATCTGAAATTTTTTTAAAAGCTTTATTCGATTAGATTTGAAGCTCAGATCGTGGATATAGCTCTTATATCGTATAATTGTTTATATAGGTAACAATATTGCTTTAAGACATATGTATAAAACTAATACTTTTCTAAATTTAAGAATGAAAAAAATTTGAATATTTACAAATTTATTTCTGATTTTGTTCTAAACTAATGATGAGCGTGCTGCAAAATTATTTTATTGGACAGCAATGACTCCAGAATGTCTCCTTTTAAGTTTATTGTGGAAATAAAAGATAATTATTTAATCAACTAACGGGTTTTTTTCCACCGCTATTTATTTTTCCTTTTATATTTAATAAATTAATCATTTAAAAATAATAGATTGTTTTAATGATCTGCATTCGTGTATATTTATCACGAAATAGTAATTTTCACATAGATAAAACTGTTGTTTTGTTGGGTTTTTTTTAATTAAATAGCTTTGAATCATATTTTGTTTTAAAACATATTACGAAGCAGTGGCATCAATTGCAATATAAAATACAATAAAAGAATTTTGGCTCATGTTCCACAATATATCTTTAATCTAAACTCTATAAAAAAATTTCAAATGATTAAAATTACGTTATGCGCAATTAAACTGTAGAAGCATAAGCTCATTAGAAAAAAACGAGGGATATATTGCTCAGCTAGTACTAGAAATAACAGAGCTGGAACAGGAATATTTGTGCTATAGAAGCCTCATCTGCACAAAATATCACAAACATATTTAATATTATCATATTATTCACAAGCACTTATAAACAAATTACAAACATGGCTTCACGCTCTCAGATCGAACCGCTTCAGCTTCACCTATTTAAATAGAAAGTAGGTTGAAGTAAAGAAGGGTTCCCCTCTTTTCTTCCAAAGAGTAAGCTTGTGGTTTAAGACCTGTAGAAGTCCCTACTATCGCATTTTTATACGCATGTGCTTGAGGCTACAGCCTTAATGAATATTACTTAGTAATCAAGGCTGTTTTAACTCCAGAAGAAAAAAATTAGGAAGATATTAAGTCAAAGAATAAAAGCCTGAATTTGAGTTTTGCTATAACTATTTGTAAAAATCAATTAGTGAATTACAAATTTATTCATAAACCGCAGATATGATTATTTTTTAATCTACTTATTATTTAATGTCTTGCAATGCTATTTTTAACTTCTTGTGCAATAAATTATTATTTTTTAAGACTTCAATACTTTGCATAATTACAGTTCTCCATTGTAGTCTATCCTTTAAGTAACTTTCTTCCATTGAAAGCAGACAATTCTGAAATGTCTTTATAGTATCTGTGAGGTAATATTTACATGTGACCATTTGCTATACACTACCAAAGTCACATAGCCTAATAACGCATTTGGACTTAAAAAGCATGCCTACATGTATTCCCAGTAAATACCAGAAACAAAACTCCATGTGGCTTCAAGTTTATATTTAATATCTTCAATAGTAGCAATATTTCCTTCTACATAAGCATGAATAATCATTGGACATCTGTTGGTAATCATATTAGTTTTTAAGTATTAGCTTTTATCAGTAAAGAGAAATGAATTGCTTATGTTCAATCAGCAGCCATATTTTATAATCCAAGCTATTGGCTTGAACTAAAGTATCTACAATTAACATATAATTGAGGTCTTTAAAATATATAGTATCAGATTCATATAACTATAGAAGTTAGTTTTCTTTCAAAACTTAGGGTTTTGACAAAATCAAATTATTAGCTTAAATAGTTAAAAAATGAATAATGGCAGGTGATGAATGAATATGCATAATCCATAAAGGATCTGATCGGCAGTGTCTGGTATCCATTTGTTACTCGTGCTTAAATTGGTTATAGAGTGAAATAATATATGTAGGATCACTACTATTAATGCAGATTTTTAAGTAAATCTGGAAATGTGAGCACAATAATTATTATTAAACATTTTCACTTTTTATATTAATTTTTCTTCATGTTCATCTAATGTTAAACAGGAAGTGTCATCATCAGTTCTATAATAATTAAAACACTATATAAAAACCAAGCTTCTCACAAAGTCTTTAAATATTTTTTGCCTAAAACCATATTTAAAGTGAAATCATCGTATTTAATGTATTTGAATCCAAAGACATCAATGTCTGTATATATACACACAATTGTAATACAATATAATTTAAAAATTACAAAAAGTATACAGAAATGTTTTTAAAAATAAATAATACAAAGAAGCAAGTATATTTATATATATTAATGAATATATGCATACTTACTCAATCATGTTCTTCAAAAAAAAAAAAGCTTAATGTATTTTTTTTTTAGACCTAATATTAAAACAGTCATACAAAACTATATTTGAATTGAATATGCAGATGGCATTAATGTATTTTGTTATATATGTATAGCAGGCATGGCAAACTTTTAAACATTGGGGTAACTTTTTGGTGACAGTGTACCTGAGGGTGATCTTTTTTTTTTTTCTGGCTTCGAACACGGAAATCAGGAAAAAAAATGTTATTTTTGCCAGAATGGAAAAAAATAACAGTTTGAAGTCCTGGGTTTTTTTTTAATCTATTTACGAATTGGTGTTTTTTTATGAGGGCTTTTTAGGTACTCACAAATATTGATGTTTTTAGAAGATAAGAAACTGATGGATTTTACTATGACAACTATTAAATTACCTCAGCTCCCTCTAATATTACAATTTGTCCATGTCACTTTATAAAATATTTATTAAATTATCTATAAATAATTATTTTCTACAGCTGATCCTGAATTTTAAAAAAAATTCAAGAAACTATACAAAATTAAAGTTAATCAATCAATATTTTTACCAAAATATAACAAATCCTGAATTTATTTTTTGATTTTTATAATTTTTTTGTATTTTTATATTCACTTGTATAATTAATAATATGAGTAAAGAAATTTAAAACCCCCTCCCCCTTCTATTTTGGCATCAAAAATTTGCTAGAGAGAAAAAAAATACATAACAATAAAAATATTTTACAAAAGTCTTCTATTTCCGTACCTTAGAAAATCCCCACATTTTCTCCGCTAACAGTCTTTACAATAATTAGACATAAATTTTGTTTCTTGCTTTGATACCTATTTTCTTTTGTAGATAGGAAAAAGTTCAGTTTTCTTTTTAAATATTCTTGGGGATTATTTGTTAAGTAGATGAAGTGTATTAAAAAGTTCACAACTTTTTTCTTTTAAAATCAGTTCATTAAAATCTTTGTTTCTCCAGGACAAATTATTTTCATTTTTTCTTAGGAAAATAGCAATTAAATATTACTAAGAATTTCAGCTCTAGCATTACACAAAAATAATTTAATTCTTTTCAGCTTCTTCCAACCTGGGTTTATTTTTGACACCAACAATAACAACAGGTGTGATTTTAAATTTAACTTTTTAAATGAAAATAATTTTGAATTTTTATTTTTTATATTCAAACCAATTCTGAATAGCACTATAATTTTTTAATATTCATGTTAGCTTCATGATCAACTTCCAGAAACCTTGCGATCAACTGGTCAACTGTGGTCAACATGTATAGCATGATAATGTGATACATTTGTGTACTTATAGTTATGCAGAATTGTTTTACATTCAATGCTAAGTGAAGTTATATATATATCTTACTTTTTTAATATTATTATTTATGTAAAAGTTCATTTGTTTTTCTTATTTACATTAATAGAAAAAAATATTTTTAAACAAATATTCAAGTTCAGAATAATATTTGTTTCATTTGTAATTGTCATTTATAATGTATAGAGTGTATTTCACAAACTATTATGCTTGGTAGAATGCTAAAATTACTAGTTATATGCTTATAAGCCATTGCTTTCGGATTTTATTTAGATTGCAAACAAAAAGTTACTGATCAAATTCACTTAAGTCAGTGGATATGTAAGGTGTGATAATGTGGGACTTAGAAAGAGCTTGCAAAAGAAAAAAAAATGCAGTTGTCATATCAGAAAAATTAATATCTGCATAAAACATACATCTTTATATGTATTTATTTATCTAATATTAAGTCTTGAATACCTTGAGAAAAATTTAACTTGATTTAAATTTTCCAAGTACATTCAACTGTTAGTAATAGCTCACAAGTTAGTTTGTACAATGTTTCAATTGGTGTTATTCTCCTTTCTTCTTCAAGGGTTGCTACCCTGACGAGTGACAGTACTAGCATGAGAATTGAATCTGGATCCTTAGATTCAACTGTTATGCAGGGTAGTATATGTCCAATGTTTTGAGTGGTATTATTCTTCTCCCTTCTGCAGATGTTGCTGGCTTGACCAGTGACAGTACTAGCATGGGAATTGAACCTGGACCCTGAATGTAAAAGTTTAGGTTTTATTCCCATTCTAGTACTGTCATTAGTCAGGCCCAGAGAGGAGGATATTACCACTCAAAACGTTGTGCATATACTATGACTAACAGCTGAATGTAATTGGAAAATTTAGATAAGATTTTCTAAAGACATTCAGTAGTTAATATTAGATTATGCAAATACTCCAATATACAAACACAACTAAAATACTATTATCATAAACCTTCAGGAAAACAATATATCTTTATAGTTAATATGTGAATATTAAATTTTTGTTTATTATTTTATTTTGATAAAATATGAGTGAAATGTTGGATAATAAGACAGCAGACCCATCACATGAATACAATTTATACTAGTGATTAAAACTTGAGTAAATAAAAAATTAAAATTTATGACTTCAATAATATTATACACAAGAAAAAAGGTTGTTAATTATTTTGTCTGTCTTTTAAAAAGCTACCAAAATGATGCAGATTTTTGACTAACTATTCAGCTAAAAGCCCCCCACCCGTTTGAATGATAACAAGTGAGTTTTTTTTTTTAAGTAATTATTTTAAAATAGTCAAAAGTACAAACATAAATTTTGGTCAGATACATAGTATAATTATTTTGTTTTTTTTATAAATCCTACCATAAGTTTATATAAAGAATGTTATTTTATTTGAATATGATGTGTATAATAAAATGTTATTAGTGTGTGATTTTTATAAGATATATTTTATAGAAAATAAAATTATAGGTAATTCTTGTCTCTGATATTTGAAGGCTTATCATAGTTGACAAAAAAGATTTATTGAAATCCATACTGAAAAATCTTGTATTTTCAAAGTTTATAATTTATTTATAATATCTAGAAACTTATTTCACATTGAGATTATTAGAGGGCACTCATACATATTTTCAGTTTTCTACTTAAATAAGTGAAGCATTTGAAATTCATTGCATAATTCCAATTTTAGATTCTTATTAGTAGTACATGTTAATCATTAAATGTTATCTAAATGGGTTTTTTAATGAAAAAAACAGTACAATATTATAAGAGATGATACTAGATCATGTGATAAACAATAATTGAAGGCTGGGTTGAGTTATATATATAATTTATTTTTGCACTTTATATATGCAGGGAATGTTTATGTAAATATGAAATACGTAAGTCTGAGGGAAGTGCCTAATTACAAGCTTTAACTTTTAATAATATAAATTTTCTAATTGATTATGTTATATGTATATAGTAATTAATATAATATCTAATGTAATTAGTGTAATAATGTTAAAGTGCTTCTTTGTGCATTCAAAACATGAATATTTTTATTAAATTCTCCATCCTAACTTTGAAGAAGAATATTTGTTGAAGCTGTCAGCTGGATTGGAAAATTTAACATTTTTTAAACGTATGAAACAAAATAAAAGTTCTGAAGAAGATTGTGTGAAGTCAAAACTGTTAGCTGGATTGGGGAATGTAATTAAAATTTTGGATTGTATTTGATATGCAAATAAGTGTTTCAATATTATAATTATTTATGAGAATATAACTGGCGCATAAAAGATAGTGGAAGGAAAAAAATGAATATTTTATAGAAATACATATATAATGAAATAATATTTTATATAGTGCTATGTTTTATAAACAGTAATAATAATCTGCTATTAAGCTAATGCACATTCGCTTTGAAGATTTAAATTATAAGTGAATAGTTTCAATTCCAAATGCAATGTTATAGTTTATCATTTTATTTCAACATAAAGTGCCAGTTTCATGATCCCAAGATTGGAAATGGTTTAAGTTCTGGATTTGGAAATTATCATTTTAGGCAGGATCCTAGGATTCCAGGATTGTGTAGTTTTTTTAAAAAATTCTAACCTATTTAGCCAGTTACAAATTGTGTTTTTTGCATTGCCATTATAAAGTTTAAAAGAAGTTCATGTTTTCATTAAAAAAAAATTTTTTCAGAAGTATATTCTCTTATTTTTCTCTTTCACTTTCTTTGCATATCTTCATATAATCATATATATATTTCTTATAACACTTTTTTCATATACACTTCAATGCAAACAAATTTTCTTAAACTTCTTTATTTTCCTTACAGTTTCGACTGTCCATCAGTCTTCATCAGAGCTCTAATCTTCTTCACTGCTTTAACTAAAATCTTAGTTAAAGCAATGAAGAAGATTAGAACTCTGATGAAGACTGCTGGACAGTCGAAACTGTAAGGAAAATAAAGAAGTTTAAGAAAATTTGTTTGCATTGAAGTGTATTTGAAAAAATTGTTATAAGAAATATATAACTTTTTTTTCAATTAATGATTATACATTTATCACGATTTCAACTCTTTTGTTTGAAAGATAAAATATTTTTTATAATTGTTTGTTTTTATATCTAAAATATGCAAAAGCATAAATTTGCAAATGCAAAGTTATATGTTATTTATGATACATGTTAACTTGTAAAGAATATTAAATTTAATTGCAGATATCTATATTTAATTGTTTTATTATAGTAATATTTAAATTCTTTGGTTGATGAATAAGGCGTTCACTTAATGTTTGTATATTTTTGATTACAGTTCTATTTCTACAATTGAAATTATTATTTTGCATAAAAGATTTTTTTGTTTTTCTATTTACAAATATTCTGGGTGGATATATAAAATTCTCATCTCATCATTCACGCTTTATGCTCATGAATAAGGACATTTGAAGATTAAAATATACTAATCTGTTTTATGTTGATATATATTTTATAATTTTTTTTAACTGTTTAATTCAAATTTTAAAAATTATCAATGGAAAATTGATACAAAAATACTTCTTTTTATAATGATTTTTCAAACTTACCTTTTTTCTACAATGTAGCTGCTGTCAGCCTTCACCATAAAGGACTCTTGTTCAAATAATTTTTAGAGATACCCAGAAAATTGACAGTTTAATCATTGTTATTATTTAAATAAGGATCAGTATTGGAACGTATGATCAAGATAAGTTTGATTTGTGTTTGGCATTTAATAAATATACGCAATGGACAATTCATTTTTATGAAATGAAATTGATTTTATTTCATTTGAAAAATCATTTTTTTCGTTCTGGTGTCTTTATATACCTTAGTTACCTTTCATCCATTATATCCCGTTTCATGTGGTGACCACCCTCATAATGTTATATTAATCATTATGGAAGTTTACAATTTTTTTATTCTGTTTTTTTCTCTATTCGTAATTTAAATAAACCAATAAATTTAAAAATAACGTATGATTTTACCTGTTTAGGTTGATTTGTGCTAACTTGATCAACTTTAGATAAAATATTATAGTGTTCTTTTTAAAAATACTTTATGGTCAATCTGTCAGTCATAAATAATTTTCCGCGCTTGATCATTTTTGTATGTAAAAGAAAGTCGTAATCTTTTATAATAGTTTAATTTTCATTTAATAAAAATAGTGGTTCGTTAATTTATTTTCCTCTATTAATACATAATTTGTTATTCAAATTTTAAGGTTTTAAAATCAAAACTGTAAAGAATTTGCGCTGTCATTTTCCAAAATTAATGCTTTTTGAATATAAATAAAGTTATTTTGTTTTCATTGTTGATAAAAAATTTAAATAAAGGTTCTAGTTTTGTAAATTTAATTAAATTTAATTCAAAATCTGGTGTTTTTTGAAATGATAATGGATCTTTACAAATTTACGAAAATCTGAATATAAATTATAATTTATTCATTCTTTATTTATTTTAATAATATAGAAATGTCTTTAACGTGCATTTATAATGATATCTTTATATTAAATAGCTTTTCTTCAATTAGCTATAGTTATTTAATGTATGATGGGATTTATTATGTGAGATGATCAGAGATAAGAATAAAAATAAATTTAATTTGATTTACTTTTCGCAAACAATATTTTTGTGCTTATTTATTTTTCAAATAGTAGAATTAATTGTCAGTTTTATATAATCAATTTTTTCGCTCCTTAGTATATATATAATCATTAAATTGAATTGAAGATGGACGATGTGGTGGAATATCAATTCTGGTGTTATACTGCATTAAAGAGATATACATTTAAAAAAAAAAACTAAAAAGATGAATAGGAAATCTATATTTTTTTTATATATACCCATGTGAAGATATATCAAACCAATTAAAATTTTGGAACTTTATTAGTTGGGATATTATTGTCCAAAATTAGTGAAATGTTTATGAAGCCCTTTACTGATAACCGATTTGAATTGGAAATTAGTAATTACCAATAGGATCTGATGTACATTATGGATAAATATAGCTTAAAAAACATTAAATGATTAATCCCAGCAAAGCCTATATCAATCCAACATTTACTGCATATCAAAGCAATCCATTGTAAATTTCACACACAAAAAGAATATTTATGGTTTAAGTCATCATTTCAAAACTACTGGTTTTTATACATCTTTTGTATAAAAAGTTAATTATTATTGACTAAAAGTATGCCATGTGGTTTTCTAAGGGTTTATATCTGTCGAAGTTTTTGTCTGATGATTTTTAAAAGAAATCTATAATGGATCCAGACTGCTTTTTATTGGTAATGAAACATAATAATAGATTTACTATGATTTCAGTAGTATTGACATGAGTTGTCCAAACTATACTTTTCTGCTTTTTCTATATGAGTTGAGAGTGTGTTCGTTCATCAGGATTTGTTTCTCCTAATATATTTTCGAAAATTTTTTTTGATTCACTTGTACCTTATAACTTTTTCCATCAGAATTTTATGAAATCTATGTTCTATATCTTATAGAATTTGGGTGTTATCTTTATATTTTTCTCATTTTTTATTTTTGTCAATTTTGGTATGATCATTATTTTACAAGAACACACCACAAACAAAGATTTTAATTTTTTCACAGATCAGTATAATCTCATAATTTAGATAATATTTCTGGACAAAATTGTTATCTTTCAAAAATGTTATACAATAATACAGTTGTTTTTTGTCTAATTTCTATAAATATCAGAAGTTGTTATTAATAGTTATGATAGCAGAAAAAAAAATGTTAATACTTTTCTACAGCATATTTATTGAAAAAAATTTCTAATTCATATATAAATCAATGTTCTCTAATTCATATATTCCATAAAAACAAATTGGTTTGATGATAGCACTATAGTTATTTTGTTTTTTTCTAATAATCTGATTTAAATATTATCAAAGTTCTGTGGGTTATTTTACAATGAGAGGAGACAGTCTTATTCATTAACATTTTTAGATTACATGAGATTTTACTCTATGGAAAATGGTTTAATAATTTTCTAGTTGCTATTTTAATATTATAGCGGTTTATTTCAAATAAATTGTTTTTGATGCAAATGATGGTTCTGTATATATATTTAATAAATATATTAAAGGCTATTTCTATTATTTTGTCTAATCTCTGTAAATACCAGAAGTGGCAATTAATAGCAATTGCAAGTCAAATGCTTTCCTAAATATATTTGTTGCATCTCACTCCCCAATCATAATAGTCCATCAAATATGTTATTCTATCTCAATTCAAATCTTTTTTGGAAATATTTTGTATTTTTGTGCCTACTTCATCAATTTGGGTTTTTTTTTTTTTTGCATATTCAGTCTATTTTCATTTTTGTTTAAAGTTTTATAGTAATATTACAATGATAATTTTTTGCTGTTGTTTTGTTACTCTACTTTAATATTCATAGTATTCTTTTTTATTCTATTATTTCATTATTTTAAACATTTACTTTTTTATACTTCTTTCTTTAACTATGTAGATATATATTATAATAGTATGGAAAATCTGGGTTAAACATGGGGAAATGGGACAACATCATCCCAACATTGACAAATACAAAATGCATATAGAATGAATATGAGCAGAGAATCATCATGAACAAAACTGTAAGGTGCTCTCCAGCATTTATGAAAGAATAATAACCATTGATCATCAATAATCAACAAAAACTGAAAAATTATAAAATCAACAGGCAACCTTGTGACTGGATTTAAAGGAGGTACTCTATAAAACAGGATACTTATCTAGCCATAACCTAACTCAGGGCAGAATTTAACAATTATTTGGATGCACATTCTTAAGTACTAATCTATCACTCATAATAAAAATATGATTCTGGGATACAAAAACATGATCATTATCAGTGCTCTGGCCACATAGTGCTATTAATGTACTGGAAACTATAAACTTAATTGCTAATGAAAAACAAAATGTAATGAATAGTCTTTAATGATAATACCTTTGCACCATCCAAAATTATCATCTGAATGTCCAAATATAAGCATAAATCCCTACATTCATATAACTAATCATTATGCTCTAATTTAGCTCAGGAAGCAAGAATTCTCTGAACTGTTACTGGCCAAGAGAGGCTTAAACATAACAGCTTATTCTAATTTATTTTAAAATAACTTTACTGGGATTATTTGGAAACAATTTTTCAAACTCAAAGCTGTATTAAAGTCAAGTTACACATTCATATAACAGATAGCTGGAGGAATAAAATACATTAACACTATAATAATTTTATAAACAATATTTAATAAACTAACTGAATAATAATAAAAATGATATGATAATTAAAATTTATACATTCTTATCAAAAAATACTTTTATAAAAAAAAAGTTAACCAGTTGATTTTTATTCCTTAAATTAGTTAACTTTTGGTTTCCTTTATTTATTTATTTAAATAACAAAAGTTGGAAAACAGCTTTTTTATAATCAGAGATAAGGACTTTGTAAATTAGCTTAATTAATCATTTGTATATTTGGGGAGGGGGGTCAAATGAATTTTTTTTAAAAAAATGTATTTCAAAAGAAATGCTAAATGTAATAAAAATTAATTTGCCTAAAATTATTTGTATAATTTTAGAAGGAAAAATGAATTTAAAAAAAAACATGTTTCACAAGAAAATATTATCTTACTAAAATTGTTCAACTTTATCAATTATTGTTTGTATAGAAAAATTTTGTCTCTAAGTAAAAGTATAATGTGCATTGTTAAAAAAAATATCTTGTACCATGGTTTTAATTTTCTTTGGAGTTCTTCTATGCAGTTGTAATTTACAATTTTTCTATGTAGGTTTTCTTCTTGATAGCTTCTCCATTCCAGATAATAATAGCTCTCCATTAACATTTATTTCCAGGATAAGACACACTGTTAATTTATCTATTTCTGCCATACAATATTTCCAGGTTCACACAGAAAGAATTTATCCATTTTTCTTTCTATTTTTTCCAGATCATCCTAACACATAGAGATACTCATTCTCCTGGTTAGAGACAAGGTTTTGTTGCAGATTATTTCAGGGTCATTTTTCTTCTCTTTTACATTTTTCTAGTGAGGCAGGTTACTTGGAGGTAGATGATGTTTAGCTTTTAGTGAAACTTATGGTTTTTTATTCTAGAAAACATTTTTAAACAGTTGAGCTTCTGCATCTGCTTATTTTAGCATCTGAAATAGGAATGATTGCTTTCCTTGACAGCTTGGTTACTATTGTCTTTTTCAGCAGCTAGAACTTCCCCTCTACTATCTTCATCAGCAGCTGGCTTAGAACTGACTGTCCTCTTCAACAGCTGTGTCAGAAACTGACGTCTTATCAGACATGTCTTCTGATTAATACACATCTAATTTTAGAACAAACCTGTGTTCCACCAATCACAATCCTGTCTCCTATATGAAAAAATTTAATAATAATCAATTAGTTAACATTTGACAAAAAGCAATTCTACAGCTATTTCTCTCCTTCAATGTTAACATTGGAAAATATGGCAAAAACTTTAATTAGAATCATAGTTTTTTCTTTTTAATTAAAAAAATTCCTTGCCAAAAGAAAACAAGATAATCAGTTAATTACACTGACTTTCCTTTTGGAGAGAGATAAAGAATAAAGAAAGAAAAATAACT
The DNA here is from genome assembly GCA_028023455.1 of Epiperipatus broadwayi. Classification (NCBI taxonomy): domain Eukaryota; kingdom Metazoa; phylum Onychophora; class Udeonychophora; order Euonychophora; family Peripatidae; genus Epiperipatus; species Epiperipatus broadwayi. The sequence continues at coordinate 1,213,939 of JAQFVV010012545.1, forward strand.
GATTAATTGAAGTAAAATGTTAACAAAGTGGTAAAAATCATGTTTTCTTTTTTAAAAAAAATATTATTAAAACATCAAATTTATCTGCTTTATCTCTCTTAAATGTTATAATTAAAGATTATTAAATAATTTATTAAAGAGATAATTATTTTCTCTTAATAGTTTCAAAATGAAAATAAACTGGAAGTTAGATAAAATTTATTGAAGGGAAAGAACAAACTAAGTTATTTATCTGAGTTTACAGCTTTCTCTTTTACAAGTATTTATAAATTTTGGTACATTTCAAATATTAAAATTTTATTTAAAATATCTGAAAATTCTCATATCAAGTAACGAAGAAATTATTTAAATAATACTCATTATTATTATTATTATAAAGAAACATATGGGAAGATTACATATTATTTTGCCATTGTGATTGTAGAACATTGGGAGTAAAAATAAATGCTGGATTGAAGGGTTTTTTTTTGCCATTTTCGCTGTTCAAATGTCATTTGATCTTCTGAGCAACAACTACTTAGGTATTTTTGTTTAATGTTGATTGGGCAGAAAGATAGGTGTGTCTAACATGTTGATCACAATCGACTGATCGATCACCAAGAAATTTTAAGTCAATCTCGCAAGCATAAATAAAATTTTGTATAGAAAGATTTTATCTTTAAAAACTAAAATTGTGAACAAATTTTTTGAAAAGCAACCATTGAAATTTTGTTGTTGTTTTTTACTTGAATGTGAAATACAATTTAAAACTAAAATTTTACAACTATAAACTACTTTAATCATAATAATTTTTTTTCTTGCATTTTGAATCACAAAATATATGCTATAACCAAAATAGATGTGATAAAATGAAATAACTGAGTGCCATTAATGGAAATGAGCATAATGTATTTATGATCTTTTGTTAAATTAATAAAATAGTTTTGTGTCAAAAAACGAAATGAATTCTGCCATTTCAATTGTAGAAACATCTGTTTTTGACATTTTAAATTTTTGGAGAAAAAAGTTTGTAAAAAAAAAAAAAAAAACAATCAAATAATACAAAATTGAAGAAAACAATAGCTACTTTAGATAAATTTACTATTGTTTCGTTTCTTCAGTCTATTTTGGTCATAGCACTATTTAAAAAAAGTTATTTTTGAATTGCCATTTTAAGTAGGTTGACTAATGTTGACATTTTGATTTTTTGAAATAACTTTTAAAAAGTTTTTTCAATTGTGAAAGGTGGTTGTGATACTTAAATTGTATTAATATTATATGAGTATTTTTACTGATAACCCTTATTTTGTGGCAAAAATTAAATTATTTGATTTTTTCCCCATAATGAGTAATAAAAAAGCAAAAACATATCATTTCAATAATGATTGGGACGAAGTTTTATTCATCATGTATAAAGAAGTTATTTTGTTCATTGTATAATTTTACAGTAGATTTACTGAAAAGAGGTAATCTAAACAGACATTTTACTACTAAGCATTCAAGTTTTGATCAAGATTTTTTTCCAAAATCTGTAAATTTACAACATTCTTTATTCAAAAAAAGTTGTTGTAAATCAACAATAGTAACAGTGGCGTCTTTCCGAGTGTGTAGAAAACCTTTTACAGATAATGAAATATTCAAAAAAGCTTTTTTGGCCACAGCAGATAGCTTATTTCACAATTTCAAAAATAAAATAGAGATTGCTGATGCTATCTAAGATATACAACTTTCCAGAAACAAGACAGGTTGAAACCATGATGATGGATTCAAGATCACAACGTAAACAGGATTTTGAAAATTGTTTGTGATTTTCACTTCAGTTTGATGAGCCAACTGACAGTTGTGATATATACCACTGTAGTATATTTGTACATTTAATATTTCCTGATTTGTCTGTAAAGGAAGAATGTTTCAAATTTCTATATTTAAAAGAGCAAACTAGAGAAGGGGCATCTAGAATGTTTTTAAAGCTTTTGTATTATCTGAAAATCTTCCTCTTAAGAAACATGTTTCCATTATTACAGTTGGTGCTCCTTTTATAATTGGTTGTGAAAATGGATATTTAGCATTTTGTAAAAGAGATATTGATTTTTCTAATTTTATTTCATACCACTGCATATTTCATCATAATCATTATGCAATAAAATGTTGAATCTTCATGATGTTATGAATACAACTATTAAAATAATCAATTTGATTCACTGGAAAGTACTATGAAGAAGATTGTTTCAGTCATTTTTAGATAGCATTGATGCAGATTATGGTGCCTTAGTTCTCCATAATTCATTCAGATGGTTAAGAAAAGCTAATGTTTTAGAAAGATTCCACAAGCTGTTACTTCATATAAAAGATTTTCTGGATTAAAAAAATATCTTTGTTCTATTTGATTTCACAATAAGGTATGTCTGCAAAAGTTAGCATTTTTAATGGATTCTACAATTAAATTAAATGAATTAAATGTAGATTAGTAAGGACAAAACAAAACAATAACTAATATGATTACCTCCATCAATACATTTAAAATGAAACTGGAAATATGGATTATAAAAAAGATTTGAAACATTTCACAAATTTTAGAGAAAAAATTGGGTCAAATATAGAAACGTGATTACCAAGAATTTGGAAATATTTTGCAAAACATTCTTCTGCAATTTCAACAAAGATTTCAAGATTTTGAAAAACATTTCCTAATCACTTATCTTTCATGTCATTATTCTCTAAAATAAATATAGAAAATCACACTGTACTAATCACAGAAGTATTTAATATGGATGTAGATAGCTTGGAAATGCAATTAATTGAATTACAAAATTATTGGAATTGCATGATCAATTTGATATATGGAAGTATATTACTATTGAGAATAATCTGTTATTGAAACATGCATAGATGCACATCTTACACTTCATTCATGGTTTGCATCCACATGGTTATGTGAATCATCATTTTCTCATATGAACTATATAAAATCTAAATATCATACTTGTATGTCTGAAAATCATCACAATGATTGTTTATGCTTGGCCGTTTCTAATTACGAACCACTCAAAAATAGCTAATTATATTCAATGTTAATCATCACATTAAATAAATTTGTTTAAAATTTTAACTATGTTTATTTATTTCATTTATAAATTGATTCATTTTGCTGCTTCAATCGATCACCATTTATTTGAAAAATAAAAAATTGTTCTTAGGTTCTAAAAGATTGGGCAAACCTAGTTTAAGCTAACCTTGGAGTTAGAACTAGAATAATAATGACTAAATAAGTTTTTAATTGAAGATAAGAAATTATTGTCTTTTTTTAAATTATAAACATAATGAAACTTGTACATTATTTTGTCTAAAGGGTGGTTTTATAAAGATCGTAGGTTCGAAGGATTAAGAAAAGAGTAAAGAAAATATTGGAAGGCCTGTAGATATAAATTTGGAGAATGGAAAAGATAAGTTGGAAATATATATATATATATGTTGAAAGAAGTATGTGAAAAAAGATTATTTCTTTAAAAAAAAAATTGGCAAAAAAAAGATGAGTTGAATTGGATATTTAGTTCAAATGTGAAGATATTATGGGGGATAAATTGAAAGGGACTGTAAATGGTAAAAGAAAATGAGTTGCAAAAGAAATAACTTCTTGAAGAGGAAAGTGATAAGGGAATCTATCTTTTGATTAAAAGTTCCATTTAACCTTTTTTTTTTTTCCATTTTTAAATAAATATGTTAATAAGAAATATCTGACTTTTTTTTTCTTTGTAAAGATTAGTAAACATATATGAACTTTTTAAAAAATAAATTTCCATCTGAAAAAATTATTAATAAATTTTATTAACTCATTTTTTTATTATTATAAAAATTATTTTTGAAAAATGATGAAAATGTGTTTTCAATTTTAATCAAATATATATATATTGAACTTTAAAAAATATACAAAGAAAAGTACTTTTAAAATATATATATCTTCTTCTCTTTTTTTCCAAATAATAAATATATTTATATATTGCCATCACAAATTTATGTAATCTAAACTAAAAATTAAGTTACTAACTATAAAAATATTGGCTAGGCCTATTTTAAAGAAAAACTCATTCATCATCTATGCTGATTGGTAGGGAACTGTAGTATGTTACATTCCCATGCTTATTTTATGGTTTTCTTTTCACCTCTGCAAAATTGCATAGTTTTCTTAATATCCCATCTTTTCTTTTTTTTTTTAGTGGGAGAGGGATCAACAATCAGGTTATAACAGATGACAGATAATGTTTTGATATTAGTGTTCAAAGAATTACTTCTATAATTGTAGAAATTTATATAATTATCCTATGCAGTGCATGGCAAACGCTAAAACATTGTTTGGTATTTATAACTACATATGCACATCCTTAATGTTTGTCTAATTTTCTGCATAACAAGAACTTGCTCTGTATTGCTTTGATGAACTGGTAAGTCTAAATTATGAAATACATTAGTTGTTTATGAAAAAAAATGTAAACTGATTTGTAAGTACACTTATTTATCAGAGGCAAATCTTCAATAAGAATAGATTATAGTGGAAAGTAATTAGAAAGGTTGCACTCTCATAAATCAATAAACCTACTTTATAGCATAATATAAAATACAGTGATATAACTGTAGGTCTTAAATTGATCCATCAAGAGAGACGGTATGTGAGATAATTGGATAATAAAGTTTATTTGAGTGATATGATTTGAAAAACTATGATTAAAGAAATTTGATATATAACTTGGACAGATAATAGTTAAAATCAATAGTACTATTGTTAGTATGGATGTTTGAAGTATTATTTTCACTATTCCTTGTAATATAATGTGACTTACTGAATTGCTTTTTATTCACGAAACTGGTAATTGATTAAGCTCAATTACAAAGAAATATTTATAAATTATTAGTCATTTTGAAAGGTGAGCAACACAGTTTTGATTAGTAAAAGACAATTAAACTTTATAAACATATGCAAACACAATTGTCACCATTCTGCAAACCTTCACTACATGAACCAAAATGTACCACATTGGTTGTCATATATGTTTACACGAGTATGTTGATACTAAGAGTTCTGCCATTTTCTGCACTCAAAAGCCCCATTTATCTTTGCACAATTGTGATGAATTTGTATTAATTTTGCAAATTAATTAGCAGTTTTTGAAAAATTAAAAACTTTAAAGTACTTCTATTATGAGTTTCATTTGTGATCATGTAGGGTCCATTAATTACTCAAACTAACAATAAACCTCTTTTGGAACAGACTGAAGAAAAGTGAGTCACAAATCACTTATTTAAGTTAGCGCAAGCAGAATGTTATAAACTATACTAAAAAGATGAAAATGGCACTGGGGTAAGGTCAAACCTATTTTCAAGTTGGCATGAATTCAAAAACTAGGTTGTTGTTTTTTTTATTTCAAAGTACTAGCTTGTTAATATAAAAGAATTAAATACATTAATTCTAACATTAAATCAAAAAGTTCTCATTAATGATGGTCACATGCCAGAAAGTACTCTGGGTAGTTGATAGCAACTAATTCCCATTGAATACTGTACCTTATTATAGATTTCTCTGGCCTAGAATAAAGAGTATTTCCTTTTGAAAGTATGTTAAATGTAAGCAGAGGAAGTCATATGAAATTATTATCCTAGTGATTATTTAGTTAAAGTAGATAGAGCCCATGAATTTTACCCCATTTAATCTTTAAAAAATAAAACTATCATATTGTCATTTTTCAAAAGATTATTTGAAAAATTAGCCTGATTATAATTAAATTTCTTAGTTTGTAATAATTTTAAATAATTTTCTTAAATTGTTTAGCACATAAACTGGAAATCAACCGACAGAACATTATCAATCATTTATGTACAACCAAACCATTTTATGAATCATATGTGTAGGAGTTTATTTGTAATATAAAATATTTATTGCAATATAAAAAAGACATGGTAGATCACGACATTCTGTTTATTGTTTAAAATTATTTTGAAACTTTGTGCATAAAATATTGTCAAATTTAAAGAATATTTATCAAAATGCACCTACAGTAGTTAGTCTGTATGATAATTCTAAGAAGACTAATGTAATAAAGTGATTTCATTTTTCCAAGTCTTTAGAAGAGTATTATGCCAAGTATCTTATGAATTAAACTGGAAAGCAAGTAAATATTTAAATGTAAGACTAAAGATAAATTCTAAAAATACCATAGTAACTTCAATATTCTTTTAAAAGAAAAATAATAGTGAATTTGGAAGAGTTTAACAATTATAAATATCTTGGTCAAATTACTGGTGTGAATGAAAATATAATGGATGAAATTAATCATGAATTAAATGTGGATGGAGTGACTTAAAAGAAAATATGCTTGTGTTTGAAAAAAATGTTTTTTTTTTTATTAATATGTCATATCATTACCTACTTATTGATCTGGAATCTGAACATTTATTTACTCAAAAGATAATACAGAGACTACAGATCACAAGTGAAGTATGAAAACTTGAAAATTAGAATTAAGATAAAAGAATTGATAGAGGAAGTATAATATTATGGTAAGAGAATAAGTAGGTTTCACTGATGCATCTTTTAAGAAAATTAAGAAAATGAAATAGAGTTGAACTGGACCTAGTATTTAGGATTCCAATAGGTTTTGGGATAGATATGAGATAAATGGATGAGATGGTGAAGCTGTGCTGAACTGATGTGAAAAAAGTTCTAGCTAGGAAGAAATGTAATAAATTAATGTATTTGATAAATGATTGAAAAGAATGATGAATATCAGTTCAAAGTTTAATTTATGTTTTTAGTTTATTGATTTAAAATGTAATTATAGTGCTGAGGATTGGAAGGATTTATTGAAACTGTAAAAGATTGAAAAGATTTGAAATCTGCTATCTTTGTAGAATATTGAATATTTTAATAACAAGAACACTGAATGGAAGATAGATTACTGATCAGTTTTCTATTGTAAGAACATAATGAAGATTAGATTAAGTCATATTCATTGGAAATTAATGACTTCTAATTCTTATCTATACTATTCTTAAATTGACAATCTGCTGAGAAATGAAAAACTTAGTGAAAGAATCAAGGCTTGAAATTGTTATAATGAAATGGAGACACTTTATTTCTTTCCTATGGTCTTTAAAAAAAGGCAACTGTTATATATGTTTGTGTATATTATGAATATTGAGAATAAAATATCTATCATTTATTTAAAAAGCATCTAAAAATAGCTTATGGTTAGACAAATCAGCAAGATTTCAAAGTATATAGAACTAGAAATATTAATCATATGATATCATAGGTTAAATAAAATAAAAATTTAGATCAATTAAATGTGTCCTATATATATATGTTTAAGGAACAATATATAGGCATGAATTGTTTGATAGTTTGTACATTTATTCATAATGTTTATTAAATCCTTAGCCTAAGACGGGGGGGGGGGGGCAGCTGTGAAACTGTTCGTTTCTGTATAAATTCAAATTTAAAATGACAACCCACTGTAAATATCTATATACATATCACAATACTATTGAGCCAAAAAATAATAGCTTGTATATGAAGAGAGTGATGAAGATAATACTAATAATTATAAGCATATTATGTAAAATAAAATATGGTTTTATGTAATCATATATTCTCAAATAAGTAAGACAAAGGATTAGTAGTAGAATTGAAAATTCTAAAAATAGGCATTGGATTGTTGCTATTGTTAACGAAAAAAGATTTTATTTTTAATATTTTAGCATGTTTAATGAAATGAGATTAACATATTTGGTAAACATAGTTAAAAGTATTGAAAATGTTTATCAAACAATACTTTGGACACATTGGAAAGCTAACGTGTGAGTTTTGAAAATCACTTTTTTCAGTCACCAGATAGTATATTTACAAATTAAACAAGAAAATAGTTTTCAAGCATTTGTTGAATTGTTGTTATTGGCAGCTGTCATTGAGCTAACATTTTAGTTCAGTTGAAATCAGATGTAAAGATAATTCTACATCAATAATCATAAGATTATCAGTTATTATTAGCTGATTCTGTTATTTGTCTCTGATCGCAAACACAGGAAAGCAATAATTTAGTATTGGAAAGGTACTTTTTTAACCTGTGCTTCAATTATTGTTATAGACTTGAATCTTAGAGTAACTATGTGATAAGGTATAGCTGGTTAGTGAGTTTTTGAACAATTTTTCATCCTTGTTGTTGACTACTATAAGCTAGGTTAATAAGTTTATTCAGTACAGATTCAAACTTATGTTATAGGCACAGAATATAGATGTGGGACTGTTTCATCATAGAGCTCTTTAATAATTTATAAAGGAACACACACGCAATATATATATGAAATATAAAATAAGTTGGTTATTATATACGTATTGCATACAGTATTTTCTTTTCTTGATTCATAAATTAATTTTAAGCGCTCTTTAAAAATATTCATTTATGAAATAAACGCTTTTTAAAAAAACCAGAATTCGAGTTTTATGTTGTCAAGGTACTGTTATTAATTAAAATGTTTTTATTACAGTGTGGCGGTATAAAATCTTTTTATTCATCAAGCAATCACTTTTATCGCTTGGAAAATGGGTTTCAGTATTGCAGAAATTGCATAGAAATCTTTCAGTTAATGTATAAACACAGCTGTTAGATTTAAAAGAAAAGAATGGAAAAATAGTTTTAAACGAGTCAGGAAATATGTGAGTGATACATAAAAAAAGATTATTAATCGTGGTCATCAAATGCCTTCTGTCCTCTACAACTTTTTAAAAGTTAAATTTTACAAATTGATTAGGAGGAGTATTGTAGAAATACTTTATTTTTTAGTCTATAAACTGGCTTCAAATATAAGACTTAGCAGTCAGTGTTATTTTGTTAATTAAAATATTACCAACACAACATCACCTAAATATTTCAACATGTTACATCAATTCTCAGCATGTACGGTGATGCACTATGTCTTCTCTTTTTTTTTTTTTTTTGGACTCATGAATCTCTCAGCCACTATGCCCAGAGAAACCTGTTAGCCACTGTCCATTCCCCACCCTAAGTTTTTCCCATATTCTTCTTTATCCTGCTCTATCCTATTTCCACAACATAATTTGTCAACTCTATGGTCTTTATATCTAAATCCTCCTTATCTTTTCTCAAACCCAGCATAAAAACCAAGAACCCACTTTCTGTATAATCACTATGTTTATATTTATTCTCCCACAACTTCATTATTTATACTGTTTATGCTTGTAGGCATTTACATTCAATTAACAAATGCCTAATATTTTCTATGCCTTCCTAGTCACCCACATTTTTTCATTTGGGTGATACCCTTGTTGCTAATGATCCTGTTCAAGCCTAAACTACTTTCCTTGCTATTATGATAAATTAAATCACACCCAATATTCTGTTTATTTCTATATATATGTTTAAACTTTATACTCTCCATACTAATTCTTCACCTCTTCAACTCCCATTTTTTTAATGCATCTATTCTTCTATCCCATTTCTTGCCACTATAACACTCAATAATCCTGCTAACACAATCATTCCATCTTTTGTATAAGTATACCGACATAAATTCTTTATCCAAATCGCATATAATCATTTATTGTAAACTTGAGTAATCAATGAGAAAATGATTTGGGATAAGGACCAAATTATCTTATCTGCTAATAAACATTCATCATATAAACTTGCAATTGATGTTGATAGAATAGAATAAGAAGAAATATTCCTAAAAGAAGAATTATGTCTAATTTATTTTTTTCTAATATCTCTCATTTTTGATTGATATTTTACTGTTATGCATATGTTTGATTATTGAAGGTCTCTAATGCCATTTTCAAAATTGTCATATTGTATTTACACCTTATGAGTATTTGAAAAAGTATACAATTGCTTTTTACTTGAAATATAGGCATTCTTCATATACCTGGAGCTTAATTGGAAATATAGGGGATTCAAACACAGACTTTCAAGCACCCTTCCACTATTCATACTATCTCTCATACCTCTGATACTCATGACCACACACATGTAGAAAAGATAAATAATCACCAATATATTATTTTGTGCTGAACCAGCACTCATCAATTGGACCAGATCATTATCACACACTCACATATATGTAATCAATGCTCAGTGAATCTTCATACTGTAATCAACAGGCTTCAATTTTCTCCAACTCTTCAGCCATCTATATCATTGGAAAATCTGGTGATAGAATGATCAAATCCTATGCTGATGCCAATATTATTGGTATGCCCATGTTGACTCAAGAGACTCTGACCCCTCATGTTTAGGACCTTATTCATTTAAATACATTGGACATGATGCAAGCTTAATGTGTAATATTGAAATACAGGCATTCTTTATATACCTAGAGCTTAATTGTAAATATAGGAGATTCGAACACAGACTTTCACACACCCTTCCACTATTCACACTATCTCTCATATGACTAATACACATGACCACACACATGTAGAAAATATAGTCACAAATATATGTATTTTATGTTGAACAGCACTCATTGATTGGTCCTGAATATCTCCCACAGTTATTTTTATTTGAAATATAGGCATTCTTCATATACCTGGAGCTTAATTGAAAATATAGGGAATTCGAACACAGACTTTCAAGCAGCCTCCACTATTTACACTATCTCTCATACCACTGATACACATGAGCACACACCTGTAGAAAAGTTAAATAATCACCTACTATTTTTTACTGAACCAGCACTCATCAATTGGACCAGATCATTATCTCATACACATATATAATCAGTGCTCACTTTATATTAAGACAGTGAATCTTCATACTGTAATCAACAGGCTTCAATCTTCTCCAACCTCCAATTCTTCAGTCATCTATATCATTATAAAATCTGATAATAGAATGCCCAAATCCTATGCTGATCCTAATATTATTGTTATACCCGTGTTGACCTCAAGAGACTCTGATCCTTCATGTTAGGACCTTATCCATTTAAATACATTGGACAGAATGCAGGCTTAATGTGTAATATTTGAAATACAGGAATTTTTTATATATCTGGAGTTTAATTGTAAATATAGGAGATTCAAATACAGACTTTCAAACCCCCTTCCACTATTCATACTATCTCTCATACGACTATACACATGACCACACACATGTAGAAAAGATAAATAATCACCAATATATATATTTCATGCTGAACCAGCACTCATTAGTTGGTCCAGATCATCATCTCCCACACTTTTATATAATCAGTGCTCAGTTTACATTAAGATAGCAAATCTTCATACTTTAATCGACAGACTTAAATCTACTCCAACCTCCAACTCTTCACCATCCATACCATTGAAAATCTAATGATAGAATGCCCAAATATCATGCTGATGCCAATATTATTGCTATACCCATGTTGACCTCAAGTCACTCTGACCTCTCATGTATAGGATCTTATCCAATCAAATACATAGAAGAGGGATGGGCAGGATGCAGGCTTAATGTGTAATATTTGAAATACAGGCATTCTTCATATACCCGGAGATTAATTGGTAAATATATGGTGTTCAAACACCCTTCCACTATGCCTGTATTTCAAAAACTACACATTAAGCCTGCATCCTGCCATCCCTCTTCTATGTATTTAAATGGATAAGGTCCTATACATGAGGGGTCAGAGTAATCTGAGGTCAACATGGGCATAATAATAATATTGGCATTAGCATGGGATTTGGGCATTCTATCATCAGATTTTCAATGGTATGGATAGCTGAAGAGTTGGAATAGATTGAAGCCAGAAGATTTGCCATCTTAATATAAACGGAGCATTGGTTATATATATGTGTGTGTGGGAGATGATGATCTGGAGCAACTGATGAGTGCTGGTTCAACATGATACATTGGTGTGTATTTATCCTTTCTACATGTGTGTGAGCATGTGTATCTGTGGTATGAGAGACAGTGTGCATAGTGGAAAAGTGCTTGAAAGTCTGTGTTTGAATTCCCTATAGTTACAATTAAGCCTGCATCCTACCATCCCTCTTTTATGTATTTAAATGGAAAAAGTCCTATACATGAGGGGTCAATGCCCGTATTTCAAATATTACACATTAAGCCTGCATCCTGCTCATCCCTTTTCCATGTATTTAAATGCATAAGGTCCTACACATGAGGGGTCAGAATGACTTGAATTCTGGGCATATCAATAATATTGGCCTTAGCATGGAATTTGGGCATTTTATCATCATATTTTCAATGATATGGATGGCTGAAGAGTTGGAGGTTGGAATAGATTGAAGCCTGTTATTAAAGTATGAAGATTCACCATCTTAATATAAACTGAATACTGATTATATATATGTGGGAGGTGGTGATCTGGATTAACTGTGATGAGTGCTGGTTGAGCACCAAATACTTGTATTGGTGATTATTTATCTTTTCTACATGTGTGTGGTTATGTGTATCAGTTGCATGAGAGGTAGTGGATGGGTGCTTGAAAGTCTGTGTTCAAATTCCCTATATTACAAGTGCTTTTTGTAGTTTTTCTCAATCTTTTCATCTTACTGTAAACTGATATGTAATCTAATGTACACTTTTGTTATCTAAAGCTTTTTGAATACTCAGCTACTAAATAAAAATGGATAGCCAGCAAAAGTTATTAAACAACAAGTGTTACTGCTTGATTATGGTACTGTATTCCACTTCTTACCTCTAGTCCTTACATTTAGAGAAATTTCTCCATTTTAATCTGTCTGTAGAACTTAACCTTCTACTTATTAAATACATTATGTAACTTAGAAATATGATGGATCCATATTGTATGAATTTTTAAGCAATTTCTTATTATTGTAACAAAACTGATTTCATCACTGTGTAGATTGTTTGGCAAATAAAATTTGGGAAGATAAATTATTACCACTATTTTCTTTCTAAATTAAATTGCATTGCTTGCATTATTATAGTTCCTCTCGCTTGGATAAAGGTTGCACAGCCTTATACTAATTATGGGAACTTATTGTCTTGACATTGACTAAATCAATGCTTACATCATTTCATTGATAAAAAAAATAGTGAGATCAGCATTGATTTGTCTTTCTTTAATTTGAAAGTAAGATTTATTACCAGATAAATGTCATCAGAGTAATTCCTTAAAATAGTAATTCTTAAACAAAGGGCATGAGTTTGAAGACCTTACAAACATTTTAAAGACAATTTTAAAAAAAAAAAACTTAAAAGTGATTATATATCTATCTATACTTTTCATCAAGTATCTTTCATATAGCATTATGTAACTAGAAGCCTTTATAGCCCCACATGTGTATGATAGAGTAAAACCATTGTTGATTTTATGGGACTAATTGCTTAGGAAACCTTATAATGTTGAATCTTCAATGTAACATGGTATCCACATGAGTTACTCAAAATCAATCTAGAAGTCAATAGTATCGCTCTTTTCATTGGGATAAACTGCTAAAAGTACTAATGTGAAAGTAAGTGGAAAAAATAACCCTTCATTACTTCTCATATGTTTATTCATAAATGCTTGATAGACATGCACTTAACAATATTTTTTTATCTTTTGGCAGCTCTTTCTCATACAATTAAATATTTTATGTATCTTAAGAATTTAAGCTAATTGGGCATATGTTAATTAGTTGGGTTTTTTTTTTATATTTACTGTCTTTTAATTATATTGTGATTTTTGTGCTTATAAAACCATATAAATTTGTGAATTTTTTTAATCAATACTCTAATATACACTATAAAAAAGATTTCTTTAATTAATGTATATGACATCACTGTGTACATAATTATTGAATGTTATATGGAAGCATCCTAAGCAGATTTATAAACAAATATGTGATTATTAGGTCATTCTTAGTAGAGCAAACTATTTCCATCATCCTGGTCACTTTTTAATTCATGAAGCTATTCAAATCAATTGTTTAAAATTGTAACTATCCATCATTTTAACCAAAGCATCATTAATAGATCTTTCACCAAATTTATAATTATATATGTATGATTTAAAATAATTATGATTTAATGTGTTATATAAAATCATCACTTATGATTTTTTGTAAAACTTCTTAAGTAAGACCTGTATTTCTAAGTTCTATTTCTGAAAGCAGATTATTTATCAACAAAGAAAATAAATATTGAAAGAATGCAATAACAAAGAGTATAACAGCAATACTTTGAAACTATTTTTATCAAAAACAAAAAAAAGTTACACATATATTTTAACAAAAATTATAAATTATTTACAAAATAAGAAATTAAAATGACCCAATCTAATGCATTACATAAAATTGTCACTTCTATTTATCTATATAAAAATTCTAAAAAAACATTTAATTTAAAGAAATTAAAAATAAAAAAAACTCTTAAATTATATTTATATATTTTAACAAAACTACAAAATTACTTACAAAATAACAATTAAAAATATCCCCAGTCTAACACATTACTTAAAATTGTCACTTCCATTACCTACTTCTATCAGTTACTTCTGTTACCTACCTCTGTCACTTATGATTTTATATATACACCTGGGTCTCGTTTTATGCGGTAGATAGGTTCCTCGGAAAATGCACACAAAAGAAATCGCACAAAAATAGACTTGACTTATCTTGAAAAATGGGGGATAGGTTACTGTAATTTTTGAAAATCGCATAAAAGCAAAGCAACAACGTAAAATTACTTTAAAATTCGCATAAAAAAACTAAGAGAAAAAAATATTACTAATAAAAAATTTCAAATTTGAAAAAAATTGATACAAGACAAACTTTTTTTTACTTTTTTTATTAACTACAGAATTTAATTTTATTCAAAACAATATATTTGTATGCGTAATTTACATTTTTTTTCATACATGTACAGTATTTTAATCATTATCGTTATTTGAGACATCAGATTCATCATGATGTGATGTGATGTGAGGTACTGTAGCTTCTCCTTAAACGAAGTCAAGAGGAAATACAACTAAAATGTTTTCCAATCGCTATTGATCCTTCCCATTTCGCTAAGCGATCTAAAATTGAAATTTTTGTTTCCATTTTTCTTGGGTGTTTTTTTTTCTCCATTATGGTAAACTAAAAGTTTAAAATAAAAATAAGAACTTAGACTTACGATAATAAAAAGACACCGACTCACCACTGTTGGGCAAAATTTAATTAAAACTAACAATTAAAAATTAAATTCTTATTTTTGTCTTTAATTTTTTAATTTTCAATTCCATTTAAAAATCAAATTTTATCGTTTAACATCACATTAATTTCAGATCACGTTAAGTAATTTTTAAATTTTTAATTACAATTAAAAATCAGATTTTATTTGTCAAATTTAATTGTGCCCACCGCTGTTACTCACCTTTTAAAAATAAACTTGCGGACACTAAATGATTAATTTATTACGTAATCTTTTTATAAAAAGCAAAAATAGAACATGATTTAAAATGCAAGACAACAACATACATAGTATTTTTCATCTACAACGTTTGAACAGATTTACATTATAGTCTTGTAAAATTTATTACTTGCGGATACTAAATGATTAATTGATTATGTACTCTTTTTAAAAAGCAAAAATAGAATGTGATTTAAAATGTAAAAACAACATAACATTTGAACAGATTTACATTATAACAGATTTACATCATAATCTTGTAAAATTTAATGTGTGTACATAAATAAGGAAATTCTGATTTTAAGTGAATTATGAACTTCTTTATTGCTTAAAATCTGTTACAGTACTATTATAAAGTGCTGAAAATATTGAAATTATTAGATGGAAGTCGAACTCCGATAATGCGCTCCTACTTTAAATATGACGTGAGTGCGCGAAATTTATAATATTTAAAGTAATAGCGCATTATTGGTGCTTGACTTCTGATCTAATAATTTTTATTGGATACAAGAAAACCGCATACAAAAATATTAAGAAGAAACATGAATCACATAACTTCAAAATCGCATTAAATAAATCCACATAAAACAAGACCCGGGTATATATATAATACAAATAAAATGTCTGTTTAATTGTAATAACAATTAAAATAATAAATATAATGATAATTAACTATTATATGCAATCTTTCCCTCCACAGAAGTACTTTTGATTAATTCCTTAAACCTTCTCAACTGTTGTCAATAGCAGTTGAAGAGGGTTAAGGAATTAACTGAAAGTACTTCTGCAGAGTGAAAGTCTATACATATATATAGGGTAAATTTAGTTTATTAACAAATCGTGTTTTAATGCTGTTTCACAGCACTGAATTTATCATCAAATTTTATAATAAATTGCGTGTAAAATATGCTTGTTATGTATTGACATATATAACAGAAATTATTAAGCTTGTTATTTATTATAAAATTTGATGTTAAACCAAGCATAGTGAAAATGGATTTTATATATTAACAGTATTTAACTATTTTTATTCCTATAGTAATTTGATATGATTATGCACATAAGATAATATATTAGATATAATAAAATATTTTTTCTCATGTATTATTTTTTTATGTGTTATTGTGCTTGTGTATTATTTATTTATTTGCAATGAAAACTAATCATGTAAACCTCCAATACAGAGTTGTCTTGAAGCTATTCAGATCTTTTGCTCTGCTTGAACTAAACACTGTAAGAGACAAAAAATAAATCATTTGGGATTTTTTAAGGAAAGGTAATGAATGAAATTGTTTACTAATGTAAGGTAAAAGGAAATAAGCAGTAATGTTATATGATAATTTATTTCATTAAAAAAATGGTAACAAAATATGAATACTTATTTTTTTTGTATTCATTAAAAAGCTGTCAAATATAAAATTATTTTGCAGCCTATTAAATTCTCAGAATTGAAAATGAAAGTAGATATCAAATTTAAAACAATTTTATATTTGAGAGACCTGTTTAAAAAAGGGGAATATTTTCATGTTTGATGTGATGTTAATCGGGTTTTGTTTATTATGACAACATTGAAATTTATTATTCCTGTTTTATATTTGTGAAATTTTTTATTGGTAAATATTCTTTCTTTATAGATTTGCCATAATACTGCTTTAAAATAGTACTTATAAGTGAGATAAAATTTATAGATAAATATTTTTTCCCCATATTTATTTGTTTTCTGTAATTATTGTTTACAGAAAGATTTACCTTTGTGACAGAATTTATATATAATTATAAAAGCATTTAATAAAGTATAGTGAATTCATAAACCATTATTCAAAAAGTACCACTTTCAAATATATATATATATAACAATTTGAAAATAAAACTAGATCACTATTGGTCACAAACATGAGATTGGAAAAGTGAATGTTGAAATACTTGCTAGCATTTGCCTAAGCTAAATCATGCATGAAGTATAGAAGTAAGATTATCTGCATCCAATTAATTTTCAATATCAGCTACTTGCTGCCTTAGGCCCTGCAAACTCTGGGAATACCTCTATCTTAATCTACCCTGAATTAATATTTAAGTTCCAAGCATTTATGTAGATTTATGTTGTGTTTAGAAAAAAATGGGTATATTTGTTATTGCTTTTGTAAAGTCACTTTGTTTCTCCTGCTCTTTTCTTGCTTTTTATAGAATATCTCATTTAAAAGAATGAGATTTTTGAGTTTTTAAAATAACATTACATCATATTTGAACAATTCATACAAACATCACTATTTCTAGTTACTTTGATTATGTCTATTGTATTTGTTTATTAAGAATGAAAATATAATAGACAAAAAGCATAGACATGTGACCAAAAAAGACAGCAAATTATAATATTTTTCATCAAATAAACTTTAAATATATATATAGTTATTTGAAATTTAAATACTTGTACATTAACTAATTAATCTCTGTAATAGCACAATTAAATTAAATTTAACTTATTCTTTATTTTATATATATATATTAAAGTTATGCAATTCTTTGCATTTTGATATGCTTATTGTGGTTAACATATCTTGTAAATAGTAGTAAATATGGAACTTTTATTAACTTAGTATATCTCTATATCACTAATTAAGTTGCAATTTTTAAATAGTTTTACAAGAATGATAAATTATATGAACTAGGATACATCTTCAACTATAGTGAGACTAGTATTTTGCTCCTGCAGTAGTTGAATCCATTTGTCACTTCTATCTTTTACACTCATGATGAAAGTCATAATTCATTTTGTATTGGCATCACATTTTCCTTAGTCCAATGTTCCATTTAATGATAACATTTGTTTATTTTTTAAATTCTTCAGTTTTTAATACTTTAGTCTAACATCTCAAAAATAAAGTCACAGCAAAAATTGTTTTATATATATATTTTGCATGGCATTAAACATTGAAATAAAAGGGGCCATAGCTCTTTAGTGATGAATTGAATATTTTTTATTATATGTTTAAAATATAAAGTTGAATCATGGGTATATGCTGTGGGTGCATAATGACAGTTTTGGTATATTTGAAGCTTTATCTTAATAAAGCTTAGATTATTTAAATCTTCATTTTCCCTTCAACTATATAAAATTAGAATTAATTCACTATTATATAGTAAATAATAGTATATACACTTTTCCTGCAATTATATAATTCTACCAAACTTGTATTGTTCAAGTTAATATGAAAAGTAAAATAAAACAATAAGAAATCTAAAGTGAGGAGATTGTATGTTCTGGATAGGGTAGGTTAAGATTTATGTTATTTACTTTATATAACTTGAACAGTACAAATTTGGTAGAATCACTATCATATAGATAATCCACACCATGAAATATATATTTTGTATGATAGGCTTGAAATTTGCATTAATTGCACAAATTTATTTTATATCATTCAATGGTAGAGCTATCTATAAACATAGATAGATAAATAGTATAGCAAATTCTCAGATTTTTTTTTTCTTTTCAGTCTTTATTGAAAAAGAAGCTATATATTATAAATATGTATCTAGTTAGTAACCATCTTTCATTATATTTCTCAAGCTAATTATTTAAAATCATTTACTTACCCTAAGTTTAAGTCCAGATTATCTATTTGGGTAATTATATAGCCCTGACACTAGATCAGTAAGATAATATATTTAAACATGATTTCTTAGCATATGTTAATAATCTTCTTGCTAGCAGTAAAGTGTTTCAAATTATCTTATCATAGTATCTTCTGTGAAAGCATGGATAATTAAAGGACACTAGATGGCAGGAGTAAGTAGAATTAGCTTATAATTGAGATTACTAAAATATATAATTGTGACCTAATGTTAAACTTATATAAATGGGAAAACAATTTAGTTTTATTTCAAAACATTAAGGCATATAAATATTTTCAAGTCATTAACTTGTATAGAAAGGTAGAAATGAAAGTTACCATCAGATATATTCGCTATCCATTTGCAAACAATGGCCAGTCTCTGGTGATCTAATTGACCCTATCCTATCGTGTCCATTATTTATTCATGCTTCTTAAAGAGCTCTAAAATAGAATAATGTAAAGCAGATTATTATTAATAGCACAGATTTAAAATTTAATCTAGGGGAATCATGTGATCCTTTTAAGAATAGCCAAAAAGATTTGATAACTGAGACCATTTCCATAATAAGATTTCATCTTTTGTATAATGTATATGTATAATACATTTATTTAATTTTAATAAATTCTTTTATGAAAATTCAGGTAAAGGTTTTATAATTAAAAAAATAATAATAATAATTATGATTCCCTTGTGAATCTTTCATTATTCTTTATTTTATTTGCATTAAGATTTTTTTTTTTTATCAATTGCGATGTTTTCTTTTTTTAAATGAAAACTGGTAAAAAGAAACTGCACAAAATTACAATTAAGAATGAAAAATGGAATAAGGCACAAAAGGAAATGTTACATGTATACCCTATATGTATAAAAATTAATGATTTTTTTTATTATTATTATTAAAAAGTTGTGAACAAATTTGCATGTTAATTCAATGTTTATTATCATTACTAAATCTGATGGAATTTAATGAATCATGAAGTATTCAGAGTTAAAATGGTGGAAAATATTGGAAATTTAATCAGTAATATGCAAATATAATCATTACAGAAACTGCATGAATGTTATCTACCAGAGCCAGGTCGGATAATTGTTAAACAACGGGTTCTACAATAATTTATCATTATCAGTGTTAGTTTGCCATTAGTGGTTATGATTTATAGACTCCGGGCATTTTTGCCTTTTCAGTCTCCTCCTACCATAATAATATTAATATTAAAAATGAATTTTATTATAAATTATAAATACTTCAGCATTTTATGGAGGAAAAATGAGTTCTGTTTTAAAGTAAAATTAATATAATTTTATGAATCCTAAAAGCTTCTCTTTTTTTTCTTTTGTTAGAGTTAAAAAAAAAAAAAAAATCTATCCTAAAAGTTTACTTTTCATTTTATAATAAACGTTTCAAAGGTCCCTAGAAATATCACGAATCCTAAACACTATCATAAACTTAATATAATAATTAATCACTAAACATCAGATGATCACCACTAGCCAGAAACTAGTCTGGGGATGTTGGATGAGTAGGCACTAGATGGGGATTTTATGCACAAGCCTTCTGGCATCCATTGATTACTCTGGTTGTCACTGAGTGGCACTACTGTATGGAGAGTTTTGCTTCTTTTAATAATAATTAATCTAAATAAGATCGATTATTATATTAAAGTTTACTGTATCATATGGATATCTACTTTACATTACACCCTTAATGCAATCTATTCAATCATCTTAAAATTTAGAACTTGATAGTCTCCTCATACTTTTAAAGTGTATTATCTTTAAAGTAGATCAGATTAGGAATTATCATATACGTGATATATTTTATATATATATATATATGTTGAATTCATGCATGAAAACAAGTTTTCACAACAAAGCTAATAGGATGCTTATCATTGATACATTTATTCATTACTTATGGCAGTTTGTCATTATTTAGTACACTTTTTAGTATACTATATTAAGTTATATTTGGAATTTGATGTGTCTTGTTGGCCAACATTAACCTGCCATGCTGTGATCTGGCATTCAAGTTTTTAATATGGATCTAAACTTTTCCAAGTTTTCAAATCATAGCTATCTCAACTATAATTTAATAAATCAATAAATGAATATCTAGCTATCCTAAGTTGGAAAGTAAAAAAGAAATGTAAAAGTGGTTTTGCAGGTAATTTTGTCTAAGGCTACTTTTTATTTTGTGCTAACCGTAATCTTTAATGTTGTGTGATTGATACTTTAGGCATCACTGTTGTGCTCTTTATTTCTCTTCAGTTTATATAAGACACTGCTTATATGAATGTTTTATGATTTAAATTTTTTTTAAGTATATAATAAATTGTTTGGTTGTATATATACCCCTCACAAGATCATAATTTTAGAGTTAAGCTTTTCCAATATCTCTCTAAAAAGGGACATTGAAAGAGAAAATATTACTCATCAGCTTATACATCTGCTGAGTGGCATGATTTTAAGGATTTTCTTTTTGAAGATACTGATTTACTGACTAATAATTGAATGGATAGTTAGATTAGTATGTTTTTCTTATATTTTTTTAATGTAACAGATTCAAAATAAACTCTTGATTTTAACAGTATTTTTCAATCATTTACATTATTCAAATGATAAATAAATGGGTTTATCATGCAGTATTCTTGGTATCCTATCATAACAGTCTAGCATAGAAAACTGCCAGAAAAAAACTTGTTTGGTTTAGACCATTTCCAAATAGTTTATGGTGGTTGTTTTTTAAGTAAATAAATAAAAGACAGCCCACTTTCTCAAAGTCTTTCTTAAAAATTCTACATTTTCCATACAGCCAGTTTTATCTTTCTTATATAGAGAATTGGGCAGAGGTTATATTTAATGCTGCAGTAAACAATTATAAACTATTATCACCGATAATTGTTTCTCACATTGTATAAATTTATATTCACTTTCATGTACGACATTTAACATAGACTCACATACAATTACAGTATTGTGTGTGTGTTACAAAATATTTAATCAATAATGATTTGTAATTTTGTGTGTTAAAATTAAAAAAATTTCCAAGTCAGGCTTTTGATGCAAAGCATTAAAGGTAGACTAAAATTTATTACCCTTAATATATAATCTTATTATAAATTAAAATACCAGTATTGCTTTTGAAGTAAATAATCAATTGAGTAAGAAGCATTTGAATTAATAGTTGTGATCAAATATTTAAATACAATTAGTCAATAATGAAATTATGAATTAATGGAATGATAATAAACCATTATATTTGCAGTATCAACATATGCTATACTAAACCAATAGTTGTATGTAATTCTTGTAGATATATTTAGTTTTGAATAATGTTTTTTGTTAAACAAAGCTAATTATTTTTCTAAATTTAGAATCTTTCTTCAGCTCATCATTTTATTTTTAAATGTTATTTGCAAAATATTACACAAAAGGACACTTTCCGTAGGTTTTGCAGAGAAGTCAAAATGAGATCTCCAACTTTTCTTAATACAAATAATTTTTTCCCCCCATATGTCAAAGCATTTGCCGGGAAGCGAACCTGCGACAATTGTCTGCAAACAACTGCTTGCTTGCAAGGCAGCTGCGCTGACCTCTCGGTTTGGTGTTTTTTTTTTATATATATTCTCCAATTTTAAAGTTTTGTTAATTTTAAAATGTTTTATGAGATTTAAACTATTTGAATTCTAAATTTATGTTAGTAAAATTTTGAATGAATTTTCAGTAAAATCTGGGAAAAAATTTGGATCAAGGTTGTACTTTGAATGGCAGTATTGATACATTTTTGAATGGCAATATTGATTACTAAGTTATAACTAATAATTTCATATCTTTTTAAATGGGTTTATTTTTTTTTTTTATTTAGAGACTTTTAGGGGCTTTTGTTGTTGTTATTATTATTGTCCATGATCTTATTTCTGATATTTTTTTATTGACTTCAACATAATACTGTAGTTCATTTCATCTTCATTCTAAAAAAACTATTAAATCATCATCATTTTCAATCATGATTGGTCCATAGCAGAATGAAGGTCTCTTTAAGTTTAAACCAATTCTCTCATCCATAGCCATTCTTTTCCACATTATGAAAACTTCTTTGATTCATTCATCTCATATATGATCTGTTGGAATCTTTATGAATCCAGTTTACAACTTCAACTGTTCATCAATTGTCATGGATGCCATCAATATTTGCAGCCCAGTTCCATTTCAGTCTCTTAAATTGTTTAATGATATCAGTGATTCATATTTGTTTTCTCATCAACTTATTTTATTTGTGATAACTTTTTGTTACTTCCAACAAAAATTTCTTCATACTTCATTGTATGGTCTGTAGTTTCTGTATATCTTATATATATATAATAAACATCACATGACCACCTCCTCTTATGCTTGTGTATAACTGTTGTTAAAACAGGCAAACCTTACTATATATATTTTGCCACACACAGCAAGCTAGAGTAATCAATGGATGCCAGAAGGCTTGTGCATAAAATCCCCATCTAGTGCTTGGATTGAAAACATTAAGGTGTTTTCAGTTTAAGACTCATAGTTTTGTAGTTAAATGGAGATAAAAGGTGGTTGCTAGAGGGTTGCATTAGATCCTAAGATCTAGGTGCAGTGCTCTCAGATCCAAGGCTCCTCACTGACGAGGCCATAAGCCAGAAACTAATCTGGGGATATTGGATGAGTAGGCACTAAATGGGGATTTTATGCACAAGCCTTCTGGCATCCATTGATTACTCTAGCTTGCTGTGTGTGGCAAAATATATATAGTGAGTTTTGCCTGTTTTAACAACAGTTATACACAAGCATAAGAGGAGGTGGTCATGTGATGTTTATTGGCTTAAAACCAATCCTGCCTAATAGGATAGTGGTGGCTATGGTTATTATAGAACCAAAGATGCCAAAATATATGGGTACTGAACTGGGTTCAGACCCATATAACTATATAAGCTAATGGGCTTGGATTGAAAACATTATGTTTTCAGTTTAAGACTCATAGTTTTGTAGTTAAATGGAGATAAAAGGTATTTGCTAGAGAGTTGCATTTAGATCCTAAGATCTAGGTGCAGTGCTCTCAGATCCAAGGCTCCTCACTGATGAGGCCGTAAGCCAGAAACTAGTCTGGGGATATTGGATGAGTAGGCACTAGATGGGGATTTTATGCACAAGCCTTCTGGCATCCATTGATTACTCTAGCTTGCTGTGTGTGGCAAAATATATATAGTGAGTTTTGCCTGTTTTATATATATATAATAAAGAGCAAATATTTCTAAACAAGCTTATTTTATTTTTTTATGATAAATGCTATAAGAGAAAGCATTGAAATTTTTATCTATGATTGTCCCCATTCCCAGACCGGTTGGAGCTATGACTTAGGCTGTCAGATTTAAAAATATCAACTCTAACCAAGCATTTATATTATATATATATATTAAAAACTAGTTACCTTATACTCCTTTTTTTTTTGTAATAATTGATAAGTTATAAACATTATCGTAGCAGAAATTTTTAAAAAAACTATGTAAAAAATAAAGACCAATACTCTTAAAAATAAATGTTTTTCATATTTACAAGAGAACATTGGGTCTGTGTTATTTAGCATAATAGTAAAATCGTAGACTCATGAATTGAAGCTTTCTCTATCAATTTTCAATTGAAAAGGGAAAATAGTTAGATTTAACCTGTCACTTAGGTGTTTGAATATAATATGACCTCCTAAGCAACTAATATATGTATAATTAATTTTACTGATCAAGATTTTTTACTTTATATTTTTTTATTTGTTTTTGTTTTTCTATATAATAATAATGACTAATATATAAACTAGTTAATTCTTTGTATTTTCAAATATAAAAATAAATATAATTTAGTGTGTTCAGTAATTGACTTTTGTACATTAAAATTAAAATAATCAAAAAGCATATTTCAATATAAACTTACCATTTAGGTTTGAAATCTACATTTTATTTACACTTTTAAAATACAAAGCATAAAAAAATAATTTTGTCAAAATAATCTTACTTTGATTCTATGGTAAATATCTGAATAAAAATTCAGTGGAAGATAAGCAAGGTAAAGTAGCTTTAAATACTCTAATATGGGATGAAGCTTTTCTAATATCTTATTAAAAAGGAATATTGAAGGTGAATGTATTAATCATCAGTCTATCCAATTACTAGTCGATGATGATTTTAATGATTTCATTTGTAGCAGTGGCATAGTTATAATGAAGCAAACCAAGGAAATTAAATGCCTTGGTAAAACTCCTAAGATCCAGAAATTGAATCTTGGAGGCTTTTGATTACCAATCATTAAATTTAAATATGGCAATATAGTTTTGCCTATAGCCAGTGGTATTATTACCATTAAATTTATTTAGGCAAATCTTAGGAATCCACGACTAGACTAGAACCTGTAATAATAAAAATATTATTAATAAGAGCAATATAGTTCTGATTAGCAATGATTAATAATTAATGTATATTATTTATTTTAAAGAGGTTTACAATTTTTCCGATTTCACTTATTATTGTCCAATGATATAAAATGGAATTCTTTACACTATATTGTAACAATGTTATTGTACAAATAGTTGTTTATTTTTGTGTATTGTTTGTGTGACTGTTTTATTTTTTTTCAGGTCTTCAGTTTTGAAAAAATATCTTATTATACTTAAGCCAATAACTTCAAATATATAATTATGTAGTTATATATATTCAGTGCATAGTCAGTTATGTTAAAGAAATAACTAGTAATTTTACAAGAATTTTTGAAAAGGTGAGTTTATCAAAACCTGTATGATATATAATTTTAAGTTTTAATGGAAATGAATGAGAAACAAAAGTTGTATTTTGAAATTTTAGGAAGGAGGTTTTTGAGACTTTTGCCGTAAAGCTCAATTTTTATAGCTACATCATTGCTTGCTAGATACCTATTTTCCAATCGATAATTGATTGGATAACTAAATTATTATGTTTTTGTTATCAGCATGTTTTTTTTTTTCTTTCTAATGGAGCACATTTCAAATAAACTCACTTCTGATTTTAAAGTAATTTTTCAAGTATTTTGTATGATAGCTATAAATTAATTTAAATATATGATATTTCTGATTTTCTATCAACTCAGCTTAGTATTAACCACCAGGAGAAAACATGCAGCTAGTTAGTAGTGATGGTATTTTTTTCTATAAGTAAAACAATAAGAAAATATTACAAATTATTATAGCCAGTGTATCCCTTTTATGTAGATAGATGGGACAGAGAATATATTGTACCTTGCAGTAAGTAATTGCAAACACTAACCACTGATGATTAAGTAGCTATTATGTTACTGTACAAGTTTAAATTTACCTTTGTGTACTAACATTTAACACACATACATGTAAAGAGTAGTCTCCTTATATCCATTATCATTTAGTTGCAAATCTTCTTTCTACATAACATGAATTTAATATATATATATATATATGTACATCTATGATATAATTTAATTTTTAACATGTAAACATTTAGACTACTATAAAAATAAGTATAAAAAATATTGCAGTTATGAAAAATACAAATTAATAAATTTAGAGAGAAAGAAACAACATGTGTACACAAAACAAGGGCTGACTGTGAGATGATTCGTGGGTGTGATGTAAAATTTATGAATGCAAATTTATAGTTTTTTAAATTTTATTTAATACTTTTTCAAACTGAAACTGTAATGATGAATCCATGGAGGGACTGCTATCTACGAACATGAACAAACTATTACATTAGAAATAAATAATTAATGAGCAAAAGAATATTTAGATGAGTGAATATAGTTAAATATGATTAGTAGATAATGAAAATACAAATCGATTGACTAATAAATGAGTTGATCAATAGTTTGATTGACAGATAGTCCAACATTTGTTGTATTAATAAAAGCGGTGCCAAAACAACAGTTATTTGAAATTTCAGTAGATGTATTTCTCCTTGAATAATGCCATTTTTTTCTTATTATTAATATTTTGTTATAAGTTCTAATGTTAAACAAAGCTAATTATTTTTCTATATTTAGAACCGCTATTCTATCTGGTTCCCCCTCTCATTTTATTTATAAATATATTCTGTCACAGAGTATAATTATGCTTTTCATTCCATAAATAATTTTTGATAGATTTTGAAAAGCAAATTTTAACAGTAGTGTGTTTCCTAGCAACCAGCAACAGAAAAACAAAGGCATCCAGCTTATATCTAACTTTATAAATACTTTCTCTCCTTTTTTTGAATTCATCTGTTAGCGTTATACTTTTTGCTAAAGAGGTGCTTTCGGAATTGGATGTTGTTTTTAACCACATGTGGGAATAAATTATTTATTTATTGAGCTTTCTTTCAAAGAAAAGCAATTTTTTACAAAAAAAAAAAAATAAGGATATTTTGTTTATTTGTAAAATAAAAGAAGCTAAAGAAAGTACTTACTAAATTGCTTCTACAGTTACGCTGAAACTTAAGAAATCACTCAACGGAGATATAAATGATTGTTTCTCTTTGGTTTTTAATTAGATAGTTTGAAGCCACGTGATCAAATCTTTATCTGGAGCTAACTTTTATTTATGAAGGTAACTTGATCAGCCTTTGTTAAACAAATATAATTGTATTATTATTTTTGCAATATTGATTTTCTAGATATTATATTTCATTTAATATTTTGAGGTGGTTTATTAATACTGTTTTTTCTACAATTGTTATACCGGTAGAGGTCGCTGTGCAATCATCATCATCATTGATAATGATTGCCTTATTTGTATCTCTATTGAAAATTTCCAGATATTTTAAATTTATGCTTTTAATGATATAAAAAAAGTCTTTTGATTTTATGATGACTTGATGTTGAAGTGTTAGAATAAATAGTGTTTAAGAGAAGAAAGCACAATGGCAAACTGCCATCGATAATGATTAAGTACTATAACTTAATTGTAATATTCATTCGCTTAGATACTCCGCCTGACTTACATTATAAATCAGTTTTTATTTTATATAGTCATATTTTGTAATTTAAAATAAAAATTGTCAGTGTTTTATCTATAGACTAATCAATTCGATTATTATCTTTGCATTAATATTACATTCTTAATCTAAATACTTGCAATAGACTGCCATAACTAATTATATTTAATTATTACTGTTGATAAATTGTTATTTGGCTTATCACTTCTTTTATGTATTAGAAATATTTATAGTTAGAGATATATCATAAACTTGTTAAGTTTGTAGGAAAGTGAATTTGCCTGCTGAGCCCACATGACTAGATTTAATTCCCACCTAGATAAAAGTTTTAACTTTTTTCAGGATCTGGTCCCACATACAATTTTTCAATTATTAGATTCATTATAGCTGAACTAACCATCCATTAATATTTGGTAAATAGTTTTTTAGGGAATGCAGCAAAAATGGAAAAGTGATACCTATCCAAAAAAATCGTAAGTCTGGTAAATGCTTCTTCATCACGGTACATCCATGGATATTCAAGGATTTATTATCCTGCAGTACCTATTTAAAAATCATTTTAGTTCCTACCACAAATTTTAATGAATTTTGATATTAGAGTTACTTCATATGTAAATAAGTATTTA
The DNA here is from genome assembly GCA_028023455.1 of Epiperipatus broadwayi. NCBI lineage: Eukaryota > Metazoa > Onychophora > Udeonychophora > Euonychophora > Peripatidae > Epiperipatus > Epiperipatus broadwayi. The sequence goes on from JAQFVV010012545.1 coordinate 1,242,547, forward strand.
TTTTTATATAGCGCATGTTTACAATTGTATTACATTCAAATATCAGCGTCTATAAAAAAATTTGCAACACTTATGTACAATTCCTTGGAACTTAATTGTTGGATTTTTTTTTTTTATTGGTGGATATTTAAAAGTATCCCACTTTTTATAATACTTCATTTATTTATGCAAAATCTTCAAGACCTGAATGAGGATAGTACTTGAAAGCTAAGGAGATGACATAGTTAAGTTAATATATAGCCAGTATTCCAGAGAAAAGGGATTTCATTGGACAGGCAAAAATGGCTAAACATTTTTTTTAGGGGGAGTCCAGGTCATTGAATGAAATGAGCCTGCATGTTGTTTGATTTTCTGTGAGATCTAATATGCTATTCCTTATTTTTGGAATCCTTAAGTATATCAATGAAAGGTGAACAGTATTAAAAGGTAACTATCCTTACTTTAATATTTATTTTCCTACATTAGATTTGGAAAGTTCAGAAGAAAAAAAACTTTCATTCTTTATTGGATAGTGTTATTGATGAATATTATTAAAAGAATGATTTTTTTTCCTCTTGAATATTTTAATAATTGTGGTTTTATATAACAGTAAATATTGGTTCATCCAATAGCATTAGATCTATGAACTTGAGTGATCTGTTGATGTTGAATTTTTGAACAACACATAGGGTTAATTGTCATGAAAACTTCGTTTATATGAAAGAAACTTAAGTACTTAAAGCAATGGCTTTTTAATTGATTGTATTATAGTTAGTAGTAAAAGAAATCAATATTACCTGAGCACACAAAAGTGCAGAATATTGGAAGTCCTACATTGATGGAGTTGTATTAAAAACCAAATTCCAATGCAAATAAATGTATTGATGTTGGTTTGAATTTTTTAAAAGCAACTTTGTTACTCAGCCTGAATTTTTATAACTGAAATTTATTAAAATTGCCAGTTTGGATTTTAATACTTATTATGTGAGTGAGGTATTGAACATTTTTTAAGGATTATGCTGTGCTCAAATCTGTTATTGGGTTCACTAAAAAGAATCATGTTTTTTGTGATAATGATTGTATCCTTAGTGGCTTGATTTTAAAAAAAGGGAATTAATTATTTAAAAGTCCTTATCTTTGCATACACATAAGAGTAAAAATACATCTTTTTATTTGTGTGTGTGTGTGTGTATACAAAGATAATTTTCAAAATTTGTTATTAAAATCAAGATTTTCTGAAAGTATTTAAGCAAGATTGCTATCATAGGAAAAATTATAGAACTTATCTGATATATACTCAATTTGGACATAACTGAGATAATAATATATGTAAAGTTATTCATAAAGAATATTTTTAAAGGTATATAATATAGTCTTGGTATTTGTAAATATAAAAAACATTTGTTGCAAATGGTAGATAATCAAACTAACTGAATTTTTCATGTTATTCAGTTTTTTAAAATATTTTACAATTCAGCTGAAAAATAGTTTAGATGAAAGAAATTGGTATCATACCATAAGCCATTTTGCCTACAACAATTTTCCAATGTTATAATCAATAATCACTGGCTTTAGAAAAGAATTTAACAAACTGTGCTGTCTGATAATTAAATTTATAATATTAAATATGATGCTGGAAAAGAAATATTATTTGATATGAGTGCAGTAAGAATTGTACTACCAGTTGATCATTTAAACTGATGTGTGCATAATGTACAATTATGAAGTAAGACACAACCAATTTGTTTGATATTTTTCTCAGTGCATATCCTCATTTCAACTCTACCATATAATTGGTTAATTTATGCTAGAATAAATTCTTAAGCGAATGACAGATACTGGTAAACTACCACTGATGATGATCAAGTTTTATTACTTGGTCATATCATTTTGTTATTCAATTTGCTTTGTGAAAATCCTCTATGTAAAAAGAACAGATTAGTCCAAGGATGAATCAAATTGTTTCAAACTATCATTGTATCCTATCAATTTTTGCATCACAGAGAACTTCATGTTCATGCAATTAAAGATACCATCACAACCCTTTAAACTTTTTATATTATTCTTATGGTAAAACACTTAAATTATAATTACTTTTGATTTTTGAATCTTAAATAGTAAGTTAAAAGTATTATGATTTCAAATATTGAAGAGCGGTGCATTCATTTTGCACAATTATTCTAAGTTGGCAAAACTCAAAGCGTGTAGTAATTGAGCTTACAAAATGGTTGTCAGCAGTGATGGCAGAAGTTAATTGCTGTGATTGGTTTTTATATATTCATTACATTCACATAAACATTAGGATAAATAAATGATTTACAATTTTAATAATTTCTCACTTTATAAGAATATCTTATTTATTTCTAGATAACATCCATTCAGAAACAACTTCTGTTAGGCATTGGTAATCTATGTAATCAAGAAAGTTGGTATTAAAAACAACTGTTTTAAATTAATTTGTTTAATTAACTGTTCTTTTATTATATTTGTAAACAGTGTTTAATCTGTATTTTTACATTTAATTTACCAAAAGAATGCTTCTCTTTCACTTCTGAAAATATCAATTGCAGCTGTTGAGAAACATTAAGGATTTAGGAAAATAGACTTAAAACCATAGTGATAGCTTCAAAAATCTTCTTTTATATATTAATCAATATACTTTACGTAATTATTCACTTTTGTCAAGTATTGTTTGCTATATTATTTAATATTTTCTATTGCTTAAAAAAAAAACATATTTTTAGTAAATTAGCAAACAGATTTCTGTGGTGACTCTACCAAGTTAAATTATAATTTAGTTTTCAACAGAGAAATAAAATTAAACCCCTTAAGCATTTATTTTTATGTTTTATAAGCAATTAAGATTTTTTTTTAAGTTTGATATTGGAAATATAAATATTTTTGCCATCTTCATTAGTGAAGCTTCTGGCAGTAAAATATTCAAATTTGGTTGAGAGACTCTTTGAAAGAAAAAAATATGAGAATTACTTTTAAGATAAAGTTAATTTTTTAAAAGAAAAAATACAAATTTATTATCTTCATATTCAACACACATATTATATAATCCACTTAACATCACATGATCAACATTTGAGAGGATTTTTTAAGTTATTCATTCGTTCCTGCTACTCATATATGAGTATGGACTAGAGAAAAGTTATCCATTGACAAAGCAGACATTTTTTGTCTGGAGCTCCCATCAAATTTTCCAAAATGAAGAGTAAAAGAAAAGACGTTTTTGAATAAGATTAATGAATAATGAAACATTTTGAATTATGAAATATATTTGATATTAAGTATAATCACTATTCAGATTTGCATTTTATCAGTGGTTACATAAATTCTATTTTATTATGTATGTACTATATATCAAAATTATTTGGGATATATTTTTATTTCATTGTTAAATATATATATATTTTACTTAAACTGTTTTATTTTTTTAATGACTCAATTTATCAAAATGTGTGATTTAATGTTAATCATATGATGTAATAAAAATAAAATAATTGCTTTCTTTATCTAAATAATTAAGTCATTAAAGGCAATATGTTCTCATTGATTTCAAACATCATATTTTATCGTTTATATTTCTTAGGAATATATTATACATCCTTGAACCCTCCAAAAAAAAAAAATCCCTCCTCTTCCCAAAATAAAATGACTATATTCTTTTTTTTTTTTTATGTCAAAGCGTTGACCAGGATACGAACCCGGGCCGGCTGCTTGGAAGGCAACTATGCTAACCGCTAGGCCACCAACGTACATGGATTCCCAAATTTGAATTTTCCAACAGCCTCATGAAGGTATAATGCACTCTGGCATGGACACAAAATAAAAACAAATAAAATTTATGTGAATACAGGAGGTGACATGTTGATTTTTTATCCAGAAACCCTTTAGCTTTTTAGTTTGTCATTCTACCAGTAAATTAAATGACCAGGTCTATATGCCCAACAAAAAGGCAAAGAATAAAAAATTGAAGATGAGTATTATGATTACTGACTAATGAAACACATTTGCATGTATCATATTCTTGTCTTTAATGTGTTTATTGATGATGTTATAGTATTGCCTCTCAATCCACTCTGCAACAAATTTTACTTTTTGAAAGAATTTTGACATTTTGCATAAGTATACATTTTCCTTTTATTCTAACATCAGCCATTTTCTTCCATTGAAAGCAGTTAGTATTGCATATTTTTAAAGAGTCTCTGAAATAATTCTTATAATTTAATACAAAGTCTGCCTCTTCCATGAAAACTATGCTCAAGTTCATCTTCATTCATTGCACATGCTCAGTTCAATCTATAATAATAATAATAAAAGTAGTAGCATCACTTCAAGAAAACTGATAAACATCAAGATTGATCTTAGGATGTGCCATTCCATTTTTAGGTGGAATATTTTTAAAATAAATGTTTTAGTGCCGTTGTCTTACATCAATAAAAGGCCCATGACTTTTCTCTTCCTATACCTTGGACAAAATAATGGCTCTTTTCAATTAATTTATTTAAAGTAATTATATGACTAAGATAAAATATCATTTAATATGCTGAATATAGTAGCAGCATATTAGAATATGAGATGTGTCTTATATCAGTGGATGCTTTTCTAAATCAAAGAGACTACTAACATAATTAAATTTGTTCCTATTCTTTACTTGATAATTCTCCAAGCTGAAAGTTTATAGATGTGGTCTAGCTCTGGCTTTTCCATTTTTAATGGTAGTTATTGTGTTTTTTTCTCATATGTCATAGCATCAGCCGGGACGTGAACCCACAACCGTCTGCAACCAACTACTTGCTTTCAAGGCGGCTGCGATGACCTCTCGGCTAACAACGCTTGACAATGGTAGTGATTGTTTATAGATGCTTTCATGAATTAGGCATCAGATAATATCTTTAGGTTTGATGATGGCATTTATTATTTGAATTAATTGAAGCAAAAACAAATGTGATACTTGTGCTATTATTTAAAGGTTAACATTAATATAAACTTTTTAATGTTAAATTGCAACTTATAAAGACTTTAGTAGTAATTATTTGTTGAACTATTTCATCATCTAGTATTACAATCTGAATGTCTTTAGGAAAATTTAAACTTTCTAAATATATTCGTATGTTAGTAATAATACACAAATTACTATTTAACAAATTTATCTCTTCTTCAGATGTGACTGGGTTTGACTAATGTCGTACAAGCATGGGAATTGAATGGTCCTTTAAATTCTTGAATAATGATTTTTTTAAGGTAATTCTCTAACTGGGTGGGTTATTCTGGCAAAGGCAACAGTCAGTAGAAATTTTATATACTTCTCTATACTTTTTTTCCTAAAAGCAAAATTTATTAGCAGTTCCCAGACATTATGTTTAGATACACTAGATTGACTTATGGGATTATTTACCGTTGTCATGTGAGCAACTTCTTTGTATTTTCTTCTTTATACTTTTTCTCTCTATCCAATATTTTTGTATTATATGGTCTGCTAATTTAGAAACATCTATTTTCTTTTTTTTTAATCATCAGTTTGTGCTCTTGCAGTCTCTGTTCAATGGAACAACTAGTCTCATCAATATACATCCTTCCACATTCACATGGATGCAATTTTTGTTTTTCCAGTCAGGGCACTGACCTTCTAGCCATTCCAATTAATTTAGACTTGTCACATATTACTATAATAGCTAGAAACCTATTTATCTACCAATACAAACTGGATGACTATATTGGCTATGGGTTGTAATAACTGAAAAAAAAAATCTAAGCCTATTTATCACCTGAAAAGATCTCCAAAATTTATTAAGCTGATTCTTAGCCTATGCATGTGAGGGGATGGGTATTATTATTATTATTCTGACAAAATCATTAATCTGGAAAGATTTTGGAACCAAAGATGTCATATTGGCAACTTTGTTTCTGTTTATATTTGTTTTTTCTAGATATGTGATTGATGTTATTGTTTATTGGAGAAGTCAAAATGTTTTATTGAAAATGGTCAAGTTCATAAAAAAGGAAATATAGGAAGGAATATAATTTATTAAAGCTTATAACTTTGAAATATTTTCATCTAGTAAAATGACATTTAAATATACACTGTATTTGAAAAATTATCTATGAAAATAATATTCATAATTGAAAAATATTTTTTTAAAAAAAAAGAATGTTGATATCAAATTCTTCCCCTTTTTGTACGATCAATAAAATTTATATGAATGTACCAAAATGATTACCAAAATGTTGATACCTCATTCATCATTAAACTTTTGGGATTATATAATATTCATTTACCTGTCAATTTATATATTGAAACAGTGTAACCTGTCTATAATACTACTTTAATATTCCAACCAGAAAACTGACTTTTATTAAAAAATTCAGCTAAATGACCTCCTTCAAAAATTAAACATTACAAATACCATGCATACCTGATCTATTGTGATAAATATTTTAGTTACTAATGAGAAAAAACTTTAGCTATTTCTTATCAAACTTCACAAAGTCTTTAAAATAAAACATTTTCATTTTCATATATTGAAAATGAAAATATCTTACTTATTTTCTTCCAAAAAAAAATTAATTATTTTCTTATCAGAATTTTAATAATAATTAATTTATTAATTAAAAAAAAAACTTTTTTTATTAGTATGTTTAATTTTTTCTTTTTTATATTTATACATATTTTATATATATATACAATACATATATATGTCTGTGCAAAGTATACAAAAATACATACAATAAAAATGTTAAAAAAACTGTGTAAATAAAAAATTATGGGTACAAAAAATGTATTGTGTTTTCACATTAAATCCCGAATATAAGAAAAAAATATATATAATTATATACACATCTTTTCACTTCTTTTTCTTTTTAAATTATAGCTCCATGATAATAAATATATAAATTCAACATTCCTTTTCTTTTTAAAACTTGTTTTTATTCCAACTATAATTTTCTTTCTCCTTCCAATACAACGTTTCAACTACATTCTGTAGTCATTATCAAGTTTCCAGATATAATGGAGCATAAGTTCGAAAGGATTCACGTATTCCTACAAGTGCTACTTCTAAAGAAGCTTTAGTACATGAAGGAGTCCATGTATGTCCAACTTCATAACAAGTATAAGGCAGAGTATATAGAAATTTACTCTGGCAGATTACTCTGCCTTATACTTGTTATGAAGTTGGACATACATGGACTCCTTCATGTACTAAAGCTTCTTTAGAAGTAGCACTTGTAGGAATACGTGAATCCTTTCGAACTTATGCTCCATTATATCTGGAAACTTGATAATGACTACAGAATGTAGTTGAAACGTTGTATTGGAAGGAGAAAGAAAATTATAGTTGGAATAAAAACAAGTTTTAAAAAGAAAAGGAATGTTGAATTTATATATTTATAATTAATAATGTATTTTTATTTGAGATTTAATGTGAAAACAATTTTTTGTTTACATGGGTTTTTTTTTTTTTTTGTATATACTTTTTTTGCGCAGACATATATATAATTTTCTTTTATTTATATATTTATTTTTAAATTAATGAATTAATTATTTAAAATTTTTATTTCAAGTTCTGATAAGAAAATAATTAAAGTGGTTTTTGTTTTTTGTTGTTTTTTTTTATTTTTATTTTTTTTTTTGGGGGGGGGGGATAAGATATTTTCAATATTATAATTGAAAATGAAAAGTTTTTATAAAATTTGATAAGAAAAAAAAAATTTTTTTTGTCTTAATAACTAAAATATTTATCACAACAGATCAGCAGTGGATTGAATAAACTCTATTAAAAAAAAAAAAATTAACCTTTTTTCTTTCTATCAGATATGCAAATGATTTGTACTTTTTAATTGTTGAAGTAAGTCATTTGGCTGTATTTTCTGATGAAAAACCAATCCTCTGCTTGAAATATTAAAAGCAGTGATGTAGCCAAATGATCATAATTTGTTTTTTATTTATTTTCTTTTAGTTAATTTATATTTTTTTGTTTCATATATATATAGTTAAAACAGCATTGAGTAAGGCTTCTAATGTATTTCTCCATACAGAAGCAAAAAACAAGAAATCATTATTTATCAGACAAGTCAGCTGCTAGTTTGGTGACATTCAGATGAGATGTCATGATTCCTAGATATGATAGCCACCATTCATATATGTTATAGTTTACTACTATGCCAGGTGTTATAGAAATTACCCTTAGATATAATAGTCATTATGTCTACTTATGATATTCATTATACCTAAATATGGTAGTCACTCCACCCAAATGTGATAGTCACTATGCCTAGGGATGATCTTTCACTATACCTAAATATGATAGTTACCATTTCTAGAAATAGAGTCACTATATTTAAATGTGATAGCCATTATATCTAGAAATGGAAGTTACTGCATCTAGATTTGAAAGTTGCTGTACCTAGATACTGTAATTTCATTTAGATATGCCAGTCACTGCATCTAGAAGTGACATTTACTACATTTAGAAGTTATGTATTCTCTATGCTTAGGCATTGCAGTCATTAGAGACCTAGGTATGATAGTTACTATATGTAGGTGTGACAGTTTTTAAACCTAGGTGTAGTAGTCATTGCACCAGTGTAAGGCAGTTCTTACATGTAGATATGGTGTAGTAGACATTATATCTAGAATATGAACATCATTATATCTAAGTATGGTAGTAACAATATCTAGATGTGATAATTATTACACTTAGGTATGGTGTGGTAGTTATGATACTTAGGTGTTATAGCCATTATGATGATTATACTTAGATGTGATAGTCACTATAATACTATAATGGTCAAATATCCAATGCAATTTATTTGTCCATACGGCTATCACAAATACATAAATAAATAATCAATCAAAATAAGATTAAAATAAATAACTATTACTTCATAGATATTATAATATAGTTATTAATAGTTGTTTATTTTAATCTTATTTTGATTGGTTATTTATTTAGTCATTATATGTTGAGTGTGTTGGTCACTAAGTGCAGTACTCACTCTATCCAAATGTGATAATCACTATCCCTAAGTAAGATAGGCACTACACTGAGATGTAATGGTCATTACCAATATCTAGTTATGATCGTTTTACATCTATGTATAATATGCACTACACATATATGTGATAGTTACTGTACCTGGGTGTGGTAGTCATTGCACCTAGGTATGATGGTCATTACATGTAGATTTAGTAGTCATTAATGTGATAATCACTTCTTAAAGATATGATAGTCACTATGCCTGAGACAATCATTACTCTTTATTACACCTAGATGAGATAAACACTTCATCTAAGTGTAGTAGCCACTGTGCCTAGATATGGTATCTTTTAAATAGATGTAGTAGTCATTGGGTTTTGTGGTTAGTCACTATATTTAAGTGACATGACATAAATGCTATCCCCAGTTGATGTAGTCACTACATCAGGAGGATCTATTTATATTTGTGTGTTTAGATTTGGTTATTTTATGCGGATGTATTCTTCTTGCTTGGCATTTTTTTAGAATGTTGTACTGTTGACTTATTTCAGTAAAATATTTATTCTTTATTTCATTATTGTTTAATTTTTACTTTCTTAAACATTATACTTTTTCCAAAAACAAAAAAGAGTGTATATTTCCATGATATTTATGCATATATTTTTATGGCCAGAATAGATTTATTTGACTATTTATATTTTTTTAATTTTATATGAAAAATATAATAATTATGATACAATATATTTCAGTCAGTAGTATTAATAAATTTTATATTAGTATTAGCAATTAATAATAGTAATGGTATATATAATTTAATTAATCGATTTTTTTGTTTTTTAAATAGGAAACAGATGAATAACCTAAAGCAAAAAACGAAAAATAAACGGTAAGTTGTTGTTGTTGTTTTTTAAAGATAATTATGAGCTTACAATAAGGCAATCTGGAAATGATTTCGTCTTAATCATAGTATGTGCACCAGTTATCATTTGGATGCCATATCATTTTTAAAAAATGACAAATCACTCTGTAGAATATATATATACACAAATCGTCTAGAGTGTCACCAACCATCTACTTGAAAGTAATAACCATCCGTCTATTATTAATAATAGTAAGTTGAACAACTTAACATTAAAATATGAATATTCATCGTGCAGTCTTTTTAAAAATTAGCCTATTTCAGTGTAACCAAACACTGACGAAAATAGACTGATTTATTGAGTAGATTGCAGTATTGAATATTCAATTTTATTATCAAATAAATCAAGCTAGGGCATTATTAATATAAGATATATGAGTGTTATCCTTACATTGATTGTCGGTAAAACTCCAGCAATTGACGAGTAGAACTTGAGATGTATACATGCTACAGAATGATTTGACAAATTTTTCTAAGTGGTATGGAGATTAAATACTTAGTTTCACACACTATGATTAATTAGAATATTATTTCCAGATTGTTTATATATATTTCTATACATACAGCGACTAGTGATTTTCTGGCTCTCTGCCAAACTTTCACAGTCTTAAGAAAAATAAAATTACTTAATTGCCATACAATAATATTGTAAATAATTTGTATATTCCATTAAGGATTTTTGTCGACATTTTATATGCAATCATTATCAATTCACTGCAGGATGAAGGTCTCCAAGTTTAATCCACTTTCTTCTATCAATGGTCTATCTTTTCAACATCATAGTTATTTGATTCAACTATTACACGTCATCTTTTTTTTTGGTCTTTATTTCTCAGGATTGTATTTAAGATTTGCACTGTCAATAGTTTATCTTCTTTTTAAGTGATATGTACCATGCCAGTTCCATTTTAGTCATTTAATATTTATTAAAATTTTATTTTCAATACATAGACAATTTTTTAAAATCTTAGTTTATTTCTATATCAATAAACATCACATGAACATCATTCTTTATGCTTACACAAGCTGTTTACACAGAGGCAAGACTCTCCAAACAGTAGCGCCACTCAGTGCAAGCCAGAGTAACCTATGGATGCAGGAAGGTTTGTGCATAAAATCCCTATCTAGTGCTTACTCATCTCTCAGATCCAAGTTTCCTCACTTATGAAAGTCACAAGCTAGAAACTAGTCTGGGAATATTGGATGAGTAGACACTAGATATGGATTTTATGCGCAAAACTTCCTGCATCCATTGATTACTCTGATTTGCACTGAGTGACACTGCTGTATGGAGAGTTTTGCCTCTGTCATTTTTATATCTAAGTTGAATTCTTATTTATATTAATAATCTGATTAAGGTATTTGCAATTGTTAACGTTCCTGTATCTTTATTTTCTTTTTCTAAGAAAATCACATTATCTTAATCTTTTTCGTCCTTGTCTTTAGTCTTTCATCTGATAACTCTTCCAACATTTCCTAAATCTCTAAAGCATTATTTTCAAAAACCACATCATTTGCAAAATCTTGATGATTTAAATAACCTCCATGTATTTTTATTCTCTTAGTTTCTCATTTTATTCCACAAAATGATTTTTGTAAAAATGTCGCAAAATTTTTTAGAGATATATCATGCTATCATACCCTCTTAACAATGCTAGCCTTCTTAATTGCATCATTTGTATTTATATAAATTAATTTTTATGTACATGAATGTTATTATCTAAGAATCATATAAATTTTATCTCATGAGTTCATCATAAATAGACTCATTGTGCACTGTTGTGCAATATCATAGTCTAACTTCTATCATAGATAATGGACATGGCTCTAGAAACAGTTATGTTGATCCATATTCTGAAATCAGTTTTATTATGGTTCACATACAGAACAATTATGATGTTACTGCTATATCTCACAAGAAGAAATCTAGAAAATGAAATATTCTTCATAAAAGATGCTTATCTATATATTGTATATAATGCTATGGTGACTCGTACCATATTAAGATTGTACTAAGTGCCATCTCACTATCCATCAGTTTTGTAACAATTTTTCTGTCAGCATGTTGAGGTAGCATATTTCTTTAATAGCTAATATGATAAAGAACATAATTTTTTTATATGGTATTGAGGGAATTGCATTTTTTTATGATACTATTTGAGTTTTAAATATTCCATATTTATAATTATTAGTACTGCTTCTTGGTGATAGTTTACTGTGAAACTAAATTACATTGAATGTTAATATTGTAATTTTCTGCTAATGGACTATTGGATGCTTACAAATATTGCAAAGATAGCAATTTAGCTGCGTAATCAGTGTTAACACATAGTTTTAAAGAATTTTCTGATGATGCTTTGGGAGATCATTTCATGTGTGGTTATAAAGGATCGTAATCTGCAGGTTAATATTACATTTAAATTGGTACTTATCATTAAATGATTGTATTGAGCAGCTTTATTTTTGAAGAAAATCGTTTTTTTTTAAAAAAAAAACTAGACAATATAATTATCTCTACTTCAAGATTAAAACCTTTCCACAATGTAGGATAAAATATATGCCTGTAAATCATATCAAAGTTTGTTCTAAATGTAACAAAATCATTCTTAAATGCAATGCATTCGTATATATTGTAACAGAATAAAAATAATCTAGTATCTATCATTTGTAATGGAGTGATAACCATCTAGGAATGAAAATAATCTAGTATCCACCATTTGTGACAGAATGAAAATATCTAGATCATTTATAACTGTGTAAAGAATATATATACTATCTACTGCTATCCCCTTATTCAATAGCCCACAATTTGGCTGGCATTTGTAACTGAATATGGAATTAACCTAGACAAATTTCACTTCCTTATTTACTCCTCATTGGGGCAGTCATTATCACCAGATCAATTGTTTTAGAACTACTACCAATAACCCTGTAAGCAGTTTTATACCCCAATAGGACAAACCACTCTGCAACTAACCATTTTACTCTTTATTCTTTGCTTTCTTATATATATGACTGTATATTTGGGTGCCACTAGGCTATCTAAACCTAGATAATATTACATTATGTACCTACTTATAATCGTATCTGGTTTGAACCTTAATTGGTACATTATTTATAACAGCATGTAGGATTTTCCATTTTATATAAATATCATGTGCACTTAAGGGGAAACATCCTTATTATTCTCTAGTTGTAAAAATAAATTCTCAGACAAATTATCATTTAAGAGTTTAACATCATAAATTCATATTTAATTATTCTCAGAAGGGTTACTATAGATTATCAGATACTTTGATAGTAGTCGTATATTTTATAATGGCTCACAAATAATAAACAAACATAGTGAGAACCAGTATTTATATATGGCCATTAAACACATTTTTTTAGACTATTGAGTGATAAGATCATGATGATGATGATACTTCCAGCTACAGCTTTATAACTAACTCGTGAAACATCCATCAGTGATGATGATGACTAAACTACTTCACAACACAATGATTAACTCTGAGAAATATATAAACTTTTTCTAATGAACTTTTTCTAATGAAAACAAATTAAAATTTATTATAGGTGTACATAAATAATAATAATAATAATAATAATAATAATAATAATAATAATAATAAGAAGAAGAAGAAGAAGAAGAAGAAGAAGAAGAAAAAGAAGAAGAAGAAGGAGAAGGAGGAGAAGAAGAAGAAGAAGAAGAAGTTGTTGTTACATTATAATAATAACAATAACCAAAGGTCTTCCCTATTCTCTTTAATGAAACTTAAATTCAATCTTAATGTGATATAGCATGACATGTATATGTTCATATCTCTAGTGAGTGAATAGAAATCTTATAACATAATAACATTTTAATTTTAAAATAAGCACCCGATACACATACTCGCATATTGCCTATAACACATTTTTATATCAACTACACTTACAAATTATTACCGTCCAAATACATCAAATGCCTCGGGCTACCCATTGCAAGTGGGAGAAGGCACTTCCTGGAAGATGCCTTTTTGTTTTACATGAGAAGCTCAAGATCCCTTCTAGACCTCATTTTTTTCGCCTCTGGCAGGCTTAATTGAATCTCACCTCTGGTCAAATGTATTCTCAGACCACTTTGCATTAGAGGTCAAGATCCGGTTAGAGGATGCTGTGCTATCCATTATAAACCTACCTCGTACCATAAAAATGTTGACCAGGTCCAATATAACTACACAGCTGGTGTCAGAGGCCTATATTGCTTTCCACAGAATTGAAATTTTATCTTTCCGCTCTGTTTGTCAACTCTCTGAATGACCTGGTCAATCGTTGTACCATCAGAATGAAAGAACCCATCCAGTTGACTGACAAGCTCGATGCCATCACCAGAAGCATAAATGATATGCTGTACGAAGCACAAAATATTTCAACCATTCTTGCCCTAAAGGCAGTACAAGGCTTCCCAGGGTGCCATCGCCAAGTGCCTCTTGATTAAGAGGGCCTGACAATACCTGCACCACTAACACTGCTGGATCATGGGCTACCTCCGATGGACTCTTGGTTCAGGCAAAAGGTCAAGGATCGATTGAGATGCGAGGCAGTTACTACTCTGGTTTTTCTATGCTGGCCAGGATTCGGGAATTCTGTGCTCACAAATTCCAGCCTCTGGTGATGTCAAATTCTCAAAGGAAGTTTGCTTCGATGGACTGGGCCCCTCACAACATATTGGAGGCCTGAATCCTATTGATACTGAAATCCTTCAAATTCTCAAAAGAAGTTTTCTTCAATGGAATGGGCCCCTCACAACATCTTGGAGGCCTGAATCCTATTGAGACTGAAATCCTACCCTGAAAGAATGCATGCTAGCCTGCATGAGATCCCCAAATTTTCTTTATACCACCTGTGGACATTTACCATTCCCATTATCAAGAAGATGGTCAATTTCCTGGCTGATGACAGTCAGGAAGCCTTAGGGATTTGTCCAATTGGTGCCCCTCATCAAGAAGTGGGGGACCATGTGACCTGGAAAACCTCCGGCCAATCTCCATGGTGCCACTGCTGATCAAAGCGATTGAGGCCCTCATAAAAGAGGACATCATCCAAGATAACATCATTGGATGCCTCTCAACTCATCAGTTTGCTATGAAGGGGTGCTCGACTGCCAATGCTGTCAGCTGATTTCGCCTCCTAGTTGACCATATAAGCAAAATAAGGAAATCCTGACTGGTTGCCATACAGCTTGACTTTGCCATGTTCCCATTGTATTTCACATTTTGTTGCATCCTTTACATTGTATCCTTTTCTGTAAATAAAGTTTACTTTTGAAATGAAAGTTAGTTAACAACTAACATAAGAAAATCTAAAGAAAATGGTTTCAAATTCTTTATCTCAATTTCCATTAATCTAGGTTACATAACTATCTTAAAAATTTATCTCTCATGATGCTAAATTTCTACCCTTATCGGTTTGTGCATTTATACCCACCATGTATTCATGTAGACATATTTATATCATTAGGTATGTGTGTATATGTCACTTCCCATTATCAATAAAATTTGCATTTAACCTTTACATATAATATGAATAAACATATTTTTATGTCACATGAATTAATACACAGTAAAGACCTTTGATAAAAAGAAAAAAAATACAAATATAAATGGCTGCATGTACCAATAATCGAATAAAACGTAATGTATTGATTGTTTTAATACTTAGAGAGAGAGATAAGTGGATTGATCTAAAGGAAAATTGTTAATAGTCATTGAGAAAACAATATTAAAATTGATATTACCAACTTCTTTTATTTTTGATGTGGAGACCATTTCAATGAGTCCGATGACTTTCATTTTGAGAGTCCGCTTGTTTAAGATTAAGACTTTTGAATTCAGCCACATTGCCAATGTTTAACATACATAGGTTTACCTATTGCAGCAGTTACTGGAAAAGTTCTATTTTCAGCTTGGGCTTCCAACTCTTCTGTTTTACTGCAATGATGATGATGCTGTGAAATAAATCACATTTCTTTAGGGACCATTTTAACACTGGGATGATTTCTTCATTCCTTCTGCTTTCTGCTCTGGGTATGATTATTTTCTACAGACAAATGGATATTTCTGCTTTTTAATTATAAATTTCAGCATCTTTGCTTTGTGCTTTTATTTGAATTCAGTAACTGCATAGGTGAAATAATAACAGGATTTAAAATCTTTTGGGGGCTTTGGAAATCAGCTATAGGATGCAATTTTCTATTTCCATATTAAATTTTAATTCTTCCGATGTACTTATATATAGTTCTTGAGATCGGTCACTGGGGACCGTCCAACAAAATATCTTTTCTTTTACCCTCTGTTATTTGTAGAAACCTTCAAATATAAAAATAATGATGCATGGTTTTTAAGAGGCAATAAGACTTATTCTACTCTGCTGAAACTGTCTTAGTTTTCAGACTAGATATATATGCTGGCCTTTTGATAACATTACACACATGTTGTTATTGAAACACTCAGTTATCTATAAATTATACTTTATCAGTGCAACTGCGATCCAAATGATCTGCAGTCTTTCTTTATTTTAATAGCTTATTAATGGGTCATTGTTCTCCTCCCCCCCATATTCCCCACATTGAAGTTAAGTCAAAATTGACCTCATATTTCTCTCAACCTGGATATTCCTTTCTTAACTCTTTCAAATAAAATAAGAAAAATTGGGCTTATATAAAAAGAAAAGCAATTTTATACATAGAAAATACAAAATTATTTAAATAAAACTCCTTTTTAATATATCTGTAAATGTTTAAAACTCTAATGTTTGTACATATACACAGGCATATACATATCTCTCCTCATATCTATAAAACTTGCCCATCAAAACAATCTAAACGATTTGAAAGCTACAGATTATTAATATTATTAGTATCAAAGTTATAGAATAAACTAATAATGACCAAGTATTAAAATCAAAGCATTATTAAAAAATATATATTAAATTCAGGAGATATAAATTAAATATAAAAGTTAATGAGGAAACCCGGGAAAATGATACTGTATGGAATTTACATCTACAGACAATTGTCCAATCCTGTGAGACACATAACTGTTTCAATATATATTATACATCTGCAAGATTATTTATATTAGTCCAATCCTGCATAAATATATTATCATTAGCATATATTACTATTAATGGTATTCGTATGTGCATGATGTATTTAAATTTTCTAAAATGATTATGATTATACTAATTTACCAGCAAACTTTATTTACAGTATCAGTATATTATTCTGATATAAAGATAATCATCCTTCATGCGAGTGCTCTACTTTAATAATTTCCATTTAGCAATGTTAAATACTAATAAACTTTTGATCTAAGTTACAAGATAAAGACTTAAAAAATATAAGAATGGCTATCTTATCTTTTGTACCTGCATGCAATTATTTATAGCCAATCTGAAGCATCTTGGACTGAGAATAAGAATATATTATAATATTTACTTTATTTACAT
Source organism: Epiperipatus broadwayi (assembly GCA_028023455.1). Classification (NCBI taxonomy): domain Eukaryota; kingdom Metazoa; phylum Onychophora; class Udeonychophora; order Euonychophora; family Peripatidae; genus Epiperipatus; species Epiperipatus broadwayi. The sequence continues at coordinate 1,259,923 of JAQFVV010012545.1, forward strand.
TTCTATTTTATTACATATTAACACTTGCGAAATCTTGAAATTTATTGCATGTTAATATTAGATGTTACACTTTAATGTAAATAATCTAGAAATTTTTTACTAGTGCGATGTTAGATAATTATCCTTCACACAAGCGCCATACGTTAAGATTCAATTAGTGATGTTAAATACTAGGAGACTCTTGATCCAAGTCACAAGTTAAGACTTTGAAAAGATGAGAATGGCACTCTTATCTTTAGTATCTACATGCAATTATATATTCTAATCTTAAGCATCTTGGACTGAGAGTGTAAATATATTACATTATTCACTGTACTTATAATTCTATTTTGTTACATGTTAATGCTTGTGAAATCTTGAAATTTATTACATGTTAATATTAAATAATGTTACACTTTAATGTAAGTAATCTTGAAATTTATTACATGTTAATATTAAATAATGTTACACTTTAATGTAAGTAATCTAGAAATTTTTTACTATGTTATAAAATAGAAATGTAAATAAAGTGAATAATGTGATATATTCACACTCTCATTACATGATGCTAATAATTAGCCTATGCAATTGCTTGTAGGAGATAAGGTGACCATTATTATCTTTTTAAAGTCTTTGTCTTGTGATTTGGATTGAGACTTTACTAGTATTTAGCATTGCTAATTGAGTATTAAACTACAGTGCTTGGGTGAAGGATTATTACCATCTTATCAGAATTACCATTTGACACTACACTTGTAAAAAAAATTTAGATTATTTACATTAAGCAATCAATATATAATAACTGATAGACAGTACAGCATAATTAACAATAATCAATTTTTAATTAAGCTAATATTTAAAATTGTCTTTTACTTTAAATATACCATTTATTGAAACTAGTTACCTTCTCAATCAGAATACTTTTTACTCCATAAAATATATTTTAATCTAATCAGCAATGCATACCTTTGGCAAAGGAATCACTGTCAGTATATATAAGTATATGCTACATTGAAAAGGGAAATAAGACATTGCTAAAAAAAAAGTTTTATTTTGTTTGGAAAAATCTTTTTTGTCATTTTTAATTTAACATAAAATAACAATTCGTGTCAATTGTTAATACAGAGTTAATATAAATAAATAAAATAATAACAAATAATATTTCCAAGCACTTTCAACTCTTACAAGTCCTTATCAAGGCAGTGTAAAAAATTCTATTTTCTCCTAGGTGATGAATTTAACATTTCATTGTATTGGCCAGGAACAACTAATCAGAAAGCTGGTTAATTTCAAATTCATAGCACAAGATGAATTTTGTATAAGATATGATTTTTTAATCTTGCGTTTTTTTATCATGTGTTTCATGTATTAATATTGTAAAATCCTTTGGACTACATATATGGTCTGTATTATTTTGGTGAACATAAAAAAACTGAATAAACTGTATCATCTTCTCTTGCTCTATTATACGTATATTTATGTTGTTGAAGGTGATATTTAATATTTGTTTTGGTTTCTCCAACGTATATTGCACTACAATTTATTTGTGGGCATCTAATAGAGTATACAACACTGCTTTTATCCTCCTTATTTATTATTACTTTAGAATTATTTATTAACCTATGAAGGTTAGGTGGAGTTCTCCATGCTAATCGAAAATCTTGACTTAAAACTTTCATTATATTTTTATTAATATTGGGAATAAAAGCTAATGACATCCATGGTTTATTATTCATATTTATATGGTCACTATTATGACATTGTTTATAATGCTTCAATACAATAGATAATAGCATTTGTTCATTATAACCCACTTGTATTAAATCTTGCATATAACATTTTATATTATCTTTCATAAACATTTCATTTGAACACAGTCGTTGATTATGTGTTAAAAAAGCTATAAAACCAGCTAATTTGTGTACTAAAGGAACATTAGATGTTGAATGAATGTAGCCTCTATTATCTATATATTTTACAACCATTTTATATACTAATTTCATCTACCCTTGATATTTGCAAATCTCTGCAAACTATCAAAAATTTGCTTTATAATGTCTGGTAGCCCATATATCAAAACATCATCCACATATTTACAATATAATGTGTTCTCATTTCTTACTAATAATATGGGATGCACAATTTGCTGTTCTATATTATCTACAAACAAATTACTTAATAATCCACCTACAGCCAAACCCATTGGCCATCCTTTTTCCATTCTATATAAGTTACTACCATGTGCTGCAACAATATCATTGCTTATCCAAATTAAAACATCTATAATGAAAGATATTTTATCCTGTGGCATTTCTTTAGCACACAATTTATCTCTCAAAATTGTGATAGATGCAGATCAATCCACTGATCCATATAATTCCACCACATCCAATGAAATAAACTCGTACCTCTTAATTATAGCTGTTTTATTAAGTATAGTAACATAATCAAATGACGATTTTAATGACGAGTTTATTTCATTGGATGTGATGGAATTATATGGATCAGTGGATCAATCTGCATCTATTACAATTTTGAGAGATAAATTGTTTGCTAAAGAAATGCCACAGGATAAAATATCTTTCATTATAGATGTTTTAATTTGGATAAGCAATGATATTGTTGCAGCACATGGTAGTAACTTATATAGAATGGAAAAAGGATGGCCAATGGGTTTGGCTGTAGGTGTAATTTGTTTGTAGATAATATAGAACAGCGAATTGTGCATCCCATATTAGTAAGAAATGAGAACATATTATATTGTAGATATGTGGATGATGTTTTGATATATGGGCTACCAGACATTATAAAGCAAACTTTTGATAGTTTGCAGAGATTTGCAAATATCAAAGGTAGATGATAAATTAGTATATAAAATGGTTGTAAAACATATAGATAATAGAGGCTACATTCATTCAACATCTAATGTTCCTTTAGTACACAAATTAGCTGGTTTTAGAGCTTTTTTAACACGTAATCAACGACTGTGTTCAAATGAAATGTTTATGAAAGATAATATAAAATGTTATATGCAAGATTTAATACAAGTGGGTTATAATAAACAAATGCTATTATCTATTGTATTGAAGCATTATAAACAATGTCATAATAGTGACCATATAAATATGAATAATAAACCATGGATGTCATTAGCTTTTATTCCCAATATTAATAAAAATATAATGAAAGTTTTAAGTCAAGATTTTCGATTAGCATGGAGAACTCCACCTAACCTTAATAGGTTAATAAATAATTCTAAGGTAATAATAAATAAGGAGGATAAAAGCAGTGTTGTATACTCTATTAGATGCCCACAAATAAATTGTAGTGCAATATATGTTGGAGAAACCAAAACAAATATTAAATATCACCTTCAACAACATAAATATATGTATAATAGAGCAAGAGAAGATGATACAGTTTATTCAGCTTTTTATGTTCACCAAAATAATACAGGCCATATATGTAGTCCAAAGGATTTTACAATATTAATGCATGAAACACATGATAAAAAGTGCAAGATTAAAGAATCATATCTTATACAAAATTCATCTTGTGCTATGAATTTGAAATTAACCAGCTTTCTGATTAGTTGTTCCTGGCCAATACAATGAAATGTTAAATTCATCACCTAGGAGAAAATAGAATTTTTTACACTGCCTTGATAAGGACTTGTAAAAGTTGAAAGCGCTTGGAAATATTATTTGTTATTATTTTATTTATTTATATTAAACTCTGTATTAATAATTGACATGAATTATTATTTTATGTTATATTATATACAGAAGTATTATTTATTCATTTTTAATTTATTTATATGAAAAAACAATATATTGAATTACATTTTTTTTTATATTTTACAACAATAATAATACTTATTATACTTGAGTAATGTATTAATATTATACTCTGCTAAATGTGTACAAAGTGCATACCTGAGAAATTAAACATTTTAACTGAAAAACTGGTTGAATATTTAAGTGCAAAAACACATATTCTTTGATTATATTATATGGTAGATGAAATCTACATTTTGTCCATTTATGAAAACTTTTTGTAGATAATGATATACTGTGATTGTAATGATCTGATTGTTTTATATAAACATGTAATATAACAGTGCATTGTTTTATGTTAAAACTATAACCTGTCATCCTTTTCAAGTTGACAGAAAATAGCTACAGAATTTTTAAATACATTTATATTTTTTGTTTATTTTCTATGGTTTTTGCACATTATGGAAAAGTTTTATTTTATGAGTTTTCAATTTGTGAAATTGCATAAATCTTCATTATAATGTCATGATTGTGGGACATTTTTGATGAATGAAGATGTGGTTTATCAGAACTACCTATCTCTATCTTTCTAATATATTGTACTAGCAAGAAAATTTTTTGGTAAGCCTAGAAAGAAAAGAAGATGAATTGAGGGAAAATGTAATTGATATAAGTAAAATAGCTTCAAGAATCCATAAATGTATATCAAAAGCCTCAATAGCCTCTTATATATGCCCAGTAAAAGACAAGACAAACTTGCCAATTGTCAGGTGATTAGAATTTGAACAGTTTTTCTCCTAGTTTCACACTTTGACCAAAAATGGCTAGATATCTATCTAGTTTACCAATGTTAGATAATTAACAGGATTATTAATGAGCCAGTTAGCTGAAAGATAAATCTGGACTATAGGCATGGCTGAAGAAAGGCTAATGTTATACTACAAAGTCCTTATAAATGTTTCAATTTTTTTTTATTTTAAAAACATATTCTTTTTTAAACAACTACTTTTAATAAAAATGAAGGAATTGATTAATAATTTTTATTAATGTATTTTATTTTATTTAAACAACTAGTGTATTCTTTCATTGTATCTTGAAAAATTTTAAACTATTATTTATTAACAGATCGCTTTGTAAAGTCATAAATTACAATAATTATTTTCTGCAAAAGTTCTAGTAATCTTTAAAAAATATCTGTTTCAGAATTTATCACTTCTATACCATAATATATTGTCTAATATTTACAAAAATAGCTATTTAATTATAGGGGGTTTGAACACAGACTTTCATTTTCCCTTTACTTCATACAAACGATACCCACGACCACACACATGTGGAAAAGGTAATTGATCTCCATTGTACGTATTTCATGCTGATTCAGCACTGTCAGTTCAAATCTCATATAATTACGTCTAAACTCTAATTATATAAATTATATTTGTATTCAAACAGCTATTTAATAAGTTTTCGTATTAGATTTGTTATTTAACTTGTAATATAATTCATATAAAATATTTTGCTTTCAAAAGATTTTGTTTTTAAAAATAATGATGCTACTATTATTTTAGGTCTGCCTCATCTGACGAAAGCAGCAGTTCAGATAGCGATAGTTCTTCCAGTGACTCTGATAGTAGCAGTTCTTCCAGCAGTACATACAGCTCTTCGAGCAGCTCGAGTTCGGACTCTGATTCAGATTCCGATTCCGAGTCTACTTCCAGTTCAGATGACGAAAGCTCTTCAAACTCTGAATCAGATAGGAAGAAGAATCGTAAAAAATGACTAACTCTTAATTTCAGATCCCCATTGTATTATTATAATTTTGGATTTTCTAATGTATTATAACACTTTCGTTTGTATTGAATGAAATTTTACAAAATCAGCACTTTGTTTACTATTGTTATCAATGCATTTATATAAATGAGTTGTTAATAAACTATGTATGTGCATATTTATATATTTGCACCTGCGCGTACATTTATGTATAAATATGTGTATATTCATGTATGTGTGAAATGGCAAACTATATTTTCGAATGTCAAGGAAAGGTTATGGTAAGGATCTAATGGTTTACCTTCATCATTGCCAGATTTTAAAATCTTCCAGATCAAATGTATCTGTTGACATTCATTTATATGCTGAAGAGCAAGACACATAATTTTCACGTCTACATATTATCCTATATACTATAAGCAATGACTAAGTTTCAATCTAATTTTTACAATTGGATAACAAATTGCAACAATCAAAATATTCTTCTAAAATAATTATGTATTCTCAAAGGAAGCACTAATCTATTCAATACATACATGTACAATATTTTTAAATCAAATAAAATTCTCTTAATGTACAAAAAATAATAATAATTTTTATATAAGAAAGTTAAATTTTGTATTATGTGAAAAAGTTCATTCAAAAAGATATTTATTAATTTAACAGTAAATGACAAACGATTGAGGGATGTAAGAATTGATTTTTAAAATATTGGCATCGATGTTAAATGTAATAAATCTTAATTTGGTCTCTTGAATCGAATTACTATAACCAGAAATTTAATTTGATGTTCAAATCTCATAATCTCCAATTAATCATATTAGTTGTGGAAAAGTGTCAGTATTCAACTTGGTATCAAATTAGTGAAACCACAACCTGCAGTTACTTGGTTCCAAAGTTCCTTATAGATACCCTCAATCCATATTTTGTATTGAAGATTATATAATATGTTTAAAACACGCATATATACATATGTCTGTTAAGACAAAAACAAAAACAATAAAAATATAAAATGTCTTACAATAAAAAATAATTGATATATTTAAAGCATTCTTTTAAGAATCTTATTTTTCTTATTACTTTTGAATTTTTAAAAATAGATTTTTTAAAATATTTTAAATACAATATACTAATAAATAATTTACACATGAAATCTTAAGAATGTAAAAAAAGAGACTTTTTGGCAGAAAAAATAATAAATGGATATTTCTCAGAATCAAAACTGTTTTACTCATATCCATTCTTCTAATGCTTTGTTTTTCCTTTAAGGAGTTAAAAAAGAAACTTTCCAACTTTGACAAATATCATTAAACTACCAAACATCACATGATGTGGAAAGTTTTGTCTGTTTTTTTTTTTTAACAAATAGTAAGATATTTAAGTCATTTCTTTTTCATCCCCATCATACCAAATTGTAACGTTTTAAAAGATCATCAAACATACAGGTTGGATCTTCCAAATATTTGCCAGTATTTATGGGTCACTTACGAAATTATTCCAACATTCAATGTGAATCGGCAATCATAATTTGAGGTTCATATGATTCAATTCCATTACTTTCTGGTATTATAAGACGTTTTGAGTCTGAATAAATATCTTGGCTTCCAGTTCATGACATGTTGGCTCTGTTTATTTATCAGAAATTTTAATTGAAATAGGAAAAAAGCAAAGTTTTTTTGTTTTTTAATCATTTTAAGTTGGACTATCTGAGATTATACAAATAAACCCATGGCCATTTCACCAATCATATTATATTTCAAATCAAGTTTTTTCACCACCACCCTTTCCAAAAATTTGATAACAAACTATCACATTTTAATCTCTCCTCTCTTTAAAAATCTATGTTTAAAATTTTTAATTTGCTGCTTTAATAGCTTAATAAATAGAAAATCTTGCTGTTGAATTAGAATGTTTTAGATCTCCAATACATGCAAAAATCTGAAAGAATATGATATATATACATGGGTAATTGAAATTTATTCATTTGTTTGCCATACTACTTAATTGATTCCTCAGCAATTGACATCATCAACCATACAAAGATACTCTCGACCTGTAATTTATAGCAAGAACCTCATATTCATAGCATTTGGTTCCAAAATCCGATATGGATACCTGAAATCCACAGATAGTATCTAGTAGTAATGATGTAAATGTTAAATACATTATATGTGGAGACACTTTTAACACACAGATATATATATATATGTAAGAATCAAGACAATCTTTACAATCAAAGAGAACTAAGTAAAGAAGTGGACTGCTTTTTTACTATATGTATTGTTGAATGTTAATTGAGAGTGTGTGAGATTTACTTTAATAGTATTTATGATATAAAAAATTGTGTAGAACAATATACACACACATAAATAGACACCTGACAGCTGTAGAAAGGAGTTTACTGTTAACTGAAAGAAGGCTTTTTGATTCGTCTTGGAGGCCTTAAAGGAACTGAGCAGGAAAAATTCCTAATGTCCTCTCCATATGTTCTTGACATTGCGGCAGTTATTACTATGTGATTATTCATATAGTATGCAAACATGGATGGGCTGATCACCAACATGCATTAGCTAGCAAAGTGTGCTTATTAGTTTTTTATCTCTGAGTTTAAGCTCAAGAAACACCCATGGTTTTTCTTCTCAATTACCTGATAAGACAAAATGAATGTGTGTGTGAATGAAATTTTTTTCTAATATATATAGTCATGATAGACAAAAATAAATCATGGCCCTTATTCCCAGGAGGCTGTAAAGAGACCAGCCAAGTGGAGGTTTCTTAGAATTCCCTGATTGTGGATTTATGCTCCATTTGATGATGACTTTTTATTTAGGTACTTATTGTAAGAATTCAGAAAAGAACTGTCTCACATTAAATGAGACATTATTGGATGAACTTAGAACAAAAGGTGAAGAGATAATTGAATTAAAAAGTGGAAGAACAACATTGTGGAGATTGATAGTGTATCAGACAGGGTGGCAAGATGCAGATAATTCAGGTTTATGCTCCAACAAGTTCTCATAGTGATGAAGGAGTAGAAGATTTTTATATGGATGTACAAAAGACTTTTGATCAAGTTAAGCAATATATTAAAATTTTTATAGGAAACTTTAATGCTAGAATTTATAAGCAAATGAAAGTGCTGTAGTTCTATATAATAATTTCTGTAGGCTTTCTATATCATAATTTCTGCAGACTAAGCACTTTCAGAGTTTTGTTACTCCATAATCATAGCCTCTTTAGATTATTAATGTCATTATATGCAAATGTATGCAAAACTATCTCCTATATTATCCATTTTCTGGAAATGGCAAAACAAGTGTCTTTTCTATTGCTTATGGTAATAGAAATGAAAGAGGATATAGACTTGTGGAGTTTGCAGAAAAATAAAAACTTTACATTATGATTTTTTTTTTTTTTTTTTTTTGAGAAAAATGTTAAAAGGAAATGGATATGGAAGCATCCCAATGAATGTACAGCAGAATTGGATTATATTTTGACTAACATAAAATACATATTTCAAGATTGTAATGTTTTTAATAAATTAACACAGGAATTGATCATCGATTAGTAAGATGTAAAATACATGTTAATGCAAAACTAGAGAGACACAAATTATTAAGGAAAACAATATTTACAGTTTGTATTCCTAATCTTCAGAAACATTCTAATGAATTTAAATTAGACTTGCAAATTGTTTTTAAATATTAGTAGATTTTGAACATGATTCAAATTTGAATGAAATTAATAGGAAAATAACTGATACACTTTTAAAAACTGTATAACTAGTAGAAAAAAGCAGCAATTGACCAATAAAATTTCTATTGAGACTACAGAATTTATGAAAAAAAGAAAGAATTAAAGATATATAAAAATGATGCATTAAGAATGATTAAATATCTCAAATTTTGTAAAATGGTGCAAAAAAGAATTGATAATGATATAAGAAAGTATAATTGTGAATTAGCCAGGAAAGCTTTAGAAGAGAATAAAAGTCTCAAGAGTGTAAAACAACATTTTGGTATTGATAAGAAACATATATCTATAATAAGAAAAAAAGATGGAACTATTACTAAAAAGAGAGATGACATCATAAAATGTGCAGAAGAGTTCTATCAAGAATTATATAGTAATAAAGAACTAGTATCTCCTACATCTATCATATCTTCTGAATTGCCCAGGATTTTAAATGAACAAGTGAGACATGCAATTAAACTTATGAAGAAGGGAAAAACTCTAGGTAATGATGGAATTATAATCAATATATTAAAAAAAGCATGTGAAGAAATAGAAAAAAATTTGGCAAAGTTATATATTAAATGTCTAAATAATAAAGGTGTACCAGATGATTGGAAGAATGCAGTATTAATATTTAAAAGTAATGATAAAGAAGATAAAAATCAGTCTTTTATTAGTTTTATACAAAATTTTTATCAAGATAATTACAACTCATCTAGGGAGAACATTGGATTTCAACCAAACAAAAGAACGAGCTGAATTTAAAAGTTATTTCAGTACAGTATATCATATCCAAGTATTGAGAGAAGTTATAGAAAGGACAAGTGAATATGAGTTGCCATTATGCTTTGGATTTGTAGATTATGAAAAAGCATTTGATTCTATAATCATTTCTTTGTGATTAATGCATTGGATCATCAAGGTATAGATCCAGGATATTATCATATTTGGAAGAATATTTATAAAAATGCAATAACAATAATTAGATTACATAATAATATTAGGAAGGTTAACAGTAAGAAGAGTGTAAGACATGCTGATTCCATATCTCCAAAACTTTTACAGCAGTGCTGCAAGAAGTATTTTGTGGATTAAAATGGGAAGGAGTAAAAGAAACTAGAGTTTATTTAATATCATTTAGATTTTGCAGATGATGTAGTTGTTTTTGAAAATACTGCTCCAGAGCTTCTGGAAATGTTCCAAGAGTTATCATAAGAAAGTAGGAATAAAGGTAAATGTTAAAAAGAGTAAAGTAATGTTCAATGGATTATCTCAAAAGATGAAAATAAGGATTGATTATGATGAGTTAGAAGAAATTAACCTTGGACAGATTTTTACTACAGATGGAAACATAATGGAAGAAAGTAATCATAGAATTAAACTTTATTGGAGTGCTTTTGGCAGAAATAACTTAGTATTAGAAGGAAATATACTTATGTGTTTTACCACTTCTTACTTATGGTTATGAAACTTGGACAATTAATAGAAGAACAATATTGAGTCTTCTGATAAGTCAAAGAAGTATGGAGAGATGCATGTTAAGAGTAACAAGAAGAGAACAAAAGTGAAATACATGGATAAGGTGTTACTGAAGTGGAGTTGAGCTGGACTTTTTTTCTAGAAGAGATGATAATAGGTGGACAATTAAAAATCTTAAATTGGATTCCAAGATATTTAAAAGACCCAGAAAGAGACCATATGTGGTATGGATGGATGAAATAAGGGTGATGTGGAGAAGAGAGGTTAGATATCGGAGAAAATGGATTCAACTTGGAGGGACCATCCTGCAGTCGATTGATATTGGTTGATAATGATTACTTGTAATATATTTTAATACATGGGATGAAAATATTGAACAAAAACGTAGAATACTATATAGTATATGTTTTTAATGCATATGTGTATGTATGCAAACATTTTAATGATAGTTCATATATTTTGACTATTATATAATTGTCTGTTTATTCTCAACTTCTAGAAATATGCTTATAAGGAATCTATTTTAGCTATGTAATAATTATTTTAATGATTTCATCCATTTATTATTTATTTATTATTCATTCCCTCTGGTGTTTATTTTACTTTTCTTCTTTCACATAAATTCACTATCTGGTCTGCAATCTCTTTGTTGCTTTAAAAGTCTATCAAGTTCATAATTAGGCTGTCATTGAAAGACAGTTATTACATTTTTTCTTTTCAATTAGATAGGTATATATTTTTAACATTATTTTATTCATTATGTTCCTATCTTTAAAAAAAAAAAATGTGTCCATGGTGTCTGTAAACTTCTAATTTAGTGACAGCAATCCCTGCTTTGGAAAATCGATTGAACATCAGTTTAATACTTTTAGAAGTACTTAATCTGAAAATTTTCAAATGATTAAAGAAATCTCCATTTATATTTACTCTTAATTGCTTCACACTGTAATTCATAAAAAAATCCTATCGTATATCATCATTACTAGTGTTGATATTCTTAGTACCAATAAACAATTTAATAACTGTTAGTGTTTTTTTATTAAAATTATTCTGAACTTGACAGTACTGAACTTATGTCATAGTGATCTAAAGTTTTTATTACAGATGAACTTTTACAGACGAATTTGTTATATTTTACATAAAACAGTAAGTCTATGTACTTGTACTTTTTTTAAACAAAGCATTTTATTAAGATAATTTTTAACAGTTTCAGTCCCGACATTCTTTTTAGGAATTCTGTTTATTTTTAAGATGTATTGCTTTTAAAGATATAAGTACAGTTGGGTCTCGTTTTACGCGATAGATAGGTTCCTCAGAAAACGCGCAAACGAAATCACGCAAAAATAGACGTAACTTACCTTGAAAAAGGGGGGATACGGACTGATTTTTCAAAAATCATGTAAAAGCAAAGCACCAACGTAAAATTACTTTAAAATTCGCACACAAAAAAAAATAAGAAAATAAAATATGACTAATAAAAAATTTCAAATTTGACAAAAATTGATACAAGACAAACTTTTTTTAACTATAATATTTAATTTTATTCAAAACAATATATTTTTATGCATAATTTACAGTACAGTAATTGACATTTTTTTATACATGTTTTAATTATTATCGCTACTTGCCAATAAACAGGTTCGTTTGCAAACTGGTAAAAAATCAGATTCTTCACAAGAGGAAATACAACTAGCGCCAACTTCACTCTCATATTGTGTTAATGGTTTTCTGGTGACAACGTAATTAGTAATTAATCTTTGAGATGATGATTTTATTAATTGTTTATGAAGCTCGCGATATCCAGACATACAACCATTTAGCTCTCACTGGAATTTAAGAGCACGTTCGTGATTAGTGTCATTAATAAGAAAATAATTAAAAATAAACTTGCGGACACTAAATGATTAATAATTGATTACGTTCTTTTTTAAAAAGCAAAAACAGAATGTGATTTAAAATGCAAAATTAACACGCACAATGTTTGAACAAATTTACATTATAATCTTGTAAAATTTAATGTGGGTATACATAAAATGTGGAAATCATGATTTTAATTTCATTATTGCATAAAATCTTACTATTATAAAGCACTGAAAATATTGAAATTACTAAGATGAAAGTCGAATTCCAATAATGTGCTATTACTTTCAATATGACGTAAATGCACGAAATTTATTATTTAAAGTAATAGTGCATTATCGGAGTTCGACTTCCGAAGAAACGTGAATCGCGTAACTTCAAAATCTGCGTAAAAAGAGACCCAGGTGTACTGCAAAAAGACTGAAAAGGAATTGAATCATATATATTCTTATTGTGATGTTAATGAAGTGATTTTATCTAATGGAAAATTAGAAACAGTTATGACAGCAGTTTTTAATGAACTTCCAAGCAACCTTCCACCTACACATCACATTTTTTAATATGCCCATTGAAAATAACATATTGTAGCTGTAATTTTAAATTCAACAAGAAATACATTTTTCATACGCTGAATAACAAAATTCTATGCATTATTTGTGATTGGCCAAAAATATCCAATTACTAGAGTCATGTATTGGTTAGTCATAAGTTTTCCAAGCTGCAAAATATATAATTTATTTTATGTCTTCATTAATACCAGTAGTCCAGTATGTCAGTCCATTCAAGGACTATCTATGTAAGAATGAGTAAACCATTTTCTTCAAGTAGTAATGTCAATCCAGACTATTTTTTTTATTGTCCATCTGTTAGTAGTTGTTTTTTATTCTAGGTTTTGTGATTGTAGTATCAATGAATAGAGTTTGTTTTTAGAGTTAGTATGTGGCCTTATGTCTACTACCCTAATATATATATAATTTTGATGAATATCACACTTGACCATGTTTTTTTCAATATCTTGCAAATCTTCCTGTTATATATCTTTCTAATTTTTCTTAGTCTTTCTGTTTAAGACTCACTTTTAGGTGCAGTTATTCACTCATTTATTCTATTCCAGTGGCATCAAAGATAAGCTAGACTAATATCAATGAACACTATATAGTAGTACTAACACATCTTCACATTAGTTTTTGGCTTTTGATTCTATTATTGATGAGAAATTGGATTGCGCACACATCCATCCAATAACCATTAATTTTTTTTAATTTTATTCAAGCTAATGACTTGAAGATTATACCATCTTCTGATAGCTATATAGTATGTTGAAATTTTTACATCATTTCATAAATAAGATAGCATCTAAATAAATGAATGTTATTCAATTACCATCACTTATGAAAGTTTTCAGCTAGAATAATCAGGGGATTTTGTTAGTCCTACACCATTTGCTATTCATTGATTACTTTACCCTTCAGAATAAATACAATAGATTACTACTAACTAAAAATGAGTTGCATAAACAAAACGACAAACAAAGAAAAATTAGATATATACCTGATTAGATTTATGTAATGATATTCAAAAATACATCTAAAAGTGTGATATTTATTAAAGTTATATATAATAGTTATACATAATAAAGTGGTTTTATTAGAGAACAACACTGTTGCTTTTGCTACATTTCTAAAATTTTGAAACCAAAAATAAGTACCAAATGTAGAGTCCTTACTTTGACAAGCTTTGATAAATATGATTTTGTCCAAAAAAAAATCATTTGAGAAGTATCACACAAACTATGCCAGTCACAAAAATGTAGAGAAGTCTGTCACTAATATGAGAAAGTTTAATTTTTATTTACAAATTGACAATTTAGTAGAATGATTCAATTGCATTCAGTGGTAGCTGAGCACTGCACTGTTTGTTGCTAGAGTAGACAAGCAGGGTCTGGTGTCTCGGATCTGTGGATTTTAACCATCTCTGCCATTTATTGGTATTAGGACTTTTTATGAACTTCAAAGCATTAAATCATTCAAATGTTTTTAATGAAGATTGAGAGTTGTCACATTTGAGTAGCCTGTGTAATATGACTACTATTTATTCCAGTGGTATTGTATCAAATGTTCTGCTTTGGATTATGATCTTGAAATATGGAATATAATCCTCAATTATTTCAAGGTAATGTCAAAAGAGAACAGGACTAGTAGATCAAGATAAAATGTTATATACAGGAAAACTTTCAGTGCTCAAAAATACTTCTTTTATCTTGGAGAAAAAACTCTGAAACAATATATATACATATTACTCTTGAACATGTTTTGAGAATCGGGAATATAACTAAGTGGTATAGTTTTTGAAGTAAGTTATAAGAATAATAGTAAAATGTTCTTATTTTAGAGATTTAAATAACAAATGGCTTTATTCACATGATCACTATCTTATACTAGCACATAATTGTTATTAAACAAGGCAAAACTCTATACAGTAGTGCCAATCAGAGTAATCAATGGATGCCAGAGATAGGGATTTTATGCACAAGCCTTCTGGCATCCATTGATTACTCTGGGTGGCACTACTGTATGGAGAGTTTTGCCTTGTTTAAATGGCTTTATTGTTTAAAATTTCTTAGAAATTTGAGTGTCAAAAATATCAGCACTGAAGTTGATCCAAGGAATTTTTACTTTACAGTCTTATTAGAGGTGAATGCCAGTTAACAGCAATAATTTATTTATATCATCTCATTTAGTAATCATTGGATTCAAAATTCCACACGTCTTATTTCTGGTTATTGTTTTTTTTGGCTTTCTTTTAATAAAGATTAAACTTTTAACAAAAGTACAAGAGTAAATTAAAAACCATTATTGCTGTCAACCAGAGATGGTATTTTGCTTTGATATTTATAAATAACAGGTCAACAAGCATTTTACAAATAAAAGATGAATATTTGGTATAAATAAGCATGCCTTATAAGCTCAAAATGTCTACAAAGAAAGCATAAGTGATGACTAATATATTACTGTCAAATATGTCACTGTAGTTTTGATTTGATATATTAAAATATTCTCTCAAAAGGAAAAAAAGACACTAAAAGTTTTTTTTTTTTACTAATTTCAAATAGATATTAATTTTATATTCACTTATTATAAAGCAAAGTGTTATTATAAGCTCAGTTGGTTAGAGAATTTGCTCTAAAATTCGATAGTCAAGAATCTAAAAGATACAAGTTCCACTCTTGTCCTAATATTGTCACTGATCAGGCAGCAACACCTGAAAAGGTGGAGATTAATACTACTTGAAACATTATGTAATTACTAGCCTGTGTTGTCTATTTGTGTGTTATTACAACAAGTTATTTATAGATTAGACAACTCCATATTTCTCCATTCTTTTTTATTTCATAAATAATTTCATATAAATAAAGATACAATAAAAGACATAACCCCCAAGATGCATTTCGTGCTGAACTAGCACTCGTCTATATTTGAAAAGTTTAAATACAGTTTAAAATTATTACCTTACTATATATTTTTAAATAGTAATTATTGAAGAGTAACCCATGGTACTATTTGCATGTTGTTGAAGCCACCATCCTTATGCCAAAGTAAACATGTAAGCTATTTGATAAATATTAATAATAATATGTTTGAAAATAAATCTGAAATTTGATCCGTGATGAGGGCAAAGATTTATTTAACAAATATTTTCAATAAGTGTGATCAATGCAAACATTTGATAATAAATTTTATTAGCTGTCTTGGAAATGGCTTAAACGAAAGCAAATTAAAAATTATTTAGGAAACATCTGAAAAGAATTTATTTAGCAAACAAACAATGATTGTAAAACAAATATTTTCAATAAATGTAATCAATGCAAGGATTATTTAAGAAATTAAATTAACAATGATGTAAATAATATTTAAAGCGCAGTCGATATTGAAATAATTGAGAGAGTGCAAATTTCTCAAGCGCTTATGACTACAACAAGCCAATCAAATCTTAAGCACTGGGTCAGAGAATTTAATAAGAAAAGAGCGGTTCCACTCTCTTCTTTACTTGGCTTTATATATATCCAAGCCAGTCCAAAGTACTTATATTTGAAAGTGGCAAATGCTAATTTAATTTATTTCTAAATATTTGCATTAATGATTTATGGAAAATATATTTGTTTCTTTTTTAATCATTGTTTACCATCTATTATTTTTAGCTTTTTATATTATTTCCATATTCTTTGTTTTGTTTTCATAACACCCATTTGCCACAAATATACTAAAATTTTTCATAAAATGTTTGCATTGGTCGCACTTATTGAAAATATGTTTTTCATTCATTATTTGGTTGCTAAATATATTATTTTTATGTTTTTAAATAGATTGTTTTTACGTGTGTATTTATTTTTTATAAATAAAAAAAATGAAACAACAATTAGCTTATTCTTGTCTACTTTCATATGTGAATAATGGCTTGAGCAATGAGTAGTATATATATGCAAATAGCACTGATTAATTGTTATTAAAGTCTATGTATCATCATACAAGTGACATTTTCACAGGATGGTCGATTATCTATTAAGTTTTCCAGATTTCTCATCAATTCATTATTGAGATGTTAGACTGATATCCACCTCATTGCTGACCGTTCTCTTCTTCCACTATAAACCTTGAGTTGTATACATTTTTTAATGATTTAAATCTTATTATGAACAAAATAAAACAAATTTAATCTGTTTTTTAAGTAAAAGTTTAAATTAAATCTGATTAAATATTCATTTATTAATTTTCTTTGATGTATTATTATCAAAAAAATTTAAAAATCGTTAACAAAAGACAAACATGGAAATAACTTTTATATGATCATTTGATTCAATTCAAAGAATCAAAAACTGATCAGAATATTTTAGCAGATTTCCTTTTTCTATAATGATCCAAAAAATACTTATTTCATGTTGCCATCTTAATTTAACTATGTTTATAACATCCTTACCATTTGATATCCAATCAAAAAAAAATTATAACTCATTAATTTTCTTTTTCTATCTGCCTAATATTCTTTATTTCAATTTTTTTATACTAACGACAAATATTAGAACATCAGTTTGAACCTATATATTTATAATACAACTTTGATACTTTTTAATCAATTTTATTTTCTGTTTATCATCTCTATGACATTGCATTATAAGATAATTATTTATGACATTAAAAGTTAATTTCAAATATATTTTTACTTTTGTATTACAAATGATTATAATTCTATAACAATTTGAAAAATCTTATAAGTTTTACCTGTGTTATTTTAGTCTAGTTTTTACCAAAATTCTTGTTTTTTTATATATATCATTAGTATTTTGACTTTTTTTTATTCTTCATATGCTATTTCATATATACATCAATTTTATTATTGTTGCTTTTATTATATATTTAATAAATCTACCACATTTTTCTGTGTTATTACATTTGCAATATTTGTATTGTTTAATTTTATTTCAAAATATTTATGATTTCATTATTTTTTATTATTATTTGATTATATACAGTTTTTTAATAAACTTTGAAAATTCTTTTATAACGAATTTCCAATTAGTTTAATAAATAAAAAAAGACAATATAAAAAAAAAATAGAATGTATAATCAAAGAAAGAAAAATAATATTAATAAAAACAAAAAAATAAGGAAATAATAAAAATAAAATAATGTAAATAATACAAACAAAATTAATAATATTATTAAATAAATTTAAAAAACACACACAATAAACATAAAAACAATTAACAAAGAAATAAGATAATAAATACATAATAAAAAATAATGAAGTATATGAAATAGTATAAAATACAAAAAACAAAACAAATATATATATGACAAAAATGAGAAATTCAATAAAAAGTAGATTGAAATAATACAAATATAATAATAAAAAGGTCACATACCTTTGTGCCAAAAATGAAATTTATTGAAATAAAAATATCAAAATGATTTATAAAACAAAAAGAAAAATAAATAAAATTATTATTTATTAAAAAAGTTAACTAAAATTTAAATGAAGATAAAGATAAAAAATTTGTGACTAACATAAAAAATATTAAAATTTAATATTAAATAAATATAATTGCTTAAAATAGATTTATATAAAAATAGTTATTTAGAAAGGAGAGGGTTAAATACAAGAAGATACAAATTAAAATTGATTAAATTGCTAGGTAAAAATCTAATAATATTTTTTAAATAAACATTATTGTATATTATAATATAATGCATATATAAAAATAAAATAGAAAATCATATAACATTACAATATAACAAAACTTTTTTTTTACTAAAATTTATGCATGTTCATGGTTTCATCTACCAACAAACAGACCTTTTCAAATGAGATTCAACAAGAAACAACATATATATGTATTTTGTTAAATTTTACTTGAAATGGTTTATTTCTTAATAGATGAAACCATGGTCATGAGAGAATTTTAGTATAAAATTTATTTATTTTTTACTAATATTGTAAGGTTATATGATTTTTTATTTTATCATTATGTGTTACATGAAACATTTAAAAATATTCTGGAAAAAAAAATAGTGTATATTTTATAATGTAATTAAAAAAGAGGATTAACTAATTAGAAAATGAATTTGGAAATTAATGACATGGTTGACCTCAAACAATGAGGTTGTCAAGGATATAAATGCTACTAAATTTCTATTGTATTTAGTTTTCTGGGTTGTGCTCTTAAAAGTTTGCTCTCATTTTTAGTCTATTGTCATTCCAGTTTGCTGATATTAAAAGTAATGTGCTGTGTTATTCATTCTACTGCTAAGTAGCTCAACTAATTTTGATAATTCCTTCATAGAGAACAACCAATTCATCCATCAGCAATGTATAAATATTTGTGCAAATGTCTTAACATTACTATGTAGTGCTAAGCTTGCAAAGGGGTGTTTATTTAGTGTTTACAGCTACTAGAGTGAAGAATGTAAGAGAATATTAGACACCAGGTGTTGCAAGATAAATGGTGAGCTTTTCACTCCATTCTTTCATAGGTGGGTAACAAAAATGCATATATTGATAACTAGTCCACTATTCAAACAAATTCTTAGGTTAGTGCAGCATAATTTTCCTCATAATGTGCAAATGTTCATCAGAACAGATAATTGAGCAAATGGCTGAATTACTATGTGCTTTCAGTAGCACCAGAGCTGCCTATGAGACTACAGATTAGGGATTTAAACACCAATTAAAAGAACCAGCAATAAATGCCATAAAATTTGGACACTACAAATTTGTGGAATGGAACCCAAAAGAGATAGATGACTTTTTAAGCAGCCCTGAAAGAATAAAACTCTTCAGGCAAATTAGAAGTGATTTATATCTCATTTGGGTAAGACCAATGAGTGATTCACAATTCCTAGACAAGTGGATACTCTAGGAAGTATTGGAATAAAGAACTGCCAAATAAAAATTAATCTGATGGACCTGCAGTTTGATGACCCTGGATCATGTGTAAGGAAAAAATGATTAAGAAAATAATATTTATTATAACAATGAATATAAATCAAATTTTTTAACATACAATTAAAAATTGAAAAGGAAAAAAAAAATTAATAATGTCAATCCCAAAATTTTATGAGTAACCCAGCTCATAAGTCTGTGCTTTGAACACAGCAGAGCATGATGATAAATAGAAAACATTAAAATAAAGCACATAAAGTGAAAATTAAAGAGAAAAAAATAAAGACATCGTAAAAAAATAATACTATCCATTTTAATATATGTCAAGTAATGATGAATAAATTGAGGTATGTGTAAGTCTATAAGGAAATAGAGGAATTTCTGATCATGTTTTGTGTTGGATTAAGTCTTTTCTTTGAAGAGACATTGATTTGCAGATGAGTATGTGCTTGAAACCCCATTATGATGATGATGCACCAGTTGAGAAAAGTCCTGGCTCCTTAACAGTAAAGTATAACTGGAAGAGAAATTACCAGCGAATTAATAAAAATATAAGTAAAATGGGAGAAGAGATGGCCCTGCCCTTTTCAGATTCCAAGTCCATGTTTTTCACCTGTATTGTACAAAATTTGGTCCATGTTGTAGTCACAACTTTCACAAGAAATTAAATGTGGTTTAATTAACACAATCTATCTGTGTATGCTAAGTCCTTAACTTGGATACCTCTCTTAAAGTACTTACTCATTGTAAATGCTACTCTACATGATACATATCTACAAAGAAAGTTTTTTTTTGGTTTAAAAATAAAATGTTTAGAATTAAAATTTGTCAATGCCTAAAGAAAGGAATTGAGGCATTTTATTGAGAGGGATATAGTATAACATATATATATGTGTTACATAAAACATTTAAAAATATTCAGAAAAAATTGATATTTTTAAAATAAATAATCTCTTAGGAAATAAATAAAAGGTATCCTAATCTCAATTTAATAAAGTAAAGGTATTTTAGCAAAAGAAAAATATATAATTAAAACATTGTAATGTAAGAATTTTTAGTTTTACTATCTCAAAAGATAGCTTATCTGTTCTTTTAACTAGCAGAAGGAAAATTCCAAAATGTTATGACAGAAATGAAGACAAAAGAAACTAAATTATAAGTTTAAAGAATAATGTAAATGACTGTACAAATCTATTATTGAAAACTTTATTTACAAAAATTATGATCTAATCAAAGATTGTAATAATTTTGTAATTGTCTAATCAAGAGGAATTAGGTTTTATTGGAAATACTAGTGATGTAATTAAGAAAAAAAGGTGATTAATTAATTAGAAAAAAATTGAAATTAATGACATAAGTGACCTCCGACAATGAGTTTGTCAAGGATATAAATGCTATTAAATTTCTATTGTATGCAATCTGCTGAGTTATGCTGTTAAAGGTTTGCTGTCCTTTTTAATCTACTGTCATTTCAGTTTGCTAATATTAAAAGTAGTGAACTGTTACTCATTCTACTGCCAACTAGCTTTACTAATTTTGCTGATTCCTTCATAGAAAACAACCAGTTCATCCATCGGCAATATATAAATATTTATGTGGATGTACTAACATTGCTATGTAGTGATAAGCTCACCAAGGGGTGTTTATTTGATGTTCACTGCTCAGTTTTTCACATTTGACCACCTGAAATGTAATAAATATCCTTGAGAACCATTGCTGAGATACATTGCCATCATTGTAGAAGATTACTACTGAACAAGACCCTTAACACATGCTCTGGAAAGAAGTGACAAGCTGTTAAAGGAAGCTGGGAATGCCAACCATGAACTCAATCAATTTTCAAGAAAATTGCACTTCAGAAAAGGCTTTAACAAACCTAGGTAAGTATATCTGAAAATTTAAAGTCTAGACAGACTTTATTATCTAACAAACTTATAAAATTAAAAGTAATTGAATTCTGATCCCCTATTTAGAAATGGACTGATCTATACTAAATAATTATAATAACGTGAAAGCTAAACACCTTCAAACAGATACGCTTTAAAAATGCTTAAGTGACAGCCAATCAGATGGAATAATGGCATCACATGGGACCCCAAGTTCTAAAACACAAGCCAGAAATATTAGAAAAAGATGGATCCATCTTAATCTATGCCTCAATTATATTTAAATAAGCCAGACTCAAGCATTTTGAACTAAGAGTCTGGCTTATTTAAATATAATTGAGGCATAGATTAAGATGGATCCATCTTTTTCTAATATTTCTGGCTTGTGTTTTAGAACTTGGGGTCCCATGTGATGCCATTATTCCATCTGATTGGCTGTCACTTAAGCATTTTGTTTGAAGGTGTTTAGCTTTCACGTTATTATATTATCTGTTTACGCTTAAATTTAATATATTTACTAAATAATTATATAACTAGTGTAATTTAGTTTGTTTATTTTTTATTATTATATGTTTCTGTAAATAAACCTATTGTTTTAAGTTGTATATACTTGATCCTGTCTCTTCATTCCTCACCATACAATATTAAGATAAAATTGTGTCAATTATATATATATGTATTTAAAATAGATTTCCTGACAGCTTGAGTCATGTCAGTTTATTGCTCTTTGTGTTAGTCAAGCAATCAATGGCTTAAAGCATTTTAAAATATTCTTTTGGTGATGGAATCCATTGGTTAGATGGCACCTGAAGATTTATCCTCAGTATAAATAAGTATTCACGGGGGGTGTTTGCTTCTTGCAGTTATGGAAGAGTGCAATGGCCTCAAAAGGTGGCCATGAGTTGTATATTTATATACAATCTCAATCTGAGCCTTGGTATGGCTAATGTGTAAAAATATTAACTCCTCTGTTTGTATAATGGCACCTCAAATTTATATAAGTTATTGTTAAAATTTAAATCATAAATAAAAATAGTAATTCATTATAAATTACCTCCCAACTTGAGGATGAGAATATTTCAGTTATAGATGTCAATCTGAATTGGGATATAGTAAGTTTCTGCTATAATATATATGTATAATAATATTGATATAATGAATCTGTAAGTATATGATAATCAGTGTATAGGTTGAATGAAGTTGAAATAGCTGATATTTAATGTCAGAAATAATATTATAATTTAATGTAAAATATTTACATATTTCTGAAAAAAAGCTTCAATTTCAGACAAAAAAGTTAAAAAAAGTAAAATCAGTTTAATAATGCAAAAAGAGAAGTTATACTATTGAATTAAAATTGAGCAATAATGTGGTATTGGAAATATTTGAATCTATGCCCATTTATTTATTTTTTTTACTACTATTGAATTTATTTTCAATTTTTTACAATATTTCAAATGTGTATTTATAATTTGAAGCAGCTACAAAAAGATGCATTTATTCAGTATTTCTAATTCTTATTTTAAAAAGTATTTACTAACAAAATATTACATGGCTTAACTTACATTTTAGGAATGGTGCTAACAAACTGCCCATACAGTAGTGCCATCAAGTGCAAGCCTTCAGTAATCAATGAATGCAAGAAGATTTGTGCATCAAACTCCTATATCGGATGAGTAGGCATTAAATAGGGATTTTATGTTGAAACCTTCCTGCATCCATTGATTACTGAAGGCTTGCACTTGGTGACGCTACTGTATGGAGAGTTTGCTAGTGTTATTGAAAGCTTGTGTAAGCATATGAAATGGTAATCATGTGATGTTTTGATAACTTTATAATTACCTATTGCAAGTCAAAGTAAATCAATGGATATCAAATGGTAGAGTTATTACATCAATTCAAAGTTGGGTAGATCAGTTTTGATGCTTGAGGCAAATTTTTTTAAAAACTGCCTTTTAAATTTATTGAAAAGGCTATTCGTACTTATTTACAAAAGCTTCATAGTTAAAAGATAGCATATCTACCATGCTTACAAACATGTTCAAAAAACCCAAATGAAATTCTTTTCAAATGACTTAGGAATTTTCTTTCTGCTGATCCATAGCTAAACATCCAACATTGGTCATTAGCTACTATTAGAGAATAAACCAAACACTATCCAGGTATTAGCAAGCCTGATGAATATTGTCTTAACTGGTTTTCTATAAGAAGCTGTTGGAGAAATCTTTGTCCTGCAGTGAGATTTATTTTTAAAAAATTTGGCTTACCTATATATTTAAAATGATTCAAAAACAATGGATGTAATAGCAAAAACAAATGCATTAAGTAAAAGGTAATACAGTATATTTGTTAAAGAAGCAAATAGAAAATTATAACTGCAAATGAATAAAATCGGTAAAGAATTTATAGAATTAAAGAAATTAATAATATTAATCCTTCTTACCACATGTAGCATCTCTATAATTTATTATTTTAGATATAGTCTTTATTATAGAAATCATTGCTAGACGATTTATTTTGGGCTATTGATATTTGTAGATGTTTTACAATTTTCACTTTAGAAAATCTGGATTCAACTGTTACTATAGTTACATATGATGTTAGAAATATTTTTGGACCACATCAATATTTGGAAACATGCAGTTCAAAAATCATTTTCACATACAAATTCCTAGTTGTGGACTTGACCATTTATCTCTTTTGAAACCTGTTACCTAACACCTTGTATTCAGTCAGCAAGAAGAAAAGGCTTAATCTTGCTTTCTTAGAAAAAATTATATTTACAACTGTAAAGTGCAGAGATGTAAGGGAAGCATTGATATTGGTAACTATTTAAACCCTCAACATTTCAAATCTTTGGACAGAAGTTTTATTTTCAGATTATTATTTAAATACAGTTTTTATTAAGAATCTAAATATTTCTCAATAAACAATTTAGAATGTCAACGCTATTTTATACTCAAATTTGTTATTTTTAAGCAAAATAGAGTAACAATAATATTCCTTTTTCTTTGCATCATTCTAATAATTTAATTGAATGTTTTTCTAATAAAAAAAACTTGGACAATATTTCCGTCCAAGCTGCTCAGTGATCAAGCAGCAGTGAGATGGTCCAGTTGGCTTAAAGTCAACCCTGGCACATCAGTAATAACACTTTTTAGTTTTATCTTCTAGGAATTTTATTTATTTTATTCTTTCTAAACTTTAGCATATTCAGACTGAGAAATGCTTATTTTGTAATTAAGATAATATCATACTCCTCTCATATAGTAGTGCCACCCAGTGCAAGCCTTAATAATGAATAAATGCAAGAAAATTTGTGCATCAAATTTCTATCTTGTGCCTATTCCAATATCCCCAGACTAGTTTATAGCTTGTGGCTTTCATCAATGAGGAGCTTTGGATGTAAAAGCACTGCTCCTGCTATAAAATGGTTTGTATAAGCATAGGAAATATTGGTCATATGATGTTTTGTTAGTTTAATAATTAAGATAAAAGAAATTGCATGAACTCTTTGTATATATGTTTATTAACATATTTGCTTCATTAAATAAAAAAATTATTCATGAAAATTTTAATTTAATTTAAAAGATGAAAACTTTGTTTAGATTTTGAATATGATTAATCAATTTAATGCTTCATTTTGAATGCATTCATGGATTTTTCTTGCTAAATTTTTCATTATTTTTTCTTTCAGTTATATTTTTAAATCAAAAATTGTTTGTTTTATCTTTTTTAAGTTTCATTAAAGCAGAAGTTCAAAAAAATGAAATACATCAACTTTTAAAATAAAAAAAGTAATAAACAGAAATAAGTAAGCAAAACAAAAGATTTTATTTTTAGCTTCCAGACTAAAACAATATCATCCATTAAATTTATTTTACATTTATTTCAAATAAATTTTATTAAAGCATAAGTGAAAATACTGAAAATATTTTTTTAAATAGTGCAAATCAATTTTTAATTTAAAAACAAAATATAAAATAATTGACAGACTTTTCCAGTTTAACGTAAGTAATTTTTTATTTGATTAAGTTTTCAGATGAAAAATTGCTCATTAAATCTGTATATTTAAAATAAATTTTATTAAAGTATAAATTGAAATATTGAAAATCGATTTTTAATTTTATACATATAAGCTTGTGGAAGGAAATTACTTTTTACACATATTCTATTAGATTGATATTAAATTTACAATTTTTTTCACAAGATTAGACATATATATTGTACCGCTATTTAAGCATTACATATTTATAATAAAATTTTAAGATTAAAATTTTATACAAAAAATAGGAAAGAGGGGGAAATAATTAGTAGTAGAAATAAAAGATTTTAAAAGAAGCTTGCTTAATTTTGTTGTAAAAATGTAGCGTAGATTGCTGGAGGAAGAAATAAAGAAAAAAAAGCTCTGTTAACAAGTTTGCTAAGTTTTTTTAAAAAAAATAAAACAGCAATTAAAAGGGGGATGGAGAGATACAACTAAGTAAAGGTTTAAAATTAAAAAATGAAAATATACATGTCAAAGCTAATTACATACAGAAGTCAGAATGTGTGTATGCATAAATGAAAGAGTTGATTTTAAAAATACATTAAAATGTGTACATATAAAAAGAAGTTGAATTTAAAAAATGAAAAATAAAGTTTGTAATATAAAAGTTAAGTCAAACTCAAAGATTGCTCAAATGATAAACCAATATGGAATGGGAATAATTAATTAGTAATGGCTACAAATAAACAATGGGAATAATTAAAAAAGTTATATCTTGTCCACAGTTAGATTAATCTAAGAAGGAATGTGAACTAAAACAATGGGAATTTAAATGTTAATCAAGCTGATTTGGAAGGATAAGAACAATAAGAGGGCAACATATAAATAGGCCTGAAAAAACTTATCATCTTTTAGCAGTGTTATTCATTATATACATAATATAATTTTCAGTCTGCGCAAATGAAAATTATTTTTGTAAAAGCCGAGAAAACCATGCATTGCTAATCATAAGCATACCACTGTACTCCAGTTTCTGACCACCCTAGAATATCTGAAGATCTCTAATTATCTGCAATGAACATCTAACAACCTGAGCTACTTGAACATTTGTCTGCCAGACTGAAATGCAGTAAGGAATCACATTCGTCAATAATCCAAATTCCAACCAGTTGGTACAACATTCATCACACAGGAGAAAGAAGCAGCCATCTATCAAGAGTAATGTGTATCTGAAAACCTATAGGTAATATTCTTTATTTCCATTCCTATTGTGACATTAATTTATTATGGTAGCCATTGCAATCTTTGATATATCTGGAGTCAACAGAAATGAACTCTGTAACTAGCATAAAAGAACTATTTATGTGTAGAGTTAGTGTAATCAAATATTTGTAGAACTATCCAAATCATACAAACAAATACCTTATGGTAACGTGTGAATGCATCATATATAATACTTTTAATGCTTTAATGTGTATTTATAATATGTGTGCCTGATATATAATATGTAATCATTTTATTCAGGGAAGCGATGATAAATTGGGTCATAAGTTAAAGTATTTAAAATAAATTTTTTTGGAAATAGTATTTACTAATACCACTAATCATCACTTAGCAAAAAAATCAATTAAAGTTTATATTACATTTCGATTGAGTTAGTTGGGATTTATTAGGCACTGAGTTGCTGTCATTCAGGGCATGTTAATTACTTCTTATAGTTAACTGCTACTTCAAAACTAAGTGCTTGAATGATAGGGGTTGAATTTAGCATTCGAGAAGATCTGTAGCCTGGAAAAGTGGTTACAAGCTATATACCTTCATCCTGGCTACAGGTAACCTCTGGGTATTATGCATCTCTGCTTGAGGAACCGATGTGATACAATACTAAATTGCAGCTGGAGTTGAACAAATTTAGAATAAATAATTTTGCCATATTTTTCATATAAGAAGAAGTCAACAACAATTTGTTTTGCAATTTTGTTTTTTTATTAAAGAGTAAAAAAAAATTATTCTATATTTTTTTTATTCGATCCATCTCCCACCTGATTCAGTATATATAATAAAAATAAACAGATTTTGCTGTTCAACACCTTTGCTAAAATATATATTCAAATGAAAGTTAAACATAAATATCAAATACATACTAAGAAACAAATGTATAATTATAGCAAAAAAATAATTAAATTATGTATAAAATTCTAAATATGGGTTTATTATTTGATCTTACAATAGATGGATATATAACCCAATGGAGAAAACACATCTTAAAAACATATTAAATGCCAATAGATGAAGTCAAATGATGTTTTCAAGTATTATTCTGACTAGAGGATGAAAGATACAATTAGTATAAAGCAATATATTATTGACTTGGATTAAAAAATATATTTTTGAATTTCAGATTATAATATAAAATTGGAAATATGTTTATTTGATGTGAAGTTCTTTCAGATGCAATCATAAACCAATAATTTGAATTTAAGAAGAGTTTAATTACACTATTGATGCAAATATTTCTCCTTTATGCAAAAACATTATTAGTTGATTTATATATTGAATACAGAGACTGTTCAAGGAATTCCTCTTTTTGAAAGACTAAATCTGCTATGATTTGTGTTATATATGCATGCTTATGATTGTTTATGTTTAGTGCATCTACTTAGCATATCTATATCATAGGGTTTAAATCTAGTTGGAATATAGAAATTTTATCAGATTTTTGAACATCTAATCAAGTCTAGATATTTTTCCAAGTAATTAGCCCACAACTAACCACTTGAATATTGGTTCATAAATGATTATCTAATTATTCATAATTGGATGTTAATCCCAGATTAATTTGAGTCTCTTAGAATAATAGCAATATATTGTTCAATAATGACTTTTTTGTTATAATTGATTTTTGTCATATATGCTATTTCATCAAATTCATAGAAACTTACTTTAAAATTAAAAACTATAGAACAGTTGTATGTAATATTACATTTTTTCTAGAAATCAATAACATTTCTGTTTCTGCTATAAATAAACATTAGACTATTTGGTCATTAATTGCTTTATTGCTCAAAAGTTCATAAGAAGTATGAGTACCATAAAGTGCCACCATCAAAATTGATTATATGATGCCTCATTTTAGAATCTGACATTCTACCACTGTGCTAAACAGCATAGGGCTAAACATTAATTATAACCCTTGACACACAATGTTAGTGCTTAAACAGCCAGGATTATAGGTATGAACATAGCTATAATCAAAGAAATTAGGTGCAAGTTTGCCATCCATTGATAATTATTCTGAATTGATTTTAGAATATTATGAAGAACAATGGATTATTGTAAAAGTTAAATTATGTGA
Source organism: Epiperipatus broadwayi (assembly GCA_028023455.1). Taxonomy (NCBI): domain Eukaryota; kingdom Metazoa; phylum Onychophora; class Udeonychophora; order Euonychophora; family Peripatidae; genus Epiperipatus; species Epiperipatus broadwayi. The sequence continues at coordinate 1,289,188 of JAQFVV010012545.1, forward strand.
TACATGTTCGATTTATGGCAGTTCTGACTTAGATGAATTACAGTGTTATTTTATTAAATAAATTCTTGTAGTTCACATAAAAGAGACACTGCTAAAAAAAATTTCAGAGTATTTAATGGAAGGTAAAATAATGTATATTAACAAAAAGACAAATAAATATTGAATGATAGAATAAAATATAATTTCAGAAGCTGCTATTTTAGTTCTGATAGAATAAATCTACTAATCATTATTGGAATTCCATTGTCATGTACAATTTAAAATAACGGGCCATTTGAACTCTAGAGCTAAAGATTTTTTGATCAAAACTCAAACTATCACATCCATTGTTTGAAAGTCACATGACTTTCTCAACTATATACAATGTAAATTTGAAGAATAAAAGAGCATGCGTGAACTTTTAAATGGGATTTTTTAAAAAGAATCTTTAAATTTACTAAAATTCTATAAAGTCTCTTTTTAAATTAAAAAAAAAAAGTTCTCTAATTCATAAGTTAAAATATATATGTAGAATCAGTCTGATTGGATGGTTGATTTTTACAGATGTACTTAAAATTTTGATTCCACCACTCCTACTTAAAACATATAAATGAAGTCCTTTGAAAAAGGTAAGTGGATTTCAAGATGTACTTTTAGTTTTAGCAGCAATCTTCAGTTGGAATAAGTCACAAACTTATGTAATCGTGTTAATAAAAAATAGCATACATTATGTATCAGCTGATATTCTTGCAGCTACATGGAATCGGATTTCATTAACAACAACCTAGTGACTTAGTTATTGATTATACTAATTAATATGCATTATATGTATATTGACTATTTCTCAATTTATAACCAATATTTGATATATATGAACATTTATTTTGCTACTTCCCTACTTGAAATCTGCGTTAATATCTTGCAATATCAATGTATATAATAAACTCAACACATAAAGACTCTGAACATTAAAAAGTGAAAACGCGATAATTACGAAATTGTTATATAACGAAAGTATGCTAAGTATCAATAAATGCTAAATTTAAAATATATAGACTCCCTTTTCTGCTTAAATGTTCAGAACATTTATGTCAATATTATAAACCAAATAAATAACTGAAACACAGGCTTATTCTATACCTGTGTCTATATATGTAATATATAGGGTATATAAGCACAGACTTTCAGATGACCCATCACTCTCCATTCTATCTAATAACACTGATACACTCAAACACATATATGCTGAAAAGGTAAACAATCACCAATATACGTATATATGTGTGGGAGATGATAATCTGGACCAACTGATGATTGCTGGTTTGGCATGAAATACGTATATTGGTGATTATTTATCTTTTCACATATATGTGCTTGAGTGTATCAGTCTTATTAGATAGAATGGAGAGTGATGGGTCATCTGAAAGTCTGTGCTCATATACTGTAACGGTCAGAAAACGTGTGACTCGTAAACATAGTGCAGAATTCGACCACCATACAGAACAGCAGCACCATCGAGTAGCGAAGCCACCCATGGTACTGAGTTCGAACATAGTTTATCGGTTCCACAATACAATCCATGAAACAACACATCTGATGCGACATTAGTAAATATTTTCTTAGGCACGGTGGTCAGGGATATGCAAGAGACTCATGATTTTATTCTCGAGTTAGCCAATAACCAAACTAATATTGATTAAACATTCATATTTACATAATCGAGGTAATATTATATAGAATGGGTATCGAATAAATGAAACGTAACTGCAGACGTATAGTTTAAAATTATTTATTAATACATTTTAATAAAACAATCTAATAATATTTTATGGACTTACAGCTTCAGTAGCGGGATTTGCGACATGATTATATTTTAAAAAATACATTTATTTATTTAGACATTATTTTATATTGAGGATTTCAGTAGCGGTATTTCCGATACTGTAATGTTTACAAAAGGAATACATTTATTTGAAGGCGTAATCTAGCTACCTAAAATTCTCAAGTAAGGATTTCTAATGCATGCCTTGGGGAATTTGTACCTTTGCAATGCAAGAGTCTAAAGTAAGATTTAAGAGTAGCGGCGGACATATATTTATTTAATTAAAATATTTATCTTATGACTAAGGGCAAACATTTATTTGAGAGTGAATTATGAAGATAATGCAGAGGCGGAGTGATATATAGAATAATAGAATTGAGCAAAGGAACATGTGGTACGCTTTAGAAAGGCGATATGGAATGGCAGTATATTGAAACTGCAATGCCGCGAATGGGTTTATAAGAATGTCAGGCTGGTCTCTGCCCCGACCCGACGATGTAAGGTGTCACATAAGCATAACCAGGGATAGCGGTCCGTGTCGCATTTTTGCCGGCTGGCTGCATGACGTCAAGTCCTACGGGAGCACCCATTATGCCCGCTTGTGTAGGACGACTGGGGTTAATTTCAACCCTGAAGAATCTGGAAATTTCACGGCGGAATGGGTCTTCATGTCTCTAAAACGTAACACATGTATACTTATAAATGATTATGATAAGATTTAAATGGATTTCTAATTCGGCCTGACATTATCAACATTTACTAAAGAACATTGGTGACTCTCAAAGAAATGTAATTCTATGGAATTATTCATGATGATTTAATAAATACCAAACATATATAAATTGGGAATTATTATAACTAATATGTCAGCCATTTGCGAAGTAGTAGACCCTGCATTAAATAAATGAAGCATTGAATGCGTGTCGATTTATATGAAAGTTAAGTTATTAAAGAAAGTAAATATTAATGAAAATTTGACACGCATTCATTGTTTTAAGCGATCATGGATTTAAACTTTGAAAATTGAAATAATTATGAGCATGCAATAATTAAATAATAACTATAGATAGAAATGTAGATTATAGAAATACGCACCCAAGAAAGATAGAGTGAGGTAAGCTAGATTATTAGATACAGCAAAACTCTCCATATAGTAGTGCCATCTTGTGCTAACAAGAGCAATCAGTGGATGCCAGAAGGCTTGTGCATAAAATCCCTATCTAGTGCCTACTCATCCAATATCCCCAGACTAGTTTCTGGCTTGTGGCCTTCATCAGTGAGGAGCCTTGGATCTGAGAGCACTGCATTTTGAATTGTTTAATAACAATTATTGTGCTAGTATGATATAGTGATCATGTGATGTTTAGTGATTATTAGATACATTTACACATTACATTAATTATTCAATTTAGTTATACAAATGGTAGTTTTTACATTTTATAATTTAGATAAGTAATATGAAGAAGAGCTATAGCATATTATTAGAGTACTCTAGAGTTTGAACACAGACAGGTACCTGTTTTATAAGGAGTTTTCTGATTCCATTAGTTTAGCAGCAAAAAGTTCACGAGTGGCAATTCTTTCTTGTATTTAGATATTTCATTTAATTTCACAGCAGCAGCAGCTTTTCATTTATTTCAGGCAGCAGATCTTCATGGTGAATTTATGACGGGCAATGGAAAGTTCAGCATCCGATAGGCCATCTCCCAATGGAGAATAATCTAGGTGCTTTACTCGGTCATACCTTGGCAGGAACAAATTATTTTTATATTTTTGGAGACTCTCAGTGATCGAGAGCAAAGCTAAAGTTTAAGTGAATGTCTCCAGCAAGTCTAAGATGGCCTCATAATCAATGCATTTAGTTGGGTTTTTTTAATTAAAGAAAGCTGCCGTTCTATTGTTTACATTTTACATTTACTAATTACATTTTGGGGAATTTTTCTTTAATTAATCTATTATCTATCACTGACCGATGCTTTTAAATTTCAAAAACAAAAAGGGAACATAAGATTATTTTAACTTTTAATTAAATATTACATCAGATATTTTTAGAATTATTATTGAATGAAATTTAAACAAAGCAATAAATACGAACTTTATAATCCAAAATAAATGATTAAAATTATACAAAATTATATAACTAAAAGAAATCTAAATTATATTATTTTATCCCTATTTATTGCGTTTAATTTGAGATCGAAATGTGTGCGTGTTTATGCTGAATTCTACATATATTTATACATTTTTAATATTGTTACACACACAATTCGATATCAAAAAGTTTAAATTTGGGCGGGTTAGACCGGTCAGTGAGAGACGACAGAAAAAGGTGAAACTTAAGATTCGAATACGAATCTCACTGTTTCAATACCCTATATATTACATATATAGACACAGGTATAGAATAAGCCTGTGTTTCAGTTATTACATTGTAGAGATGTCTGCCATCCTTGCATATGTATTAAATGGATTATGTCCTGTACATGTGGGGTTCAGATTGACTTTAGGTCAACATGGGTGTGACAAGAATCTCGGCCTCAGGGCGGCCTTCGAGCATTCCATCATCAGAATTTTCAATTGGATGGACGGTTGCAGAGTTGGAGTGTGTAGTAGATTGGAGCCTGTCCATTAAAGTATGAAGATTGTCTATCTTAATATAAATCTGAACACTTATAGTATATATGTGTGGAAGATGATAATCTGGACCAACTGATGATTTCTGGTTTAGCATGAAATACATATGTTGGTGATTATTTACCTTTTCAGCATATATGTGCTTGAGTGTATCAGTGTTATTAGATAGAATGGAGAGTGATGAGTCATTTGAAAGTCTGTGCTCATATACCATATATAAACCAAATAAAGTTAATTTAAAACTACATTATTCTTCAATTAAAGTTTATATCTGAGGTAGAATATGATAAAACCTAGCCTAATATATGAATTAGTTAGTATTTATCTAAAGTGGATGATGTCAATTGAGTGAGCGCAATAAGTTTAGTAAGATAGATTAAATTTGTAGTAATTTAATATTTTATCCTTGATAACTTAAAATATTACTTTAACTGAGTTGTCATTAATATTTTATCTTGGGATTCCTTACTACACGTGTTCTTATAGCAGTTATTTTCCTTTCTAAATGACTATAAGCTTTTCTTAAGAAGATTTTCTTGCAAGATAAATCGAACTTACAAAACAAATATTTCCAGTAAAGCCTATTTCTCGCTATTTATGACTTTCAAAAGAAAAATTGCTTTATTATTAAAAATGAAATATAAACACAACTAGAATAAAAACAAAAGTAAGCTTAAGTTAAGCTTCATTTATTAATATTGGCAAAGTACTAAAATAATTTACCTTAAGTTTCAAACTTCTTTTATAAATATGTGAAGTTTATATCCGTGCTTAAAACGATATAATAATATCTAGTCTAATATATTATTTGTAATAATCATTAATATATTTTTTCTAGAGCGGTTAGCGGAGAGATGATAAATTTGACACTTTTAGATTAAAATATAGTAATGTGATTTTATCTCTGATAAATTAAATTATTTAACTGACTTTTGTTTTCTCATATGTCATGGCATCGGCCGGGACGCGAACCCACAACCGTCTGCAACCAACTACTTGCTTGCAAGGCGGCTGCGATGACCTCTCGGCTAACGACGCTTGACAATTATTTAACTGACTTAAATTTGTTATTGAGACATTCCTCTTTATTATGTAATAATAAACAATGACTTACTATTGAATTTGCGTAAACAATATTTAAAAAAAGGATTTCCGAAATAGAGACCTTAGAACTCTCTAATTTAGCTCAGATATTATTGTGTTTATACGGTATGACCAGGATAATATTCCTAGTCACTTAAAAATAAAATGGAATTCTAGAACCCATTTAGCCTTGAGCATTATTACACTTATTATTTAAGTAAAACTTTGTGTGCAAATTGAAAATTATAATTACATATTGTAATGTTATAATTGACTATTTATTAGTCTGTATTCAGAACAAGTTATATTTATCTGTTTAAGGAAATTTATTTAAACTTCTTTGTATCAGTAATTTCAATCTCTGTGGTCAAGTTGCAATCTTTAGTGTCTATATAAATGTATTGGACTACAAATAAAGGTGGGATTCCACTTTATGGTTAAAAGAGATTGCCTTGTTGAGATTGTTATTGATATTGGATTGTCTAAATGCTGACTGCTTTTAATGATTAAATATATTTATTATTTGTAATACAAATTTACATTACTTAACCTCTGTTATGATTAGCATATTATACAAGTTCAGCTATTGGTGGTACAACTAACAATTTGAGAAGTGCAATTACTTCTAGTGTAAGTATGGTGATGACTGAAGCTAGCAATATTGTGTAGGTCTATTGTTATTCAATGTCTGATATTGTCTGTTTTTCTCTCAAATGGATTTCTATTTATATATCAGGAGCATTGTCCTTACCGGAAATGAATCTGGATCTCAAATTCGTCTATTTATACCACTGATTGTTTACTTACTTTTATTATTATCCCATTAGTTAATTTTACTGTCAGTTGAATCCATTTCTGATAATCTTATAGTAAAGATAAATCCATTATTTGAGGATAAGCTTGTGAGGAATTAGAATAAGTTCACAACAGACTCCAAAGTACTTGCAGTTTGTAGATTTTTTTCTTCAGATAATTAATTTTTTCCAATTGCACTTACAAATTTTTTTAATAATCAACCCTAGTTTTAAACTTCAGTTTTGGTTAATAAATAATTGTCCAATTATTATTAGCTGGACAGATGAAATCCAATCTATCTCAAATAAGTGACAATACATAATCTCTTTTAAAAAAAAGTAATAGATTATATATAAATTTTTACCATTTATGTAGAAAATTATTGTACATTTATATATACTGAGATTATAATTAATCATCTTATTAATTGTCTATAATACCCTATCAAATATTCTAATTCCCAGTTATCATGCCTCTGTCATAAATCTTGCAAAATTTCTGCTTCTAATTTTTCATCCCATTTTTTTGATACCTTTTCTTTTCTTTCTCAATGGTATCCAGCTTACTATTACTTTTGTAATCTTTTTTTAGGTATCCTCTGTAGATGTTCACACCTATCCAATTGTCTTATAGTAATATCATTTATTAAAACCCGTGGTCACCATTTTCTAAGCTTATACAAACTGTAAAACAATATCAAACTTCTGACTGTAGTGCCACCAAGAGAAAACCACGGTAATCAATGCATTTTGGAAAGTTTGTGCATAAAATCCCTATCTAGTGCCTATTCATCCAATATCCCCATATTAGTTTTTAGCTTGTGACTTTCATCAGTGAGAAGCCTTGGATCTGAGAGCATTGTACCTAGATCTTAGGATTTAATGGCTGAGTATGCACTAGACATGGATTTTATGCACAGCTTTCTTGCATCTATTAAATACTATGGCTTGCATTAGGTAGCACTACTGTCTGGAGAATTTACAACTGTTTTAACAGCTTGTGTAAGCATGGGAAATAGAGGCCATGTGATGTTTCAGTGGTTTTACATTAATCCTGCCTATAGGATAATGGTGGTTGTGGTTATTTAAAAAAACCCAAGACATTAAAATGTGTATGTACTGAACTGGGCTCATATCTGTCTGATCATACAAGCAAATTACCTTGGATTGGAGACATTATTGTGGTTTTCATCTTAGGCTCATAGCCTTAAAGTTAACTAAATAGGTAAAAGTTGGACTACTGGAGAGTAGGTTCCTCACTGATGAAAGTCATAAGCTAGAAACTAGTTTGGGATATTGGATGAGTAGGCATTATATGGGAATTTTATGCACAAACCTTCCAGCATCCATTGATTGGTGTAGTTTACACTGGATGTCACTACTGTTTGGAGAGTCTGCTATTGATTTATCATTTATTATAATGTATTCAATATTCACTTCTTCTTTTTTAATTCTTTTATTGTTTTCACATACTTTCATCAACTTTTTTGCAGATCTTCACTAGTAATCAATTTTCATGGCCATTAAACTATATGTAATGGTGATAATGTAAATCTATTCACACAACAATTAGTTCTGAAAAGATTGACAATCCCCAAGCTAGATTCTCAAGAACCATTTAAATGAACTTACAAATAATGAAATAATATCTCTTACATCAATGCCATTCTATTCCTCACTTAAATAGATTGGCATTAATATAAAAAAGAGATGTTATGCACAAGTTCATTTAAATAATTCTTTGGGAAGTTGGCTTTTGAATTACCATGGTAATATTTGCAGATTTGATTGTTCTGTGAATAGATTTTTACAAAATTTATTGTAAAATTATGCTCTTTATACTGTGAATTGTGTCTATCATAAAAAAGTGATCTAATCAAGTTAGGTGTTATCAATGCATCATATTATCACCTGATTGCCCTTATAAAACAAACTATTATATATTTATTTTCTTGTACTATCATATAACATATTTTGCCATATGAAAATCTTTAAGTTAGCTGTTTGTTATATATTTAATGACGGTTTGTTGTCTCTTAAATTTTGATGAGTATTGTAATTGAATCCCAGTTTAAACATAATTTGATTTTAAGAAGGTGCCTATATGTTTATAAAAATAAATTTGTTGTTATGAGTTTTATTACAAAAGCTGTTGCTGGAATCATCATTATCATTATATTACAATGAATAATTAAATTAAATAACTAGGTTTAATGGCCATATATGTAAGTAACGGTCTTCACTATGTTTGTTTGGAAGCCCTTAGTGGGAGAATACATGCATCTTTACATCAATATATTTGAACTGAGCTGGTAATAGCCATATAATGGATATATAAATTTTAAGGTATTGGGATCTTATAATTTTATTGACACAGATAAAATATAAGAATGTCATTTTTTTGTTATTCTTCCAAGTGCATGTGCAGTAAAGAATGTACCAAACGGGTTTGAACCTGGTACACTATGAATAGATGATATTTATCTAGGTTTAAGACAATATAGTAGCACCCAGGGAAAACACATGTACTTAGCTAAACTGAATAAAAGTGATCAAGTCCCTTTTCCAACTTGATAATATTAACTTTCTCTGATATTTTTTTTAAGTTGTTATAAATAGCACCAGTGTGTGTGTGTGTGTGTGACCATGAATGGTCTTATATATGTGGAAAGAGGAATGGGAATGATTCTTTGTTGAAAGAACCTATTATTGGAGATAAGCGTAATGCACTCCATGGATTTCAGTGTAATTTTATTCAGTTGCTATAGCTAATATTGGTTTATCTGATGACAATGGCTAGTATATTTTGTTAGTTAAAATGACTTCCCACTATCGAAATATTTTAAATCTTAAATGATAGCAGTGATTAACTTTCATTTTTATTTTGTGTGTTGAGAAATGGGATAATTTATTTATCTCATTATTGGTATGACTAAATTAATGCTTATGACAGTTGCCAACGGGCTATGGTATTATATTTATGTTAAGTTACAAATTGGCTGTCATATTTTATGTATTTCTTTATTATAATTACAAAGTGGCTATCCAAAGAGCATTAGAGATAAGCCATACACCTAAGATAAGAAGAAGTCAGAACGGCCTCAGGTTCCATTGTGTTATAGATAATATCATCATTTGGTAATTACCAATTATAGCACCTATCATAGCATAAGTGTATATTCAATTACAAATAGCATATGACATTCTTTTAATTAGTTACAAATAGCATGCCAACTAGGGCTCGAAGTACGCCACATACCTGAGAGATGTGTAGTATATATAATGATGACATGTATAGTTTAAAAAAAAAAGAAGGAACATTTTTTGTGTGTAATTTTTTTTTATATATAGAAATATTTTGGCCTTATGTTTAGATGATGATGAATACTATTATTGCATTTTTTTTTTTTTGATGTTGATAAATAAATACAGCTATAAAACAGCTTAGTTTCAATTTTAAAATCATATAAATATCACAACTTATAGTAAGTGTTAAAGTTAATAGCATTTTTTAAAAATATTTTCCTTATCAATGAAATATAGCATTGCTGCCAGATAAGCATAGAAATATTGATAGCATTAAATTATAAATAATTTCATACATATTTGGAGAGTTTATATTATAGAAAATCTATGATTTGGGGGGTTGCATTGGATATTTGATTGTTGGAGTTTGGATGGTTATATTGCAATTTTTGATGATGGATGGAGAGTTTTTGTCATTGCCTTGAGATATTATGTATTCATGCCATTCGTGATTGATTAATCTCATTCACTGCACCAACCCAGATTATGATGTCAGTTATTATTTGTCATGAAGCAGTTAATAGTAGTCCTGCCATGATTTTTGTCTCTAAGACTCCAAGAGAGAGAGCAAGGCATAGTTTTCTGATATATATATATATATATATATATATAGGGCTAAATATTATATATATATATATATATATATATATATTGTGCCCTTGTCTGTAGGTCATAGGTAGGGTAGAAAGGTCAATTATTAAAAAATTTTAAATTTTAAGTTATATTTGTAAGATATATAAATAATAATAAGAGAATGAGATTTTATAGTACAATTTAAAGCTAAAAATACCTGGTAGGTAACAGTGTAATAAATTATTTTAAAAGAAAACAGTTAAATAAAGCTTAATCATATCATTGCTTATGGTTGTGAAAGCTGGCCATATAAAATAATACAGCTATAGATAGTTAAAAGTAGATTAATAATTTGAATATAATATTTTAAAACTAATAAATTAAATAAATACTATATGTAGTGTATAATTATATTTAATAATCAAAATTAATAGATTGTGTTTTAAAATAAACTTTGGGATGGTGAGAGTTATATTTAGTTTAACATTATAAATTATTTTCCAAATTTTATAATAAAATATATCAGTTTTGGTAATTTAAACCAAGACGTAAATAAAAAATCATTTTTATAAAGTTAGTAGACACGTGACCGTATATTAAATACCTTCACACACACTCTTGTTAAAATAATAATAAACTGTGTGAATTTAAAACTAGATATAATTGCCATCGATCTTTAAAGTGAAAGTTAAAAATATTAAATATTGTTTTAATAATTATTTTAAAACTTAGATGATTTTTTTTATATAAAACTATAATTGAATTTAAAAATATTGGTATAAATATTCCAGACATTACGTCATCAATTCTTAATTTTAAAACATCCATTCTGTTATCAAAATAAAATGAATAAATTGTTCGCGCTAAAATAAATATTAACCAATCAAAGGATGTAAAATTAACAGACAAAAATCTAAGAATTATACAGAGCGGGAGAAGTAATGTGTAAGTGAAAGAGAAAGTAACAAATTTTTATGGCTGATAACATCGTAGCTGAACAGTAATATAAATTTATAATTTCGGATTTATTCTAAAAGTTATTCTGTAACATATAATATATTTTTGACTACAGAGATATGTATTGCTAATTTTAAGTTTATCTTACCAGGAAATTTTATTCAAATTTAACCAGAAAGCCTACAGTAACATGGAAGTACAAGAAAAAATATTTAAAGTGATTGCTGAAAGAAAAATAATTGGAAATCATCTTAATGCCACCTTAGTTGTGCTCAACCTGAAACTTAATCTTATAACTGAAAGGAATACAATTGGGACGATATGTGAAAATCTGAAAAAGAAGCTGCTAGTCGTCAAGAACAATTTATGACGATAAATTTACAGAGCTATCTTAAAACTAAGTTATACTTCTCTATGAACAAAATTTTAATATGCGTTCTAGTATCAAGAAAAATAACAGTGGAGAAAGAATGTTTATTTTGTAAAGAAAACATTATTAAAAGATATAGTTCCAGAATTGTGAAATAAAGGAAAGTAAAAAGATTAAAGTGCTATAAGTATTTTATGGCAAGGTGCCTAAAACTTTATCTTATTAGAAAAAATATTATAAAGTATTCAATGAAGAAAAATGCTTGATTTAAAATGTTAAAATTAAATTGCTCAACTAAATGAAAATGGATCCATGGAAACCAAAATTTTATTGAAGATTTTAAAAGTCCGTACAAGATGCATCGGGGGAAACCAGACGCGCGGGAAAAAGCTAGCAGACTATGTTGAAGGAGATATCAAGAATTAATAAGTGTATAAAATATTGAGAAAACTAAGGATCATCGTCGATGAAGATTATTAAACAGAGTTATTTTTTTTATAGAACATTAAGTGACTGAAGAAAAAATAAAGTATATATTTTTTTTTAGCTTTACTATGAACAATTTTCAAGCAAGTTCGACAAAGCAGTATCGTAAATATAATTTAATATTTTTATTTGATTGTATTTAAAATATAAAAATTCTATATTAGCTTAGGGAAACATATAAACATGAATTTAAGAATAATGAGATTTTAAATATAATAGCTTAATAGAATGATAGAAATATTATTATAAAAATAAAATGTATGTATGGAAGTTTTAAATATCTACAAGAAGTAATGGAATGGTGAAGCCTTCAGAATACGATCAAGAAGATAGAGATCGTTTTGGTAATTGTGATATTATTGATAATGCATAATGTATTTTTTTTTAGGTCATCTATTAATGAAGAATGATGTATGAAAGTTTTTAAATTATAAGTACACATTTTATCCAACATTAAAACATATATTTGAGATAGTAGTAATTTTAAATGTGCATGCAATAAGTTGTTTTAAAAATATAATTAATAATATAAGTATCATAATAATTATGTGATTCTTTTGAACTTTTATGTTGCAAAATCTTCAGATAATTTTAAAATAGTTGGTATATTATAAATATACGAGATAAGTAGTAAAAGATTTTCTTAAGAATAGCTGTATAGTTTGAACTAAAAATGAATTTTATTATTGTTAGAAATGTAGACAGAAATTTGTCGATGTACTGCATAGATAAATCTAGAGAAATAAAATCGGATAGTGACTTGGTAGTACTGGTGTAGAGGAAACCAAGATGATGTTTTTTGCCAAGAAATAAGAAAAATCAAATATTTGGATCATAGTATTTTGTGTGATTTCAGTATAGCTAACTAAGTCCTATCACTGAACACATATATTTTGGACAGTGTTTTTTTACGTATTTTTGAAACTTTTTGATGTTATATAAAGCTGAAGGAATAGCTTTAGCATCACTCCTATAGTAGAGGTGGATAGACAGATAAAGGTCACTCCTCTATGGTGTTCTTTAAATTCACTGTGCCATCATTGTCAAGTTTTATGACGGATAATATTCTAGTTGTTTTGATCCTGCGCATCTATTTTCGCTATCCTTGTTTCATGAATATACATCGTCAGAAAGATATTTTTATAGAAATGATACATAAAATAGAAATGAGGCTAGGTTGTCGTTATGTAAGAATAGTTTATTTACTAGAATGAGTTAGAATTGTTATTTTAAAAGTGAAAGTATAAATGTCATAAAGAGATGAAGAATCATATGATATAGTTTTAAAAAGTAATTCTGAAATGAATATAAGATTTTAAAGGAAAAATCTAAACAAAGTTTTTAAAGTAATAATAAAATTTTAATATTTTATATGATATTTAAAAATAGAGATTGCATGTTGGTTGAAAAATGATTCAATAATGTGTAACAGATATATGTATTTGTGCATGGTATGTTAATGATTGTAATTACCATACGAAGCAAAGGCTTGGATAAGTATTTGATTAATAATTATTGTATAGTCAATAATAAAACGGAAACATCAAAATGTCAAGAAGGGTTTGAATCTTTAGGATTCCATACGAATAATAATATAAAATAGAATTTTATGATTTTGTATAATTTTTACTACGAAGGTAAAAAATTTTGTAAAAATATAATTTTAAAATTAATAGAGATATAAAGTATTAATGATAATTATTGATAGATACATTTTTGTAACAAGCTAAACTAAAATCAGATATCTAATAATAATAATACTGTATAAGAGTTAAAAATAAAATAAGTAGAAATTTAATGTTAAGAGATAAACTAGTAAAGTAATTTTGTAACAGGAAAGTAGGGATATCCGATGTACATAATGTAAATATTGTTATTTGTATAATTATTAATAAACTATGTTGTAAATTTATTTGTAAGCTTCGTGTCTTAGTTATATTTCTCCACATAGAATGCATGATATCGCAATACACATTTATAATTGCAACAGACATATAATTTTGCACAAAGTAGATAAACATAAAAGTGTTATAATAATTTTTGAAAATTTATTTGTATGATAAAATTAAAGGATTATAATTATATCGTTTATTGGTCATAAGTTGGTTGCCACAATATTAAAATAAATTATATGCTAATATTACAACACGTATTTTGATTGTCAGATTATTAAATACTACCACGAACGTAATATTTATTTATTTATTTCATTTAAGAAGAAATAGGATTACATTATACTATTATTATCATTATTCTTATTTATTATTGTTAGTTGTTACGTAGTGAATTTATGACATAAAATTCCCTTCTCATAGTTTACTACCGTAATTTAAATCAGTTTAAATGCAATTTATGAACCTGAGATTTATTTGATTTGATTTTATTTCATTTATTTACTTAAATTATTTAATTGAGCTAGATTATTATTACAAAGAATAATAAGATATGATTATTATCTTAATCGTAATGAAAAGAGCTTGGAAAGTCATAAGAATACCATAAGTTGATTATTTAGTATAGTGTTCTTATGCCATTGGGATAGTATCATGTGGATATATCTCAATGTAGTCTGTCTCGCTCCCCGTGTCGTCGCTCCATGTCTCATGAAAATAATAAATTTTTAATAATATAACTGTATTTATATTTTAAAGTTTAGAGCTAGTAGTAATCATTTTTAATAAATTAATTTCATTCATTTTGTTAAGACTGAGCTAGAGAGAACCCGGGAATATATTTTAAACATTATTATAGATTATTTTGGAGTGCACGCGTGAGAGGCGACGGGGGAGGAGGGTACAATATATATATATAATATTTGCCTCTAAGACTCTGAGAGAGAGAGAGAAAGCAAGGCACAATTTTTTTATATATAATATTTGCCTCTAAGACTCCAAGAGAGAGCAAGGAAGTATTTTATAAATTATAGCCCCTAAGACTTGGACGCAAGCAGGGCAGTGTAACAGCGTTTGCAGTAAACTATCAAGGGTTGTAGTAGCTTAGAGTTACATAGTTCATGTGTTTTATTTATTAAAAAATATATAAAATTAAAAAATATATATATCAGAATCAATACTTGAAAATATAGAAATTATTATACAGGGAAATTTAGAGATAAGTTAGAAACTAATAATTATAACTTGTCTTTCTTTTATACAATATTATCAGATAAAAATATTCTTTAAGGAATATTTGTGTTTTTAATTTAAAAAATAAAAGGTTTGTGATTAATTAAAATAGTATGTACAAAAATAATCAGGCTGGGGATTAAAATTCCAGACTGATTAGTTGAACAATTTCAAATCTCTGTAATTAAAATTCGAAACAGAAATAAAGAAATGTAAATTATAATTAAATTTTTTGAGATAAAATGTGTTGAAGCTAGAGCAAGGGGATGGGGTCAGAGGAATATAAAAGGCACACATTCTCTATTGTAGGAGAGAGAGTTGAGATAGAGTTTTGAATTCAGTGGTTAAATTTTGAGTTCGGCAGAGTTGTTTAAGTTTGAATTAAGTTCATTTTCAAGCCAGATTAAAGAATGATTGGCTAGAACCGAACATTGTGTTCGGTCATTTTCTCCGCTATTCTCCCATGTGCCATTTAGCAAAATGCCGTAACATATTACTCTGACTCGCCTTCTGCTGAAGTTTCAACCCGCCCTACTAAATTAAATGAAAATTAGGTAAACCAAGCCACCTGAACAAGGGACCACAAGAAGCTATCTTTCAGTTAAAAATACCAATGCCAAGGACCAAGAAAGTAACTGGATCCGAGGACAAAAGGGGTGATCATCCAACTACAAACTACAACCCAACTACAAAAGAAATCTAGGAACTATGATACCTACTGTGGAAATTAAAGACTAATAGAATCGCTACAAAGACAATGTTTGAAATGACCAATAAAGTCCAAAAGAAGCGCTATAAAGCCTAGGTAAATATTGATATCAGGATAAAAACTTTTAAATCTCAATCGTTAAAATGAGCATGCAAATTTTATTTAATATATAATATTTCTTATGTGTTTACATTTTAATTATATCTTATTCTTGCATTTATAATTATTATCATTGTTTGTTTTTTTTAAATAAATTTTGTTTAAAATTATTAATGTCGTTTTTTCCGTCTTTCTCTCCATTCACAATCAAATGTGCAGCCGGTCTCATGTGAAGAGCTAGCCATGGGTCAAGCGCTTGAAACATGTTGTTGACATCTCATGGGTTCCAATCTCCGTATTGGATGGTGCCCTGGGCTTTAAACCTGTTATAAATTCCCCATGGGATGTTTCACGTTTCAGGCAGCCGGAGAGCTACTTCGGTCTGGAAAAATGATTGTCGGTTTAATATTTTATTAAATCGCAGTCTGACCGGGGGTATGATTGATATGTAAGTATTAATCCTATTTACTCTCTTGCTTGAGTAATGGGTTTTTAAAAAGATATTTTGCAAAATAATATGATTTCATAAAATTAAAATAAATAATTAGAAAGTCTTTAAAATTACAAGTTGAGTTATAAAGTTGAAAAAAGTCTTAAAAAGTGTAATTAAGCAGAGTTTTAATTCCCGTTACAATATATATATATATTATAACGATCCGGAGAAATGGAGACTTAATGTAACCTGCACTACAGGGCGCCATCTAGGCATTTGAACCTAGAAAAATTTATAAAGTAGGCAGATACGTAAGTCAAAAAAAAAAATTTTTTTATTTTATATATTTTGATTCCGGTCATTAGCCCATTGTCACTAGCTCAGTGGAATAGCAGAGATTTAGATTTTATCATAAATTCTTATCTAAGAATAAATTTTAAAAAGGAATAAAATAAGCCACTGCCAGTAATTATACACACAAACATTTATTTACGCACATATATAAACAAAATTTAACATTATTATTTTAGCATGTTTACTTTAACATTATTTTTAACTTTTATTTTAGATTTTAATTTACATTTTAATTTTTATACTATTATAAGTTCACACAGACGGGTTTTTAAAAGTTTGTTTTAAAATGTTGAGTATAGATCGGTTATATAGATTACACGGTTAAAAAACATTTCAAAATAAACATAAATGATCAAAATACAAAGTCATTGATACCTTCAATTGCATAGGGAATACAAGAAACCCAATGGTATTTATCATAAGATACCGCAGAGACACCAATAACTTAAAAGACATCCGAATAAATACATTTTAGATACTCACCGTAAGGTATCATTATTTACCGAATGTCTATATATTTTGATCAAATATGAAAACCAAAAACATAATTAACCAATAACGAATCCATGCAACATCCATACCCAACTTAAATTTAATGCATTTTTATTTAGAGTGTCGAGTATGAATAGACTACATAGATTGCATTTGAAAAGAAAATATTCTATCCTTATTTAACCTTAGGCCAAAAGTTCGCAGTCAAACTAACATCAATTCATCTGATATATCGATGCATTCAATGTAATACGAAATACGGCAGCACAAAAGGTTAAGAGAAAAAATTGCCTCTCGTCAGATAGGAATACTACATCTATCTGACAAGAAGAGCAATAAAAAAAAACTGCATAGGAAAGGACTGCGGTCTATTTGCCGACTTACGAATCGCATTCCATAGG
Source organism: Epiperipatus broadwayi (assembly GCA_028023455.1). Classification (NCBI taxonomy): domain Eukaryota; kingdom Metazoa; phylum Onychophora; class Udeonychophora; order Euonychophora; family Peripatidae; genus Epiperipatus; species Epiperipatus broadwayi. The sequence goes on from JAQFVV010012545.1 coordinate 1,306,805, forward strand.
CCAAAAAGGAAGTGTGCAGCATATAAAGCGATTCTGCCCGTAGCGAACCTCATACTACATCTACAAATTACACCAATATATCCAATCCACTTACCCAATTCAACTACGAAACAAATAACCTAAGATTACCCTCCCCTAATATAACTTTACAAATCTATATAACCACTCACGCCTGACTTAAGTTCAACATTTATATAATTTAATTTATCACAAACCAAAAATCATAAATAAAACTTAAAGAACAAAAAAAAAAAAAAAATGGAAATGATTTTACAAAAAAAAAAAAAAAAAAATACATCAAATAAAATTATAACTAATTAATAAATAATTTAGTTTGGTCAGATAGGAATCTATTTCTATTTTTTTTAAATATGGAAAGTTTTTAATTTAATGTTCATGAATTATCTAAAGTTCTTACAATTTTTAAATGTCCAGCTTTATCCATGGCTTGCCATTTGAACATGAATTCCCATGCCATCCTAAATAGATATTGGTATCCAGTTAGCCATTGTTTTTTATTTATCCAGAGGTCTTTTAGTTTAGCTGGTCCTTAATGTAGAAAAAACGATGTCATTTCTTTTTTTTTAACAAAACTGAAGGGATTGAAGAGTGTGTCTTTTCAATCCCTTCTCCTTCAACTCCGCACTAACACATATCTGTCCTCTTGTAATAACTATTATTCACTCACTTTTTATAATAGCCTTTCAGATCCAGTGGACATTAATCACGACCATGTGATGGTCCTTTCGCTGAGGTCCGATTCCGTTTTTCATTCATTGGCTATTAGTTTCTATTGTTTTCCTATCTGACCGATGCTTATATATTTAAATGCCCAAGGCTAGTTTACATTTGACTAATTAAATTAATCATTTCCATTTTTTCAATAACATTAATTAATTTGTTTTGTACAAACTTACGATATATTTTTATCTTTAAATCTTTACAGATAATTTAGTTTTAGAATACTTTTTCTTTTTTTTAATAAAGTTTCTTTTTTTTAATTTCTCATCTGTGCGATTTATATATATATATGAGTTTAGTATAGAATTTTAATTTTCAATTTTTAATTCTTAAAAAAGAAGTTTTATTTGCGAACTTTTATTTTTTTCATGTTTACTAATAAAAAAATAATGTAACGTTACAATATATATTATAGCAGGTATTTTAAAATAATATATTTTCAATTATAAATTTTATTTCATTTAGAGTTAAATTTATCATTTTATACATTTAAAATTACATGTACTACCATGATACATATATAGTGCAATATTATTTGATCATTATAATTCCTAATTTTAACTTAAAATTATTGTAAACAAGAATCATGCCATGGGCACCTATGTTAGTATGGTATGAGATAGAAGTCTAAAATTTTAGTTTTGGCAATATTTTTCCAAAATATATTTTCTTGTATACAAAATCTACTTGACTGGAACTATTGCTAAGTGTTGAGGGATTAGAAGTGACCAAAATTAGTTAAAAACATCCTGTTGGAAAACTGAAATAAAGAATTGAGTGGTTTTAGTAAATTAAAATATAAAATCTTAAAAAGGTGCTAATGGATTGACTCGCACAAAATAATATTGTTGTCAAATTACAGTCTGATCTTGGGATCATATATATAAGCTGTATCTTATTACATATCATACTCTATAAAATTTTAAAAAAGTGTTGCCACTAGACTATGACAGAGTAGGAAGGTGAGATTTGCTGTTTCCCTGCCAGGGAGATGGTGATCATAGTCCCATCCTACATGCTGACTGGTGCATCATTATCATCATGGAGGATGCTCCTGCTGACAGTCTGCTGCAAGGATATGCTGCCTATCCAGAGATCAAGAGTGCTACTACACCTGCCATCTGATGTGTCCCAAGAACAAGCTGTGAGAAGTTATATAAAATGCTCTAGAATACTGCAGATTGCTAAAATGAACTTTAAGTCTACTTAAAGCTACTTTACAATGTAAAAATACACATTCAAAATCTACTCTTTAAACACTCTTGTAAAGTAATAAATTTTACTTAAGACTACATCTGTAAACTTTATTTTACCTATTCTTAATTATAACAATTGTAATCATTTGTTATTTAAAACTCTTATTACTGTGATTATGCCTATATAGTATTCTATTTTATTTTCTTAAAAGTTATTTTCTTATATGTTATGATATGCCAAATGTCTCAAAACAGCGATTGCCTTTAATTTTGATAAACTTTCAGTGAAGATATGATAATTGATATCTTCATTTTAATAGATTTTAATAATGCTTATTTAGCTCATTAACACACTGTTTCAAAATCCTGTTCTGTTGAAATAAAACTGATCACTCTGTGCTTGTTATAAATTTGATTTAGTTTTATATTATTTAATATCTAATATGATTTGCCCTATTAGATTTACAAGTATAACTTTTAAGCTCCATTTAATAAAGTGATAAAACTAGTCTTAGAGATATTATTAAGATATATTTATTTATATATTATTAATTGCTCATTAAATATACCTTTTCCTCCCTAGTGAAATCCGACTTGGTATGCAGATTGAGTATCTATTACACTAGATTAATAATTTAGTTTTTAATCCTTTAATTAGAGCATGATTATGATGCTTATTTGAAGAATTGGGTTCTATTAGTTACACAGATAGAAGCTGTCTGTCTTTTAGGGCATTGTAATTTAATTTATACATATTTGTGTTTTACTTTATGCATTTGTGGGTGTGTTCTTACAAAGTATGGATGCATACATAACATCTTGCTGTATCCTTTAATGGGTTCACAATGAAGGCCATCCCCATATACTTAGTTTGGTTAAGGCTATTTTTATAGAACTGGAGTGGATCCAGACTCCATTTATTAAGTCTATCCGAGTTTCTGAGCTCAGAATGTTCGCATTTTAATAGTAGCAAGCCATTCGATCTTAGCATACCATATATTTTTATATGGAATCCTGTGAATAACTATCCACCCACACCACAAACATGTTCTTAATATTTAGGTCTGTGCCATAGCAATATATGTTGATCTAAAATAACCAGTTCTTTCCCTTGTTAATTAATTATTTTGTATTAGTCTGAAATTAATGAATCTTTGATTACTAGATTAAATTTGCATTGTCCTCGAGCTTTATTACCTGCTCATATCTTAAGGTATATATATAAACAGCAGCCATATTAATGCTGTAATTGTTAATATGACTTTGGCTAGCACATTCACTTATAAAATTGGCAAACCATAATATAGGGATAGGAATTTGGCATATTAACTGATATAGATATAATTCTGACTGCACACACACATATTTATTAAATTAGGATGAGATACACTGTAACTTAATTTAGTCTCATCTCTGTGTAATGCCTGTGTGCATTTCATTCCATATTTTTAACATTGTATAATTATTGTTGGCTGCAGAAAGGAGTTTGCTATTAACTGAAAGGAGACCCTTTGATTCCTCTTGGAGGCCTTAAAGGAACGGAGCAGGGCAAATTCCTAATGTCCACTCCATATGTTCTTGTCATTACAGCTGTTATTACTATGTGATTATTCATATAGTATACGAACATGGATGGGCTGCTCACCAACATGCATTAGCCAGCATGGTGAGTTTATTGGATTTTTATCTCTGAGTTTAAGATCGAGAAACTATGGTCTTTCTTCTCAGTTGCCTGATAAGGCAGAATGAGTGTTTGTGTAAATGATAAATATTTTTTCCAATACATATATACAATTATGACAGACAAAAATAAATCATGGCCCTTATTCCCAGGAGGCTGTAAAGTCACCAACCAAGTCAGCGGTTGGTGGCTGAAGGTGGAGGATGCTAAGAATCCCCTGATTGCAAACCCAGGCTGCCATTTGATTTAAAAAGTGGACATGTACTCAATTATAAAGGCACAAATATTGGAAATACAAGTAGAGTAGGATTCATTATAAATAAAAAGTGAAGAACAATATTGTGGAGATTGATGGTGTATCGGACAGAGTGGCAAGATTATTTATACAACTTAATAGCAGATACCAAATGCAGATAATTCAGGTTTATGCCCCCAACAAGTTCTCATAATGATGAAGTAATAGAAGATTTTTATATGGATGTACAAAAGGCTTTTGATCAGAGGAAACAACATTTTAAAATTGTTATGGGAGATTTTAATGCTAGAATTGGTAAACAAATGAAAGATGAAAGTGCTGTAGGTAATTTTGGTTATGGTAATAGAAATGAGAGAGGACATAGACTTGTGAAGTTTGCAGGAAAAAAAACCTTTATATTGTGAATTCTTTTTTTGAGAAAAATGTTAAAAGGAAATGGACATGGAAGCATCCAAATGAAGGTACAGCAGAATTGGATTATATTTTGACTAACAGAAAATACATATTTCAAGATTGTAATGTTCTTAATAAATTTAACACAGGAAGTGATCATCGATTAGTAAGATGTAAAATGCGTGTTAATGCAAAACTAGAGAGACAAAAATTATTAAAAAAACAATATTTACAGTTGATATTCATAATCTTCAGCAACAATCTAATGAATTTATATTTCGAACTTACAAATCGGTTTCAAGTATTAGTAGATTTTGAACATGATTCAGATTTGAATGAAATTAATATGAAAATAATTGATACACTTTTAAAAACTGCAACAAAGATAGCTGGTAGAAAAAAGCAGCAATTGACCAATAAAATTTCTACTGAGACTAGAGAATTTATGAAGAAAAGAAGGAATATGAGGATATACAACAATGATGCATTAAAAAGATTGAATATCTTGAATTTTGTAAAATGGTATGGAAAAGAATTGAAAATGATATAAGAAAGTATAACTGTGAACTAGCAAGGAAAGCTGTAGAAGAAAATAAAAGTCTCAAGAATGTAAAACAACATTTTAGTATTGGTAGCAAATTTATATCTGCAATAAGAAAAAAAGATGGAATTATTACTAAAAAGAGAGATGACATTATGAAATGGATAGAAGACTTTTATCAACAAGTACCTCCTATTTCTATTACATCTTCTGGTTTGCCCAGAATTTTAAATGAAGAAGTGAAACATGCAATTAAATGTATGAAGAAAGGAAAGGCTCCAGGTAATGATGGAATTATAATTGATATATTAAAAGAAGCAGGTGAAAAAATAGAAATTTTTTTAGCAAAGTTATATACCAAATGTTTAAATGATAAAGATGTACCAGATGATTGGAAGAATGCAGTAATAATATTAATATTTAAAAAAGGTGATAAAGAAGATATTAGAAATTACAGACCTATCAGCCTTTTATCAGTTTTATATAAAATTTTTACCAAGATGATTACTACTTGTCTACAGAGAACATTGGATTTCCACCAACCAAGAGAACAAGCTGGATTTAAAAGTGGTTTTAGTACAGTAGATCATATCCAGGTATTGAGAGAAGTTATAGAAAGGACAAATGAATATGAGTTGCCATTATGCTTAGGATTTGTAGATTATGAAAAGGCATTTGATTCTATAAACATTTCTTCAGTGATTAAAGCATTAGATCATCAAGGTATAGATCCAGGATATTGTTATATTTTAAAGAATATTTATAAAAATGCAACAGCAACAATTAGATTACATAATGACACTGGGAAAGTCAACATTGAGAAAGGTGTAAGATAAGGTGACTCCATATCTCCAAAACTTTTTACAGCAGTGCTGCATGAAGTATTTTGTGGATTAAAATGGGAAACTAAAGGAGTGAAAGTAAATGGTGATTATTTAAGTCATTTAGATTTTGCAAATGATATAGTTGTTTTTGCAAATAATTCTTCAGAGCTGCAGGAAATGTTGCAAGAGTTATCAAATGAAAGTAGGAAAGTAGGACTAAAGATAAATGTTAAAAAGACTAAAGTAATGTTTAATCGATTTGCTCAAAATATGAAAATAAAGATTGATTATTATGAATTAGAAGAAATTAACAGTTACAAATACCTTGATCAGATTATTAATACAGATGGAAACATAATGGATGAAATTAATCATAGAATTAAACTTGGTTGGAGTGCTTTTGGTAGAAATAACTTGATACTAAAAGGAAATATGCCTATGTGTTTGAAAAGGAAGTTTTTTAACAAATGTGTTTTACCATTTCTTACTTATGGATCTGAGACTTGGACACTTAATAGAAGAGAAATACAGAGACTCCAGACCACTCGAAGAAGTATGGAGAGATGCATGTTGGGAGTAACAAGAAGAGATCGAAAACACAATGTATGGGTAAGAGTACAAACAGGTGTTTCTGACCTCATTGAAAAAAATTAAAAGATTGAAGTGGAGTTGGGCTGGACATATTGCTAGAAGAGATAATAGATGGACAATTGAAATCTTAAACTGGATTCCAAGAGATTGTAAAAGACCCAGAAAGAGACCACATGTGAGATGGAGGGCTGAAATAAGAAAGTGTGCAGGGGTGATGTGGAGAAGAGAAGCTAAAGATCGGAGAAGATGGATTAAACTTGGAGAGACCATCCTGCAGTGGATTGATAATGTTTGATGATGATGATATACTAATATTTATATATTAATATAGACATGACTATATTTTGTTCATTTGTTTAAAAAAATACACATTGAAAAGGATGACAATTTTTATACATTTTAAAATAAATTTGACGTATTGATATTATTTTAAAAATAAATCTGATCTCAAGGAGTACATAAAATTTTTTGGCAATAATTAAGATCCATAATCATACTTAAAAAATATGAATCGAATTAACAGAAATAGATTAATTATGTACAGAAAAGAATGTTTAAAATAAAAATCTGAAACCACCCCAGAGTTAATAGAAAACAACGTAAACAAAAAACCTAAAAGTTGAGAATTGGATTTTTATTAAATATTAAATGTACAACAAACTAACATTGACAACTCAGTATTTGTTTAAAAAAAATATTTTATTGAAAAGAATGGAAACTTTACACATTTAAAAATAATTTAAATGCTTTGATAAAAAATCATAGTAAGGAAACTTTCCAAATTCCCAATAATAAATTTTATTGTGTTCCTGAAATATCAAAAGTGACTACTGTATCTACAGCTTCCGATTTTTAAAATATGAAATGATCACAATGAATAAGATAAAAATCACTAATATGGCTATCACTAAAAAGGCATACTGTATGTTTTTCAAGAGATTAGATTATTTAAGATGGTAGAGTCTCTTAATGCAGTGTTTATCATAGAAGAAACAAGAACTACAAGTTCCTGTATCTATTCGCAATTGAAAAAAGTACAAATCTTCTCATTTTGCTTAATTACATGGAATTGTTGTACACAACCTGCCACTTAGAATTCAAATATCACATAGTTTCTCAAGAAATGATTACATTATTATTAATAACACAAAATTAGTACTGTTCAAATTAACGTGAAAAGGTAAGCGTATCATTACATATTGATCTTCACCACTATATATACATATTTTTAATGGTGCAGTTTGATTTAGCACCATGATTCTGGAAGAAACTTGCAAAAAACTAGCTCAGTGCTCTTAAGTTTTGTTTTGGTGGTATTGCTTACCTTTTCATATTAATTTGAACACTATAATTTTTGTAGTACACAAATTTTATAAAAAGTATATAATTATTGAGATTTATATATTATTACTAATTTTTGGGGAAAAAGTACTATCTTCTTTGTACACAGAGATGAGCTTTTAAAATAGTCTCACTTTTTGATTGATTTAATGCCTTGTTATTTTAACAAATCACTGAATCACAGACATCCTAAAGCTTGAAGATACACCTTACTAAATCATCCTGAAGTTTTTTTTTTTTTACTTAGCATGGAGATATGTTTTCAAATTAGAGAAAAAAGTTTTGATAGAAGAATGACAACTGATGATTAGTATAATAAAGTACGCCAGAAGAGCAAAACAATTATAGTTAGCAGAATCCAAGATATGATGGAGTGAAAACATATAGCTTAAAATATCAGCCTTTGGAAGAAAAAATCAATTAGAAATAGAATGGTTGCACCCAGGTTTTTTTCATTGTACTGCCAGAACACGGGTGGATGATTTATATCCTTAAGAGAAGAGAGTCTTAGATTACATGCAATAATGAATATTTCTGTAGTGTAATTTTTACTACACCACTCCCATTCATTATTGGATACTCTCTAGTCTAATGAATAACTAACAAAATTAATAATATAATCTTAGTTTATGATTTGCAACTCTTATCATTGTCATCTGCAGTCTTTTTTATAATTGTGATGCTTTTTAAGTTTATGTCACTTTCCGAATCTATATAACCATTCTTTATTTGCAATAAATAGCTTGATGTCACTGTTATCAAATGATATTTTGCTAAATTCTTCATATAGACAATAGTATCTGAATACCTCCTACATTACTGTTTGCCTACATATTCTTTCTTTTTATTCGTTCTCTTACAACAACAAATATAATGCAGTTTTATTAATATTTATTTTCAGAAATTACAATTAACATTAGTGGCATTTCTCTTCTTTATTATTTGTTATGATTCATTCTTATTGAATATTAAACCATTTTTAGCATATTTTCTTTCAAAACTATCAATTATTTTTTCTTTTAAAAGAATTGCATTATAGTCTCTTTTCACTTTTGAGTATTTTAAACTAAATTTTAATTTCTTAATTCACATAAGAGAAATCAATAATGTTGCATTCAAGTGGCATCTGGTCATTCAGAATCTCATTGTTATGAAGATAAAAATATTAAGGTTATAAATCTAATACCATTTACGTATGCAACAATTGAAGAATTAAAATCATCAACTTTAAATGCATGTTGGAAGGCTTTATTGAGTGAAATCGTGAATGTCTTTTTAAAGATGTATGGAGAAATTAAATTATTCGGGCAGCATAAAATCTCAGAAGACAGATTTGTTTTATGTACTGAAGCTCACAAAAATGTTCGAACAGATGAAGAATAACAAGACTATATTAAATCATTGGCAGAAGAAGTAGAAAAAAGATGAAGAATTAGCAATGTGGACACATATTAAGACTTTGATGAATTACATTAAATTATGTGTTGAAACAAAAATATTATAATTCCTTGTATAGTATTTTGATAAATTAAAAAAAAAAAAAACGTATTGTGATGTTTTTTATAAAACATTGCAAAATAAAAATTAAAAAAATGTCATCAACCTCAAACATTATTCCTGAGGAAAAAAAACTTAATTCACTTGTATTATCAGGCATTTGGAAATTACCAAAGTAAATTACTGATATTTTTTTCTAGAAGGTCAACAATCTAATTCTACATCATAACATCTGTATTAGTTACTATTTCACCTCATATCTAGACATTTTATTTCTAAGTTCTATCATTATTTTTTTTCATAAAGAGAATGAAGAACTATTCTATTTTTTTTTTTAAGTGTCATAGCATCGGCCGGGACGCGAACCCGCAACCCGGGCAACTGCCTGCAAGTGCAAGGCAGTCACGCTGACCTCTCGAGCACTAATGCTATTCTATTTTTTTTGTAAACAATTTTAGTTATTTTGGAACGTATATAATTTTTAAAATAAATTGTTATTCCATATATATTTAAAAATCCAGATAGTACACGCAATAGACCTATGTCTTCTGCCATTTTAAATCAAGGATAATAATAATAAACACATGTATTTAATAAATGTAAACACACCTGTAATACAATTTAATTGTAAAAATTTAAATATTTTGACATTAATAAAAATAATTAACAAAACATAAATAGAATGTTATAAAATAATATTACCGTAATAAACTTGAGAGAGAAGAGGGGGAAATAGAGTGGAACAATGAGTCTGTAAGTTAAGGAAATAATTGGCCAAGATATGATTCTGACAAGTTTTTTCAGGTTGGCACATAAATGAAATTTATGAATTCAAACTTTCTTTAGTTTTCATTTGAACTAAACCATGGATAACTAAAATCATGGATAGTGAGATCAATACAGAGCAGATAATACTTATATGTTTAAAATGTATATTACATTAGGTTCATTACTATTTACGGATTTCAATATTGACAAAAAGCTTTACATTAGATAGCATAGATACAAAAGACAAAGTATATGCTTTATTAAAAAATTAATTTAAAAAAATCTATTATGGAGAAAGAATCAATATTCACAAGCTATTGTCTTGTTTAAATAATGTATGTACTACTATATTAACTGGACTCTTATAAAATCCAGTTAATATAATTGTATATGAAGTCCTCAGTGCATATCTGATTAAGAACGTTTGAGAAATGTTTTCCTCAAATAGCCTCCAAATTATTATTTGTGAGTGTGCTAAGATTGTTTAACTTGTATTAAAAACGTAATTGTTAAGGTTAAATTATTACATTATGTGGTTGTTTGTTCATATACTGTTTGCATTCTGTTAGAATAAAATTAAAAAAATCCCCATTTTATTATAGGTATTACTAAGAGAGGTTTTACTTAAAACAAAACTTATAATGTATTTTTCTAAAAAAAAAAAATAATCATCATATTTTGAATAATGATTGATAATGACTTTATTCAAGAACTGGGGGAGGGTCTATGAAGGAAGCATCTTTATTCAAAATATTTTTACATGTATTATCACTAAACATTTTCTTTACAAGAAAGTTTGTATATATTTCAGAATTGTTATTCTTTTACTATTGCAATATTGATGAAAAATTTGAAGACAGTCATTTGATCTCAATGGAACTCTAAATACAAGTTTTAGTTATATTAAAAAAATGGTGAATAGATAGCAAATGATAATCAGCAAATGAGATGACCAAGATATGTTTTTCCATGCTTGAACATAGATCTCTAATATTCATCTTCACTTAGAATAAATTACAACTTAGTTTATGTTACAAAGCATTGATTTCAGAAACATTCTTACAAGCTATAATAAATGCATTAACAAATTGATTAGGATTTGATGTTTGCATTTTGGCTCTAGTTATGCAAGGTTGAACAGAAAGCCACAAAATCTTGTGTTGACATGTTTAAGAGTCTGTTATTTAGGTCATATGACATTTAAGAACTATAATGCCAATTCTATTCAATTAGCCAAACTTTTTTTTTTTACTTTCTTGAGTTTAGAATAATTTCAAGGACACTTAAGTCTCAAATCTACCCATCTATTATGAAACTAAAGTATTCTAGGATATTGAAATTTTTAAATATGGAACCCAGAATTTTTAAGAACATTTGGGATATGAATTTAGTCAGTTTTAACTATATTTCTAATCTCAAAGATGTTAGATGTGGGTTATAAATCAGATTGCTTTTGTATTTTCACGAACTCATCAGCCAGGGCAGTCTTGGTAAGCATTAAATGCATGTATCATTATGTTGAAAACGCAATGCAAATTAGTTTAAAAGAGTGATCAAGTATTAAAAACATGTAAATGGTTTAAAGCACTTTAAAATAAGCTATACCTTACATGTAACACTTGAAAATTCCCTGTAGATATTACAATCATTTGTATTACTTTTGCTTTTTAAGATTAAAGTAGTAATAGTAATATGAATGATAGTAATAATAACAATAACATTTCTGGAGTGGAGGAATATCTATGCAAGTTGCATTTATATAAACTTACGTTATTAATTTATAACAATTAATGCAGAAAGAACCTACAAGTATTTATAGAATTATATATTGATTTTAATATAAAGATAATAATAATCTAAAATCAAACAACAAAATCATCATCTTTTATTGATATTATAAGAAATATAAATATCATGCCTATTACAATGAAGATCTTAAGTTGCAGAAATGAAAAATGACTTTAGAGTATTGGCATCTCAAAAAAATCTCGAGTATAACATTTACTATTTCCAGAGAATTCTTTCCAATTAGGACATTTGTTAATGTTATTTTACTTAAATGATCTGTGCAGTCTAATGCAATGGAATCACAGAATTAGAAGTCAAGGGTCCAGAATATTAAAACAAAACTGTTTGTATTAACTAAATGGAATTAATAACTGTTCAATTTATATGAATGATAGAGTGTCGAGTTTGAGAAGTAAAGATCATGGATTGCAGGCCAATTGATGTTCTCAATATTTAACTTTCACATAATCTCTTGAGCAACTTACAGATTGTTAGCTCAATAAAAAAGTTTGGATATATCAGAAATAAAAATCTATAAAATAATATAACACAAATTTAACATAATTTCAGACCAGGAAACCCCATCATTTCTCTAACTATGCACACTTTAAAATCTTTGGGATTGCAAAAAAAAAAGAATCAATGCATCCTAAACAAACTATCTTCATCCAAAACTGAGCAAGTGATAAAACCAACATAATCCAAGTTGATAATTTTTACATATATCATATTTACATTGGTTCTATTTTTATTTACCAGATCTTTCAACATCTGCATTTCTATACAACAGACTAAACTTCATTTAAACATTTAGTAGATATAGCTTCTAATATTAATTTCGTTCCCATTAACTGATACAAAACAAGTTTTACCATTTTTCAAACCAAATGCCTCCCAATCTCAAGATTAACTTTTTAAATGAATGCATGCTTGGTAATTTTAATGTTTACAGGAATCTTAATGAATAGAACAGCATATGTTGATATTTATTATTAGGAGAGGGAGGGATTGAAAGTTGCGAGTGTATATCTACACACCCTCCAACTACAATAAACAGTTCTCATTGATGCCTAAAATTCAGTTTGTTTAAATGCATCAATTCTATATATATATATATATAAATGTTCCCAGACTAACAGAGAACCTGGGATAGTCAAATATATGATGAGTAGATAATTATGAGCCAATAATCAATTCATAATAGACTTTCCTTTTTTGTTATGATTAGATCTAAACATCATTAGATATGAATTTTCTGCCATTACTCCGATTCAACCTTTTCCAAGCCAATCTCCTGGGTGCACAAGAGGTTATAAGTTGAATATGTACTATGTATAAAATCTATTAAACATTACTAATGTAATGGAGTGTTTATTTCATTTACAAGGAAAAAAGGAAATAGTTATAGACATTTATAGGAATAAACATAATGCTTAATAAACAAATTTAAGAACAACATTCACCTCATTACTTGACTCGAGCATGAACATATTAGTAAGCAATAAGCACATATATAAACATAATCTTGTATTATTATTGGACAAATGTTAGATATTTCAGGTTCTGATCATAACTTAGGTAGCAGTATATACTAGAGTTGTAAATAATAATGCAAAAAAAGGATTCTCTGTGGTTAGAAGTAGAAATGCAATGTTATAATAGTGACCTTATTTTGTAGATATAAAGTAAATGGATTTCAAGATATATTACAGCAACTGATGATGATCCATCAAATAACCACCAGTAATAGACATTAAACTATATATGTTCTCATATAAAGATAAACCATATATTCAGAAGACACATTAACATTACTTTTTTTGTTAGTCATAACATTTGATGGATGCCTCAGGCAGGCAAAGTTATTATCATATCCAAATTCTTAAGATGAGAGTAAATGGTGATGAATCTGTAAATAACTGATAGTTTGCTAGTGTTAGACTTGAGAGCTAAAAATTTTGAAATTTAAGTTCAATCAGACCATTTTGGTCTTTGAATATTATAGCAACCGAATAGCAAATCATTTGATTATTTAACCAGTAAACAAATCTTTTTAAATTGAGAAATTATATTTTTGTGAAAATTAATAATTTATTCATGTTTGAAATTTTATTTACCATTTTTAATATTTTTTTTGACTATCACTAACATTTTGTTAGTCTCAGCAATATTAGGAACGCTATAAATTTCAAAATCGTTATTGTCATTTATTAATTCATCATTAAAGATATTAAAAATCTATTATTAATCCTTATCATTTGTGAAGTTTTTTGTTTTTATAAATAATTTTAATGCAGGCTAAGTGAAAAATTATGTTTTATTTTGAAAGTATAATTATTTTATTATAAATATTTTTGATATTTAAAAAAGATTAAATTAAAAGGTGATTAGATTTTCACTGCAATCAGACTACAATTTTTATTTGTAATTAAACTTTTATTGATAATTTCATTGAGTAATAAAAATTTTTGTGAAAATTATGAACATTGTGAATATAACGTTTTCAAAATATATTTTATTTTTACTTTTAACATAATTTTTATTGATGAAGTATATGGTTACATATATTAGTTTTGGTGTATAAGTACTCATTACATATATACCCGTTATACTTTATGTCGTATAAAGGGGGAGGGGGTAATAGTGCATATCAATACATATATTTGTTAAAAAAATCAATTCCAAATGGAGTTAATTATATATGTGTGAATTAATTAGGATGAAAAATGTGTTGTTAGATTTAAAATAGCCTTATGGATTAGTATTCAATTAGATGGTTGATTTGTTATACAGTATATTAATTTTTTGATGAGTAAACTATATGATTAAGGTTATCAAACTCTATGTAGCTGCAAGTGCTAGAGTTTGATCTCCAATTTTATTTTTTTGTAGAAAAATGTCTATGCAGTTTTTTAGAAACTGGATTGAAACAGAAATGGCATCTAAGAAGCCAGAGTGAATAAAAAATAATTATTCTAATGACTGAGGAAGAAATCTTTCTTTATGCTGTTAACGAATGAGGCTGGTTGGGACTTAATAATAGATGTAATTAGAATTTGGTATATTTGAAGTGGTGGGCATTTAAATATTGGATAATTTCTTCCTTTTGTTGCAAAGTCATCTTTAGATCAGTCATTAATGAAAGTTTTATTTATTTGCAAAAAATTAAATTGAAAAGTTTTACTTTAATAATTATCATTTTTAATATAGCGTTTATAAATTTACTATTTAGAAGAACAATTTAGGGAAAACAAACAACTACTTTTTATAAACATTTTCCAAATAGTTTTTTTTTTTCCAATTTAATATTCTGAATTGATAAATGAATAATGCATAAACATTTTAAATGGTATTAGTAATAAAATGTTCAATATAACTACTTTTGGAATTTTAAATATGTCAAATTAAAAACGGAATAATTGTATTTTTATAAGTGGGATCTACTATTAGCAGAGGCGGATTAAGCGGTAAGCGGCCGCGTAGGGCTCTGATGTCTTAAAATGTCTTTTCATTAGGATTTGAAGAAAATTGTTTTTTTTTTTTTATGCAATCAACCCTCCTAAACACAGTATTATTTAAGCTTTTGAAGAGAATTTTAGTTTTGGCGGGATTCTAACTTTCAACTGGACATCAGGGGATGAAACTAGTATAGCATCAATAGACTCAAATTAAGTAAATATATATATTAATTACACAAAAAATTAGACCCCTCCCAAAATAATAATGATTTCAATTTAAATACTCTGCTTTTGAAAAAATTATTGTAAATAAATTTTGCTGTTTTCCTGAAGCTGATTTATCTGCAGTGAAACAGTATACCTTTCACCCCATAACTCCATCTGTGCTGGATTTCTTCATCATCATCATCATCAACCATTATCAATCCACTGCAGGATGAAGGTCTCTCCAAGTTTAATCCATCTCCGATCTTTAGCTTCTCTTCTCCACAACATCCCTGCACATTTTCTTATTTCATCCATCCATCTCACAGGTGGTCTCTTTCTGGGTCTTTTACAATCTCTTGGAATCCAGTTTAAAATTTCAATTGTCCATCTATTATCATCTCTTCTAGCAATATGTCCAGCCCAACTCCATTTCAATCTTTTAATTTTTTCAATAAGGTCAGTAACACCTGTTTGTTGTCTTACCCATACATTGTGTTTTCGATCTCTTCTTGTTACTCCCAACATACATCTCTCCATACTCCTTTGAGTGGTCTGAAGTCTCTGTATTGCTCTTCTATTAAGTGTCCAAGTCTCAGATCCATAAGTAAGAACTGGTAAAACACATTTGTTAAAAACCATCCTTTTCAAACACATAGGCATATTTCCTTTTAGTATCAAGTTATTTCTACCAAAAGCACTCCAACCAAGTTTAATTCTATGATTAATTTCCTCCATTATATTTCCATCTGTATTAATAATCTGACCAAGGTATTTGTAACTGTTAACTTCTTCTAATTCTTTATAATCAATCTTTATTTTCATATTTTGAGCAAATCGATTAAACATTACTTTAGTCTTTTTAACATTTATCTTTAGTCCTACTTTCATCTGCTAACTCCTGCAACATTTCCTGCAGCTCTGAAGCATTATTTGCAAAAACAACTACATCATCTGCAAAATCTAAATGACTTAAATACTCTCCATTTACTTTCACTCCTTTAGTTTCCCATTTTAATCCACAAAATACTTCTTGCAGCATTGCTGTAAAGAGTTTTGGAGATATGGAGTCACCTTGTCTGTCACCTTTCTCAATGTTGATTTTTCCAGTATCATTATGTAATCTAATTGTTGCTGTTGCATTTTTATAAATATTCTTTAAAATATGACAAAATCCTGGATCTATACCTTGATGATCCAATGCTTTAATCACTGAAGAAATGTGTATAGAATCGAATGCCTTTTCATAATCTACAAATCCAAAACATAATGACAACTCATATTCGTTTGTCCTTTCTATGACTTCTCTCAATACCTGGATATGATCTATTGTTCTAAAACCACTTTTAAATCCAGCTTGTTCTCTTGGTTGGTGGAAATCCAAAGTTCTCTGTAGACGAGTTGTAATTATCTTGGTAAAATTTTTATATAAAACTGATAAAAGGTTGATAGGTCTGTAATTTCTAATATCTTCTTTATCACCTTTTTAAAATATTAATATTATTACTGCATTCTTCCAATCATCCGGTACATCTTTATCATTTAGACATTTGGTATATAACTTTGCTAAAATTGTTTCTATTTCTTCACCTGCTTCTTTTAATATATCAATTATAATTCCATCATTTCCTGGAGCCTTTCCTTTCTTCATACACTTAATTGCATGTCTCACTTCTTCATTTAAAATTCTGGGCAATTCAGAAGATGTAATAGATATAGGAGGTACTTGTTCTTTATTATTATATAATTCTTGATAAAAATCTTCTACCAATTTCATGATGTCATCTCTCTTTTTAGTAATAATTCCATCTTTTTTTCTTATTGCAGATATAAATTTCCTACCAATACCAAAATGTTGTTTAATATTTTTGAGACTTTTATTTTCTTCTACAGCTTTCCTTGCTATTTCACAGTTATACTTTCTTATATCATTTTCAACTCTTTTCCGTACCATTTTACAAAATTCTTTTTAATACATCATTTTTGTATATCTTCATATTCCTTCTTTTCTTCATAAATTCTCTAGTCTCAGTAGAAATTTTATTAGTCAATTGCTGCTTTTTTCTACCAGCTATGTTTGTTGCAGTTTTTAAAAGTGTATCAGTTATTTTCATATTAATTTCATTCAAATCTGAATCATGATCAAAATCTCCTAACACTTTAAACCTATTTGTAAGTTCTAATTTAAATTCATTAGAATGTTTCTGAAGATTAGGAATATCAACTGTAAATATTGTTTTTCTTAATAATTTTTGTCTCTCTAGTTTTACATTAACACGTAACTTACACCTTACTAATCGATGATCACTTCCTGTGTTAAATTTATTAAGAACATTACAATCTTAAAATATGTATTTCCTGTTAGTCAAAATATAATCCAATTCTGCTGTACCTTCATTTGGATGCTTCCATGTCCATTTCCTTTTAACATTTTTCTCAAAAAATGAATTCATAATATAAAGTTTTTCTTTTTCTGCTAACTCCACAAGTCCATGTCCTCTCTTATTTCTATTACCATAACCAAAATTACCTACAGCAATTTAATCTTTCATTTGTCTACCAATTCTAGCATTAAAGTCTCCCATAACAATTCCCTTTTGTACATCCATATAAAAATCTTCTACTACTTCATCACTGAGAACTTGTTGGGGCATAAACCTTGAATTATCTGCATTTGGTATCTGCTATTAAGTTGTATAACTAATCTTGCCACTCTGTCCGATACACCATCAATCTCCACAATATTGTTCTTCCACTTTTTATTTATAATGAATCCTACTCCACTTGTATTTCCAATATGTGTGCCTTTATAATAGAGTATATGTCCACTTTTTAAATCAATTGTTTCTTCTCCTTTTCTTCTAACTTCACAAAGTCCAATAATGTCCCATTTAATATAAGACAGTTCTTCTTCTAATTCTTGCAATCTTCCTTCACTTGAAAGTGATCTGCAGTTGTAAGTACCTAAATAAAAAGTCGTCATCAAATGGCAGCCTAGGTCTGCAATCAGGGGATTCTTAGCACCCTCCGCCTTCGGCCACCAACTGCTGCCTTGGTTGATGACTTTACAGCCTTCTGGAAATAAGGGCCATGCTTTATTTTTGTCTGTCATAATTGTATATATGTATTGGAAAAATATTTATCATTTACACAAACATTCATTCTGCCTTATCAGGCAACTGAGAAGAAAGACCATGGTGTTTCTTGATCTTAAACTCAGAGGTAAAAAGCCAATAAACTCACCATGCTGGCTAATGCATGTTGGTGAGCTGCGCATCCATGTTTGTATACTATATGAATAATCACATAGTAATAACAGCTGCAATGACAAGAACGTATGGAGTGGACATTAGGTATTTGCCCTGCTCGGTTCCTTTAAGGCCTCCAAGAGGAATCAAAGGGTCTCCTTTCAGTTAATAGCAAACTCCTTCATATATTATCAGTTATATATGTATCATCACACAGATATATTACAGCATGTATATTTTATTTAAAATCAAATCTTTTAAATTATACATTATTTTGTTAAATGAGCCAATCTATTTTATTTTAAAAATTGCATGTGTAAAGTTCACATATTCTAATAATTCTTAATTTTAAATTAAAATAGTTATAAATTAAAAATGACGCCACCACACACCTGTCAATATAGGGTGTGAATGAAGTTTTAAATCTTATTTTTGCAATAATATTTTTCTAAAATCCATTTTATAGTAAACAAAATCTACTGAGGTGAAACAATTACCAAGTCTTTGGGGAATTGAAATGGCCCAAGTTAAATTAAAAATATCAGGTTTAAAATTTAAACAAAAGTTTAAATGAATTTTTTTTTTTCCAAAAATTTTATTAAATAAGTACAATGTTTACAGTGACAATTATGTATACATGGTAAATTAAAAGGAAAGCTAGAATTACAAACATAAAAACGAATTACATGATTATAGATAAATAAAAGATAGTATTATTCTGGGCAAGAGGTAAACCCGAATACCTGGTCTACTGTTAACACACAAGTAGACCAATTAAGCTCACCAACTCACCTAGACAAATTGCCTCACACTACCAAGAGTCATGTAGTCAATCTAGAGTTTGGTCAGATCACCATTGGAAAAATCACTACAACTATGAAGGCTTAGGTATTTATGCTAAATCTGATGTATTCAGTTAAATATTATCCATTTTGATAACCTAAGGATCTGAACCTCTGATTATTAACAAAACCACTTTCAGCAATATATTAGACAGAAGAAACAAAGCATTTTACCAGCAATCATCCTTACAATGCAATCAAAGTCCATGTTTCCTCGAATAATAGTTTTGGAGCTAGGAGCATGTCACGATTTTTAAATTTTATGTTTATTCAGAAAGAATTTTCCCTCATGAATTGCACCGGGATTGAAAACCATTTTACAACGAGTAGACCACAATGCATAGTTGATAATGACAGCCTAATAGTAGGGATGGATCTTGTCTTAATACTGTCCTTAAGAGAGGTAACAAGGTAAAAATTTGTTTTAAGGTTATCAGCAATAATCCTTCTAGACCTCCAGAGTCCATGGCATGAGTAAATCAGATGGTCAAATGTTTCGTCATGAGTCTGGCAGAGGGGGAAGATTGGGTCAATTTTGTTGATGCCTCGCCTATGGAAGAGAAACCAATTAGTGCTAATGGCATTTAAATTTATCTTAATAATAAAATCAAAAAATTTTGGTTCCATAGCCTAGCACCTGAAGAGGGAGATGATCTTATTATTGGTCAGGGCAAGTAGAGGTGTTATCGGAGTTGTGACAGGGTGAATGAGACTATATGCTTGCCAAATATTAATCCTGTTATCAAACGTATCATTCGTAATTACCATGTAGCTTTTGATCAAATCAATTGCGGCATCAAGGAAATTCTTGACTCTAGGAGTGGATCTATCAGTCGGGATAACTGGCAAAATGACTTGCTCATATCCAAAGGATTTGATAAGCATGGTGATAAAATTAAATATCTTTTGAATATGAATGGCTTGAATAGCATAAGAAAGTCCATTATACTTCCGGTGAAGTTGTATCCTGTTAATGCTAATTGCAACAACTTTACCTCCCCAGAAAAGTCGAGATGCAAGAGAGCTCATTCTATTGATAAAAGGCTTAGTGATCCTCATGATGGGCAAGTAATAGTTGATCTTGGCCATGATCTTCATATTGAGAAGCATTACCTTACCATGTAGGGAAAGGTAGACTTTAGACAGATGTTTAGTAAGTCTTTCCATTGAGTGCAGAATGTGATTTTGAATATCTTTGGACATTTGGAAGTATGTTTTGGATATCTCAAAGCCCAAAAACTTTTGAGGATTGGCTGTAAAATTGGATACAATCTTCTGACCTGAGGATACTTTCCATATAGCTGATTTCAATGGGTTGATGGTGAGACCATAGTCAGCTGTGTATTTATCCAATATGGAGTATAACAGGTAAATAGGTTGTTGAAGGGAGGAAGATGATTATGTTGTCCATATAAGCCATGAGCTTTATCAATTTGGCAAGCCTTGGTATATAGACACCAGGTAGTTGTTGTTCGATGGCTTTCAACAGCGGATCAATGTAGACTATAAAGAGAAGAGCACTGAGGGGGGAGCCTTGCGGAATGGATGTGTTAGGTTGGAAAAATGAAGAGAGCTTGCCATTCAGTGAGACAGCAATTTCTCTGTTAGACATAAGGTTATCTATGATCTGTATGATAGAGGTTGGGATGTGATGGCCTTTCAGCAGGTTTAGACGAGTACTGATGTTAACAGAGACGAAAGCTGCATTGAAATCAAGCTGGATAGCTATGACAGCCTGCTTTCTCTGTTGTCTAACATAATCAATTAATATTTTAGCTTGACCAATGGCTAAAATTGGTGAAGGTTTCTTCGCAAATTGGGAAGAAGATATATTTTGGAGTATCTTATCTTTTATGACAGATTCCAGGATTTTAATGATGAGCGGAGACATAGAAATAGGCCGAATGTTTTTGAGGGTGTGGGGATCTTCATGCTTCTTTAGGAAGGGTACTAAAGCAATAGGATATAGGTGGGAGATTGTTCTTTTCTCCTGTGCCAAATGGTTGGTCATTCTAAATAGGATGGGAATTGTGAAGTGGCTTAGATGATCTAACAGGAAACGTGGTATAGAATGCAGTCCGGGATGTATTTTATCTGGCAATGCTTGGAGTTTGGCTTTCAGCATATCTTCAGTGATACCATGATCATCTTGACAAATTAAAATCTCTTCAATGGGAGTATTAACATGGCTGAGACAATGAAATTTTTGTTCAAAGTGTTTATGGATTTCCTTAATCATTGGAAAGCCAACAAAGGACTCACCATCAATATTGATGATAGTGGGAGTAGGGGGGGTTTAATAGCACCCAGTGCCAAACGCAAGTAGCTTCTAGCCCAACAGTCCTGCTGAGCCAGAAACACCTTGGCACGCTTTATAGACAGATAATCTGCAAGTGCCTTCTGTTTGGGTTTATACTGTAGCTTAACAGATATAATCTCATCTATAGAAGATGAGGCAGAGTTAAATGTCTTCATTCTGAAACCAAGCTCATCCAAGTCTTTAAGTGACGCCAACGGTCCCTTTTGCTTAATTGTATGGTAGGAAATGATCGATTGAAGAATGCCAATAAAGGCAAACCATGCTTCCTCTATAGGTTTGGCAAGTATATCTATTTTTTTAAAATATATATATAAGCCTCAGATGGTATGGCTTCTGTTATATTCGATTTTGTCAACATTCTAATGGTGTTGCAAGCGGGGAGTGACATTATTAGCAGCTTCAATCTGAACTACTACGGCAAGATGGTCAGAAAAGACATGTTCTAATTTTGCAGTGATGAGAAAATATGTCAGACGTATAAAAGAATAGATCAGTGACCTGTATTTTCTGGTGTAAAAAGAGTAGGAATCATCAGGCAGATGACCCTCTCCACTCATAAATGGCTTATCTATCAAGTGAATATAGGTTTTTGTAAATTTTGCATAGGTGATATTAAAGTCGCCCAATATTAGGGTGGGGTTATTATTTACCAATAGCATATTAATTATGTTAATGACTTTCATTAACGTGCAGCAGGACCTATCTGCATACATATATTATATTGATTACCAAATTTTGATATGTGACTAATATAGCAATAAGGTTATTATCCTTATAGAGTATTATAAATTTATTAGGTGGATTTTTTATTTATAAGTAAATCAACTCCGCCAGCTGCAGTAACGCTATCAGAGAAAGCTATGTATCCAAGAGATTCAAGACATTCTCTAATTCTATAATCAGAATTTGAGTGATGAATTTTGTAACTTAAAACATCTTAACAACATTATCATTAAAAAAATATTTTTAGTAGGTATTGTTTGCAAGACAAAAGCTTTTAAATTATTTTACAACCCCTCCTTTTTTCCCCATATGTCATAGCATCGGCCGGGAGGCGAACCTACAACCATCTGTAACCAACTACTTGCTAAAAAGGCAGCTGCGATGACCTCTCGGCTAACAACGCTTGATAAAAAACCTTTTTTCTTCACAGCAAAAAAATGAAGAGACATCAAAGTGAGGCAGAAAAGTGAAAAAAGTTTTTAAAAAAACCCTGGAAATTGCTGAAAGCCAAAGAAATTCATATCATAAATTTAATAGAGACAATTGCCATCAATATTTATGTCAGATAATTCAGAATTGTCTATGTTTGAAACTTCTTCTAAAGAAGAGAAAAAAGAACAAGTTGAGAATCAATTGAAATTGCTACTGAAAAAAGGATTTGCAAAAATGCAAAAGGTAGAGATAGTCCAGAAAGATGCTTCAATATAGACACTGAAGTAATAAATGATATAGCTTTATGGCCAACAATATTAATATTATTGATCATATTCTTAATAACAAACCAAAAATATTGGGAATGTAGAGAAATTTAAAATCAGTGTATAAAGACAGAGATGAAGTGTATTACAGAGGACTTTCTTATGATCATTTCTACAGAAAGAAATCAAATGGAATTATGGAAAAGAGAAATTGGAAACAAGAAAGTGTTTACTGCTACCCTTGCAAACTCTTTTCAATAGTAAAGTGTAAATTAATAAATGGTTTACAAAATTGGAGATCAATAACTGTTATTTTATTGGACCACGAAGTTTCAAAAGAACACGTCAGCCATGTGAACTATATATAAAAGATTAACAAAATTCAATAGAATTGATATTCAACTATTATATGAAAAGGAAAAAGAAATATGTTACTGGAGAGAAGTGTTGAATTGTACCAACAATAAAATTGTCGAGTTGTTTAGGATTAGGATTTAGAGGTCACAATGAAAGCAAATATTCCAATAGGAAAAGAAATTATTTAACCTGCTTGGAATATCTAAGTGAATACAATAAGTTTTTAGTTACATCTACAAAAATATGCCAAGGACGAGGAAATATAAACTATCACATATTATTTGTGACGAATTTGTAAGTCTTATTGAAAATCAAGAAGAGCGGAAATAATTGAAGAAATCAAATCTGTGACTTATTATAATATAATTGTTGATTCCATTCCTGATGTTTCGCATATCAATCAAGTAACTTTTGTGATATGTTTCATCCTGTGGTAATATAATGAAAAGATTTGTGTTCATTCCTATAAACACATGTCTTCACATTTGGAACAAGAAGTTTTGCAAACTTTTAATAAAATTATAACAATCATTTCATAATGCTGCTAATATGACAGTAAAGTGCTCAGGTTTGCAAGCATGTATTAAAAAACATAGCCCAAGTGTTTTTATTCCATGTACTAATCATTCCTTAAATTTAATTAGAAATTTCGCTGCAATTGAGTATTTTATGTTTGTGCAAAATTTCACATTTTTTTCTGCATCAACTCATCATTGGAAAATTTTAACCAGAAATCTAGAAATGTGTAAACATTCCATCACAGTCAAAAGTTTCTAATACAAGATAGTTATAAAACTTGTTTTCAACCATGTAAAAGAGGCTTTAATTGAAATTTATAATTCAGAAAAAAAAAAAAGTTACCATAGTAGAGGTGACTTACACTTCTGAAGAAAATGGACAAATATGAAACCGCACTAATGAGTGATTTGGAATACTATTTTACATAAATACTACTAGTAAATCATTGCAATTATTGGAGTGCAAACTACTGAAAGGATCTATCCTACTGAAGTCATTAGAAAATTTTATCAATAATTTCAGAGAATTTGAAAAAGAGGCAACTGATTTATCAGGGCTATCATTTAATGAAGAAGATGAACAAACTTGCAGACTACAAAAGAGAAAAATGTTTTTTGATGAAAAGAAAAAAGTCAGACATGAATTTACAATAAGAGAAAATTTCATAGTCAATTCATTTTGTCATTTGTGATAACACCAAGATAGAACTTTCTCAAAGAACTCAGACATATAAAGTTGTAGAACCTTTTCAAATATTTTTGATTGGAATTTATCAATAAAAGAAAAAAATGCGATAAAAAGGTTTAAGGATATTTAATGACATTGATGTTTTGAAAATAAATTTGGCCACTTTTTAATATTTCTAAAAGAAAACAAGAACACCATAAAAACCACACATCTATCGAGCCACCAAAGAAATGTCTTGCACAGTTCCGATTATTGAAATTTTTTTTAACAATTCCCTTATCTAATGCATCAGGAGAAAGATCGTTTTCTGTTTTAAAGCGTGTAAAAAATTATTTAAGGAGTACTATGGGAGAAGAAAGGTTAAATAATATGGCCATTCTGTATATAGAGCAGGGAGTTTTGAGCCAAATTGACACTGCAAAAATAATTGATGAAATTTGCAAGAAATAAAGCAAGACGGAAATTCATATAAAAAAACGTTTTTTAATAAATTCATTTAATGTGTTCCGGTATGAAATTTTTGATTACTTTTCTTTTTTGTTAATAACTTAATAAATGGATGCTTTCTTGAAAATTTTTTTTTCTAACTTGAGTTTGAGGGCAGCTTGATCCGTCTCTATTAGTTTAAAAGAATCTTCCAAACTAAGTTCAAGATAATCAATTATTGTACTGAGGTGTTTACGAATAGATTAAACAGTTCAAAAACAATCAGGCAAAAAAAAAATGGAGATAAAAAAAACCATAACTATGAGCACTTATTACTACTAATACTGAATGAGTCTTTGAAGATACTTCAACAACAAAACTAGATGTCTAATCAATTAAAAGTTGATTCCATTTATAAAATCATTCCAAGAAATTTGACTGTAGTAAAGTCTGTAACAATGAATCTCAAAACAAGCAATAGATTTACAATAAAAGAAATGCTTAAAATAGATTTTGAATCACAATTGTAAAAATGATTTACATGGAAAACATCATTAATAGAGACGAAGTAAACAGTAAATTTCAGAAAATAAATGAAACCATCTACACTTAACCAACAATAAAAATGTTCAAAGCAAAACTATCAACAACAATATATAATAATCAATCTAAATAAAACTGAAACCACCAACCAGGTCTAATTATGAGATGAAAGCCGGGTTAAGTAAATAGTTGTAAATTTAATTGGTTGTTTCAATTTTTATTTAGATTGAATATTATATTAAATATATATCTAACAACATTGTGGACAAATAATTTATGTTAGATATTTGACCATTGTATATATATCAAGTAAGTTTTTTTTTTGATTTTTAATGATCAACTGGAAGAAATTGTATAAGCCAAAGCCTGCCGATTTGATAATTTAGGAAAATATAATTATACGATATATATTACTGAGCACATTTGAATCTTCCCAAAATTGGACTTTAATATACTACATTTTGTTCATTTAAATAAGTATTAAAAGACTGATGATTGTTCATGGATGAAGAAAAGCAATGTTCCTAATGCTTTCTTTTTAATCAAAATTATTTTCTAAGAAAATAAAGCATATGGAATACTAAAACAGGTGCATGTAAAGAAATAATTCCTGTCAAAATTAATCTCTCAAAGTTCAATCCATCTACTCCAATCTCTAGCTCCTCTTCTCCACTTAACCCCAGCACATTTCCATATTTCATCCATCTATCTCGCATGTGGTCTTTTTTTCGAAGTCTTTTTCAATCTCTTGGAATCCAGTTTAAAACATCAACTATCTATCTATTATCTCTTTTAACATGGCCAGCCCAACTCCATTTGTCTCTTAATTTCTTTAATGACATCAGTAGCATCTGTTTGTTCTCTCACCCATGAATTTCATTTTCGACCTCTTCTTGTTACTCCTATCATGCATCTCCCCATAACTCATTGAGTGATCTGAAGTCTCTATATTGCTCTTCTACTAAGTATCCAAGTCTCAGATGGTAAAATATATTTATTAAAAATTTTCCGTTTCAAATGCATATTTCCTTTTCAATTATTTCTACCAAAAGCAATCCAAACCAAATTTAATTCTATAATTATTTTCATCCTGTAAAAAGGAGTTTGCTCTTAACTGAAAGGAGACCCTTTGATTCCTCTTTGAGACTTTAAAGGAACCAAGCAAAGCAAATTCCTAAGGTCCATTCTTGTGATTATTCATATAGTATACTAATAAATATGGAGTCTGCTCATATGCTTTAGCCAGCATGGTGAGTTTATTGTTTTTACCTCAGAGTTCAAGATCAAGAAACACCAAGGTCTTTCTTTTTAGTTGCATCGTAAATGAAATATCAGTTTTTTCTTGAAGCCAGAATGAATGTGTGAATGAACTTTTTTTGTAATATATATTTCCAATTATGACAAAATTAAACCATGACCCTTATTCCCAGGAGGCTGTAAAAGTACAAGCCAAGGCAGCGGTTGGCAACCAAAAGCATATGGTGTTAAGATTCTCTTGATTGCAGACATAGGCTGCCATTTGATGATTTTTATTTAGGTAATTACAACTGCAGATCACTTTCAAATGAAGGAAGATTTGCCTAATATGAAATGGGATATTATTGGACTTTGTGAAGTTAGAAGAAAAGATGAAGAGGCAATTGAATTAATGTGGATATGTGCTATATTACAAAGGCGCAGACATTGGAAATACAAGTTGAGATTTCATTATTAAAAAGTGGAAGAACATTATGGAGGCTGATGGTATAGCAGACAAAATAGAAAGATTAGTTATTCAACTTAATGATAGGTACCAAATGCAGAAAATTCATGTTTATGCCTCAACAAGTTCTCATTGTGATAAAGAAGTACAGAGTTTTTGCATAGATAAACGAAAAGCTTTTGATCAGACCTAACATTTTAAAATTATCATGGTCAACTTTAATGCTGGGATTGATAAACAATAGATGCAAAAGTGCTGTAGATAAATTGGTTATGGTATTAGAAATGAGAGGGGATATAGACTTGTCGAGTTTGCGGAAGAAAAAAAACACCTTTATATCATGATTTTTTTTTTTTTTTGAAAAAAATGCTAAACAGAAATGGACATGGAAGCATCCAAAAGAAGGTACAGAAGAATTGGATATTTTGACTAACAGAAAATACATATTTCAAGATTATAATGTTCTTAATAAATTCAGCACAGAAAATGATCATTGATTAGCGAGATGTAAGACATATATTAATGCAAAACTAGAGATAAATTATTAAATAAAACAGTATTCACAATTTAATACTTACAATCTTCAGAAACATTCCAATGAATTTAAATTAGAACTTACAAATCATTTTCGAATATTAACAGATTTTGAATAATTCAGATTTGAATGAAATGAATAGAAAGATAAATGATACACTTTTAAAAACTGTTTCAAAGATAACCGGTACAAGAAAGCAGCCATTGCCCACTAAAATTTCTATTGAGACAATTTATGAAGAAATATGAAAATATATAAAATGCATTAAAAAGGATTGAATATTTAAAGCTTTGTAAAATGGTGCAAAAAAGTTGATAATGATATAAGAAAGTATAATTGTGAATTAGTAAGGAAAGATAAGAAAAAGAGATGGAACTATTACTAAAAAGAGATATATCAGAAATATTACAAAAATCAGCCTTTTCTTTATTTTGCTGTAATATCTTATATAAATACAATTTATCCAAATCACTTCAAACTCTTTTTAGTCAAACCCTTTATTTGTACATATACCTACATTTTGACTGTCTCGCAGTCTTCTTCAGAGCCAATTTACTTTAATCTCTTAAAAAAATGTTTTTTTTTTTAAAAAGAGATTAAAGTAAATTGGGTCTGAAGACTGCAGGACAGTCAAAATGTAGGTGTATGTATATATGTACAAAAAGTGTTTGAAGTGGCTTTGATAAATTGTATTTATATGAGAGATGATATCATGAAATGTGCAGAAGAATTCTATCAAGAATTATATAGCAATAAAAAAATAAGGAAAAGTATTTCCTACAACTACTATATTTTCTGAATTGTCTAAGATTTGAAATAAAAAAGTGAAAAATGCATTTAAATCTATGAAGGGAAAAGTTCTAGGTAACGATAGAATTATAATTGATATCTTAAAACAAGCAAGTGAAGAAATAGAAAAATTGCTGGCAAAGTTATATATCAAATGTCTAAATAATAAAGTAGTAGCAGATGATTGATAGAATACATTACTAATATTAAATAGTGCTAACACACTTATAATGTAAAGCTGTATAAATTAATAGCAATTAACCAATTAAAATGGCTTAGCGCTTTCGAGAATTGCATATTATACATATAGAATGATTCCAATGAATGAGTCATAACAGACTACGATTATGAGAAATACATTTTCTCGAAAGTGCTAAGTTATTTAAATTTGTTAATTGCTATTAATTTATACAGCTTTTCGTTATAAGTGTGTTAGCACTATTTAATATTATTATAATTTTGACAAACGTAAAGCATAAATTTATGCTTTATTATTAATATTTTTAAAAAATTATATTGACCTATCAGTTTTTGTCATTTCTTTACAAAATTTTTACCAAGATATTTATAACTTGTCTACAGCGAATTTTCAATTTTAACCAACCAAAAGAACAAGCTGGATTTAAAAGTATTTTTAGTAAGTGTATCACATCCAAGTATTGAGAGAAGTTATAGAAAGGACCAATGAATATGAGTTGCCATTATGTTTTGGATTTATAGATTATGAAAAAGACATTTGATTCTATAAGCATTTCTTCAGCGATTAAAGCATTGGATGATCAAGGTATAGATTCAGCAAATTGTCATATTCTAAAGAATATTTATAAAAATGCAGCAGCAATAATTAGGTTACATAATGATACTAGGAAGATTAAAATTGACATGGGTGTATGACAGAACTACTCAATATCTCCAAAACTTTTTATAGCAGTTTTGCAAAAAGTATTTTGTGGATTGGAATGGGAAGCTAAGGTGATAAAAGTGAATGGAAATTATTTAACTTATCTAGATTTTGGAAATGATATAAATGTTCTTGCAAATAATGTTTTAGAGCTTCATGAAATGTTGCAAGAGTTGTCGGATGAAAATTAAGAAAGTAGGATTGAAAGTAAATGTTACAAAGACTAAAGTAATGTTCAATGGATCTTCTCAAAAGAAAATAAAGATTGATAATGAAGAATTAGAAATTAACAATTACAAATACCTTGGTCAGATATTATTTTAAAAAATATCACCCACTATTTAATCACTTTATGACAAAGGTTACTTTGAGATCCAGTTTTCTCAATCAATAAATATCTTTTCTACCTCATCATTAACTTCCTCCACTCATCCATATATATTTGATCTCTTACAATTTCTTGGGCTCAAGTTTAAGACTTCAACTATCTTTCTATAAATAATTATTGATATTTCAGAATCATTGTGCTGGTCATTTTTATTTCATCTCTGTATACACATAATTAAATTTTCTCATTGTGTCAGATATTTATATATTTTGAAGTTACAAAATGTAAAGGAAGATCTTTCATAGCTGACCTGTTCATTGCTTATAGCAATCTCCAGAATGATCTGAATGTGCCCAGTTTGGAAGGTATTAAATATAAAGACTTAATGAATTATTTTAGAAGTCATGACAATGCATGGTTGGATATATCAAAGAAAAATGTGTTAAAAAAGTTCCACTCTCTATATGCACCCCAATCCTACTTGAAATTTGTTTTCAAACTGATGAATGGCTTATTCCCAACAACTAAGGTTCTAAATAAAAGACTACATATGAATTTGGATCCAGTCTGTTTGCTATGCAAATCTGGTGATGAAACTTTTCAGTATCTATTCGAAAAAGGTTCAGCATTTGGGCAGATAAGAGCTAAAGTGTTCCACAGGCCAATCATAAAATTAAAACTTCTACTTAGTCAATACATTGAGAAATTTAACCCCCACAATGCAATGGTGACTATGCATACCCTTAAGACAATATGGTATATACGATGTACTATGATATTTGACAACAAGAAATTCAACTGGCTGAGGAAACTTTATAGTGATTGGGAAACATTTCAATCAATGTCTGAGTTACTTGCCAAGGAAGATGATGAATCGAATCTGGGGTGGTCCAGGAATAACTCTATGTGAGACTACCAGATAAACATTTGTCTTGAATAAAAGATTAATTCTTATGGGTGGCTTATTCTTTGGGCTAATCAATCATTTTGTTACATGCTTTGCTCATTTGAGTTGCATGTCTTAGAGTCTCCTTCTATTACAGTGTTACAAGTCAATATCCTTGAGTGGAAAAGAACTAGTTAATTGCCTGCAGTCTTTTTTGTCTTAATAGTGGAATATATCAAATTCTTTGGGTTTTGGTATACAAAACTGTAACATATTTATCATCTGTTTAATTACTTGTATAAATTGTAAATAGTTATTGTGTTAATAAAGGTTTATATATATTAAATAGATAGGCTTTATATATATACTGCTTATATATTTATAAATAAATAACTTAAGAATCTACAAGTAAAACAACTGTAGAAGAAATCTGATACTTTGATAGTTGTAAATATTTTAACAAAATGATTTACTAATACATATTCAAAAAAGAATTTGTAAATTCATATGGTCTAAAAAAATAATGCAAACAACGTTTTATCACAAAAAAGCAATATTTATTTTAAACATTTACAATAATGGACAACATGGCAAATATATATATAGCATTTTAAATTGGAAAAAAAAAAAAGAAGCCATTTATTATATATATTTTTTCTTTTAAATTATTTACATTTGATACATAGCTTGATTTTTTATACAATTATAATCTTTATATTACATAAATAATTTGGATCCTGTCCAAAGGTATTACCTTTACAATATATATATAAAAATTAAACAATTTCTTCCTTGGCTATTAATAGATTCATTCATTCTTATTTACATAAAATAAATAATGCATTCAAAAAATTAATAAATATATACTCACTATTACCTATTTACCACAATAAAAAATATAAATGACACAAATTCTTTTTTATTCAGTATTTTACAAATTAAGCATGTGAATGATATCGCTTAAAAGTGCATAAAATTGCAATTATTTGAGAAAATCAAAAATTATAAAAATGATTGTCAACTAAATAAAACAATTTTCCATTTTATTCCATACAATAAATCATAATTCTTTAACAATAATAATGATAAAATTTATACATTCTCATGTATTTCCACCCAACAACGTGATTTACTAAAATAAAACAAGAAAGCATAAGGAATTTTTATTACGTGAAAAAAAAAAACAATCACACACAATAATCTCATATATATACATAAATTTACCAAATTATTTAACATGATTATTTACAAATAAGCCCCATAATTCCATTTGGAATCATTAATTTAAAGTTTGCATATAAATCAAACAATATTAAAATTATTGCACTAATTAAACAAAAACCTATTAATAAAACATTTAAATATTAGGTTTGTTTCAAGGATAAAGCATACTGCAATAATGCTTATTTTTAAATTAAAATTAATAAAATTCAGAAACCAGTTTGACTTTTTTTTAAAAAATTCTAGCACTGAAAACATTTGGAAATCGAATATGGCAACTTATATAAGATAAAGTTTCGTAAACATTCTATTAAACTTTCGATCCAATATTTAATCCTTTATGGCAATTTCAATTTATGAAAATATTAAAAAATTCTAGTTACTAAAAATATACATATATGAATACATAATTATTTTCTCTTTATAATATAAACAAATGATATAAATGCAGATGGAACATACAATAAAAAAAAGAAACAGAAAAGATATATAATGAAAATAACAAATAAAAAGAATGAGTAGATACAATCTTCAACTTAACAAATTACTTATTAAAATTAATTATTCTTAATTTAAAAATTAAAACAGTACCAGAATTTAGGAGTTGGAGCAATTCCATATCATATATCTACAATATCCTAAAAGTAAAAGCTAATTTAATATAAGAATGTGAAATTTTACAAAATGGAATTGATAAAAATATATGGAGCTTCCACCCTTCCACTACACTCAGTCATTCTATGCCCAGCATCATTTAGTGCAGGGATAGAGTTTGAGACTCTGGAATATAAAGCCCTCGTCCCAGTTGCTGTCATTTCCAGCTCTCGAATTTATGAACTCCCGAGTTATAGTCTTTGGATTATTTATTTTATTTAAGTTAAAGTAATTCCCAAGATATTAAAATGAATTAATATCAAGCATATATATATATAATATTTCTGTTACTTCCATAAACAGTCTCATTTCAAACAATATGAGTAAAACTTCCTAGATGTCAAATATTAAAATATCATTCCTAAAAACAAAAGTATTTGTCCATTAGATAAATACAAGTGTATAATATATAGGCAGTATTACATGGCCTGTTTTGAAAATAGATAATTTACTAGGTAACACAGTAATATTATCATCATTAGTAAGTTTGTTCTATCTATCAGCCTTATAAACAATTACTTCTAATACTATAATTTTAGAATTACATTATGAATTTTAATGAGTCCTTATATATTTATTATGTATAATATGTGAATGTATTTACTTTTTGATATAGAGTTCCAATTATAAATATTTTCCAAAAGTTAAACACACGATCATATTGACATGTGATTTTTAATCACAGTTCTCCATCGATTAATATTAAAATATCTTTTTTAGTTAGATATACATGTTTAAATCATCAGAGTATTTCTAATGATTCCTACTGCAAAAATTTGCAAATTTGTTAAATTTTATCTATGATTAAAATGACAACTGACAATGGGTTTTTGGGGCCCCCGGATGGTGGTGGGAATACTGAATTTACTTCGAAAAATTCCAATTAAAAAAGGTGCATTTATGTTAAAACAAAAAAAATTTTATGACCCATTTTTGAATTTTAAATTTTGTGAAACAAATTTTCAGCAATAATTTTTCTTTTTTAAAACTTAAATTTTATAACTATATCACTTTTCACAAAGATAAAGTAATTCACTAGGAAAAAAAATAATATATTTTATGAATAAATTATATATTATCATGCACAATTATAAGATAAAAGTTATATTTACTACGTTTTTATTTACTTCTTAAACTAATCCAAACAACTTAAATTTTTCAAAAGTACAACAGTTTTTTTTACACTTCTTTCAAAAATTATATATATATGTAGTTTAGCATCATTTTGATTCAATACTACTGGGAATCCTTGAAAATGATTTGATTGAAAGATTGGCTGAAAAATTAACATAATACCTAAAATGGGAAAAAAAAAAAAAGAACTAAATATAATTCTGTATAATTTATTTTAAATAAAGATATTTAAATAAGGGACATAAGTGCATTGCTTTATTTGTCTTTTACAAATAACTATCGATCAATGCTATTCATATTGTGATCCCCCCCCCCCAGTTAGTCCATCCAGCAACCAAATACAGTCATGTGATAACAGTTGAAAATATTTAATATGTAGAGTTTTCATTTTTAATTTATTTCAATTAGAAATATATAAAAGCATCATATATTACTGCATAATAGATATAGCTTATTTACCTATCATGCCCAAGAACTAGGGCTAAAGACCAATCTGGGTGGAACAGACTTTTTTTTTTTTGATAGCCTACTCATCTAGCTATCGGTATTTGACTTTTATTAGCTAAAGAACAAAAATTTGGGTTAATGTAAGTTGGTCGGATGAGTGATAATATTGTGACTGCAAAAAAAAAAAAAGACTGAAATATAATGTAATTGTACCATTGGTGTGAGAAGAATCATTCTATAAGTTTTTCCACCATTCATTTCACTTAATATATATAAAACCAGATAAAATAAATATAATAATCAAAAATACTCTGGAATAAACTCTACAATACTCGACATATCTATATAAAAAAGTCAATAATAGCTGTAGCCATCTTATGGCAGTGTACACCACCCTAACAGCTAAAATTTAAACAACAACAAAAAATCACAAAAGTCACACAATGGCCAACTTTCCATAATTTATATATATTCACACAATTATATTGCTTATTTAATATGTTGTCTGTCATATTTATAAAATATAACTCTTTGATTTTTCTTCTTTTCAAATCTTTTTCCTCATGTAAAATAAAAATATTATCAATGCAAAATTTAAGTATTTACATTATACAAATTTATATATAAATGGAGAACAAAAAATATTGAAAGAAAAACATGAATTTCATTAGCATATATAAATAATAGTGCATGTAGTAGGATTACATTGTTTCTATTCATTTTAATGTTGGTCCAAATACTGGTAGATTAATTATTAATGGAAAGGATGTTGTTGATAAAATTAATAAATATAATTTATAAAGTAATGTGCCATTGTGGATCCAATTACATCAGTGAGATAAAATGTGCACTGAAAAGAGAATTCATAAGCATGATCCTTTATATATTCTGTAGATAGATTTAAATCTGTACTTGCTGAACATTTGTTTATTTGTAATGGAGATTTTTGCTTTGATAATATTTTTATTTTACATGTGAAAAAAGATTTGAAAAAAAAAAAAAATCAAAGAATTATATTTTATAAATATGACAATGTATTAAATAAGCAATATAATTGTGTGAATATACATAAATTATGAAAGTTGGCCATTCATGTGAGAACATTAATGTTTTGTGATTTCACTGAGATATTTCTTTTTATTGTTTACATTTCACCTGTTAAATGCAACTCAGGATAGTGTATACTGCTGTAATCTGTCTATAGCTATTAGTGAACTTTTTATATTGGTAGTCTGAATATTGTAGTTTATTCCAAAATATTTTGATTTTATGTGTGTTCTTAAACCAAACACAAACGATAATTTATCAATCAATAGTGAATTACTGCTATTATTAATTGTATATAAATATGAATCTATATAATTAATTAATCATAGATGGCAGAATTATATTAATAATTCTAGATTTATAAACAAAGTTATTTTTGGATACGATTCTTTTTAACACATTTTTCTGAAAACAAGTAATATAGTTAATTTTCTATATTTATATAATTTAAATATTTGAAAACATATTAATTTATAGAAAATTTCAGTAAGGATGTTTTCTTTATATTTTTGTATTTAATTAATTATAATATATATATTTTTTAAAAATTAATAATGCTTTTGAATATCTTGTGAATAAAGTCATAAATTTATTATTTACATTTTTATAACATATATATAATAATAAACACAGTACTGATGAAACAGAAACATACTACTTTTCTATATATTGTCAATATAAATATAAACACTGCTTTCTTTTCATCGAAAAATCTGTACTACCCCAGTATTATAAAGCTTAATTTTCTAACTTGTGGTAGAATTCAAAAAGTAATTCAAATAGCATTATTAATGAGTTCAAATTAATAATGCCATGTTTACATCTGGTTTTAGTTTGAATTTTTCCCTGGATTTTTCCAAAACTAAAAAAATTAAACCTTATAACACATGAGACAATAAGAATAAATAGCCATTTCATTCCTACAGATTTTCTACAAAGTGAGTAATTACATTTATATTAGACAGTATATGAAAAAGTAATCTATTTCTAATAGACATACAGCTTTAAATATCCCACTTTACAGTAAATACCTCTTCAAAAACCTCTCACAGGGACTAATGAAGGAGAAAGTAATACTCATGAATTGCTAGGTAATGAGAAATTGAGCATTTTTTGATCAATATAAGATGATTAAACAGAAATGAGTATAGCCAACCTATCTTTAAAAAATCCTAAGCTTGATTGGAACCTGAAAAATATTTTTGTTTTATCTATTATAGATTTACTCAGGTAATGAGAATGGCATTTGGACTTTCTAAATCACAAGATTTTTCCTATATATGTATGCAAAGTAAACTGATGGAGAACACGCTTATTGATTAAGAATCTTATTGGAAATGGGTTATACTAAAAAAAACCCACAAATATCAGTGATAGTTTTTCATAAAAATTAGTCATTCAGTTTAAGTAGATAAAAATTAGGCAATTATTATATACACATATTCTTAAATATATATTTAGAATATACAACTGAAATATTATGAAATTGAAAATTGATCCAATTGCTGCTAAACAATATTAAAATCTTGTAGAAACACATATATCTGTCAATCAAACAAATAAGATTCACTTTATATAAGATCCCAAGAACTTGTACAAAAGACGAGTTTAGACAATGCCATCTGCGAGAATAAAATTTTATTTATCGAAAGTGGCTCAACTTAATATTCTCAAGGCAGAATCACTAAATATATATACATGATAAATATATATACATGACTTCATCTGATATACATAAAGCAGGTGAAAACATTAACTCAAATAAAAATATTCACTGCTTGGTTATTTATGATAATTACATTCCTCTTCCTTAAATATCATTTCTTTTCATAGAAGATTTTTTACTCTTGCATCCCTATTTTCTATGATGCTCATTTACTTCATACTGTTAACGTATCCAATAGTATTTTAAAATCAATCCATTCTCTAGCTAAGATAGCATATATCTTTAATGCTAGTATTTCCAAAGCAATATTCATAAACCAATGAGTTTGATGTCCTTTCCAATAAACTCATAACTCATGTCAATAGCTTTATGACTTCTTCATTTTTAAGTTTATTTTATGAAATAAAAGCTCAATAAATAAAGACTATAATAATAAAAGTTTGATTTTTAAAAAGTACAAACATTTAACTACTATAGATTGTCAGGGTCCATTAAAGTTTATAATATAGTCTAAGATTAAGAAACTGTAGTAAGTGAAATTAAGATGAGCAAATTACATTAATAATCAAGCGAATATTTGACCACAGTATGCTACTTGTCTTTAGCCGATAATGTATATACATAATAATAAAAATAATGTAATAGTTTATTGCTTGGCAGTTCATAACAAGTTTCAAACATGAGAGCTGGACAGCAATCCATTGACCTAGATCTGTCTGTCATTCTAGCGTAACACAAAACCATGCAGGATATATATATACTTACATAATTGTATAAACTAAATATTAAAAGTTTAAAAGCTGAACTGACATTTAAAATATCAACAAAAATACAAATCTTTTTTTTTCTTGGAAAATGTTTATTCTACTTCTAATACAACTTTTTAATTATTCATGGCACATTATTATTTCTAGATTGTGACCAAAATCATAACACTTTTTATTCTTTTTTGTTGCTCTTCATTAATGCTTATAACCCTTGTTTCAATTTTATATCCAAGTCTACGTTTCATAACTATAAAATATACACCTAAAATAAATAAAAATATATAAAAATACTTTATGTTTAAAAAGTAAATTATTTTATTCACATATTTTATAGTTATGAAGTACAAACTTTGAATATAAAAATAAGGCAAAAATTACAAACATTAATGAAAAGTATGGAAAGAATTGCAATTTGGTGTAATGGAAAGTGAAATGATTTTAAATGCAAGAAAGAATTAATTTATGATGCATCTTTAAAATCTGATGAATAGAAAAAAAAATTAGACTGCAAATATTTCTCTGGTGGGGATCACTAGCATGAAATAAAAAAAAGTTTTCAGAATCATTTCGGAAAATGAACATAGGTGAAAATAAAAGGTATATTGTAATGCAGGAGTGAGCAAATAGCGGCCTGCCAAGACAATCAGAAAAATCCACCTTGAACTGAGATTTCCTTCTCATACGTGACCGAAGATTCGTCTCGTATTTTCCACTAGGATGGCCATGTCAATACACATGAGCAGTGTAGATACGATGTGCAGTGCTTTTCCAGTTGATCTGGTTAATTTCAATTTGACTTTGCATTGGAAAATATATACATTTCCAACTTTCATGAACCCTCTGAAAAAATGTAAAATCGGTGATGAATGTCATGTGTTTAAAGAAGAATGGACAAACAAATATTTCTTTGGTAATACAGGGAATAAAGCAATGTGTTTATTGTGTCATGAAAAAAGGTGCGGCCCTCCGCTTCCACAAAGTGGCCCCCAGTACGGCCCTCCGCCAACCTCTGCAGCCCCCGAGCCAAAACAATTGCCCACTCCTGTTGTAATGAAAATATTTATGGCAGCAATTCAATGCAAAAAAAAAAAAACAAGTTTACAAAAACTATAAATTCCTATATATAAAAAAAAGTACAACGTTACATGATTAACAAATGTAATTAATGAATTGGGAAAAATAAATGATAGTAACTGTAATAACTGCAAATAATTCATTCACAAAACTCTAAACAAATATCTTAAATACACTTTATAAATTTTATCGATTCAATCCAAAATGATAAAATAATTGAATGTAATTAGACAACAGGATTTTTTTTTTTTTTAAAAAAAGGATAAATATAAAGCACCAAAAATAATATACATATAAGCAAATAATATTTGAGTTTAAAAAAAAAAATCAAACTGGTTAAGAGTAAATCATATAATCACATGCACACATATATACACAAATATCAAATCACTCTATATTTTTCAAAAAACTATTGTCAAAGAACTAACAAAATGAAAAATGTGAGATTGGCAATGCAACCCATACTTTGAAGTTTGCCCAGCCTTCAATAAGAGAAAAGCTATTGCTTAAACAAAGATTGGGTATTTATGGTAATCAGAAAAGGAATTCTTGAGCATGACTTAGCAATAGTACTCACATTGAAGTAATAAAAAATACTTTAATTAATAAAGTTTTGAAAATGATTATACAATGTTTTTAAAGCTATAATCATAAAAAAAAGGACAGTTTTTATTCTTTTTTACATTTTCAATCAAAAACTTCCAATCTTAATATTATTTATGACTATCAGTGCTTTCCAGAACTTAACCTTCGAAGTTAACTTTTTTTTTTTTCTACAAGGTTTCTTGATTATGGTACTCTTTAGTGTACACTTCCCACTATACCGTGAATACTACTTCATTTTCCCTGAAATATCTATTTAATAATTTTTTAAAAAACAATCTGTCTGGAAATGATTTATATTTATGATATGTGATAATGCTCCATTTTATGAGGTATGTTATGGGTTAATGGATATTAATATATACTTTATATAGATAATTAACCTATTCATTCAGTATATTGAATGTTTACTATAATAAAGAGGTATTTGAACTTAGGATTTTCAGTCTATATTCATCCACCACTCCATCTTATATATATATATTAATAATATATCCTTGCCATCTTTTAGAAGTTATGACCAAGTGTATTATTTCGATACTTTAAATATTTCTACAGAATAAATTTGTAAATGATAATAGCCTCGTAACTTTTTCTGTTCAATGTCCATTATTCATGCATATATGTTTTTTCTTTCTATGGTGAAAAATAAATTTTAATATTTTTCTTCAGTTTCATATAGATATTAAAATGTAAATTGTGTTATAATTTATAAATGTTATTTAATTACTTTCATGAACATTACCAATTATGATATTTTTTATGTTTTATAATTTTTGGGATTGTACTGCCTGGCTGGCTATTATAAGGACTTGCCCCCATTCCTTTCAATATTCTATGTATTTAATCATAATCATTAAAATTATCATTTAAACAAAAACAAAATCATGATAACTTTGTGAATTAAACTCATAGCTAAAATTTATATATTTTTTAAAAAATATAAGCACTATTTAGAAGATATGCTGAAGAATTCAACACCATAAGACATATATATCAGAGGCAAATTGTTTTTCTTTGACTTTAGTATTGCAGTATAGTATAGTTTAGTATAGTAGTTGCATATACTATTTTTTAATGACTTAAATAAACAATTTTAAATAATATTTCAATTAGAAGAAATATATGTTTTTCAATAAATTTTTACCTTTTATATCTATGATCAAAATCACATAAGTTTATGAAACAATTTGCTACATAAAGAATATGATTTAAAATAAAAAAAAATTAATATTTTTTAGATTATAAAAAATAAATAATAAGACAACTAAATCAAAATATTTATTTATAAAGAGATTTTTTTTTTCTTAATATCAAACATAGTGTAACAACAAATTTTTTGGTAAATTTATCTTCAACATTTTGAAAAAATTAATTTCATGTGGTTTCATTCAGAACTGATAGGAAGACAAAAGGATTTCCCATTTCTTCTTAACAGATTATTACCGATCACATATCCCACATTTACAATTTTCTAAAATAATCAATAAATGAAAAAAGAAAGGTTTAGACACATTACTTATGTTTTTTTTAAAAATAGACAACATACTTGTATTTAAATATATATTTTATACAGTAAATAATGGGTCTCATGATGTAATGGTCAGCATTTCTATCAATTACATTAACGTTTCTAATCTGAAAGAAAATGGATATTTTCTCTAGGTAGTC
Source organism: Epiperipatus broadwayi (assembly GCA_028023455.1). Lineage (NCBI taxonomy): Eukaryota > Metazoa > Onychophora > Udeonychophora > Euonychophora > Peripatidae > Epiperipatus > Epiperipatus broadwayi. Next base: position 1,347,872 of record JAQFVV010012545.1, read on the forward strand.
AAGCATTTTTTCCAAATAGCTGATTCATAAATAACCCAATTAATTAACTATTTTTTATTGGCTGGTCAATGGGTAAAATATTTTTAGTGAGATATAAGATGAAAAAGAAAAAATGCTAAAACTGAAAAGTTAACTAGTCTTTTTCTTCATTATTCCAGGAATGCTGGACAAATCTTAATACTGCAATAAATTATTTGCCCCTGATAAATATATACATTGTCAATTTCACAAAATAAATAACAATCAGCAGAAGAGAAATTTTGAATAATCAAAGATAGTTTAAGATAATGTATGAAGATCTTATATATACATAGTTATTTTAAAAATAGAAATCATAGTAAATTTAATGATAAGATGATATTTGCAATAGTTTATTAATAATCAGTGTAATTTAAATGAAATCAAAGGTCCAATATATAACAAAATCAGTTTGAATGTGTGTTAAAAGAATTTAATGGTTCACTAAGATCGTTGTGAATATACTGGCTTCTTAATTAATTAGAAATATAATGAGGTATTCAGAATAGAAATATATTAATTTTATTTAAATTATCTAACTGATAAAGTACTGCATATTCATAAAATTAATAAAGCTATACAATATTTCCCAAATCAATTATTAATTGTGTAAATAAAATTAAAGTCACCTCAAAGTGTTTTTACTATTTTCAGTTACTATATAGGAATTATTGTTCTAAGATAACGTAAAAAATAAAATAAAATGGTTTATCGCTTGGGATTATGTGGGAGTGACAAGAGTTAGGCTGTGATCCACGAACATTATATTCTACAACTATATTAAATTTTGCAGGGTGACTCTGATAAATGTAAATGAGATTAGTTTTTGTGGAATCTAGTAAATTGCAATTTCTTTTTTTATTTTGGCCAATGAAGATGATATAAGGAAGAGAAAACTAAAAAAAATGCATATTTTAGAAATATATAAGTAGTTTAATGAATAAATAATTGAATTATGAAAATATAAACAAATTAAGGAAAGGTGGAAAAAATCAAATCTAAATGGAATAATATTTAAACTTTACCGATATTCAAATTTCATTTGTGAAATAGAATGTCTATTTATACGTGCTATTTGTTTTCTCGTCGCCCAGTTGGGAACATAGCAATGTGCATCCAAGAATAATGGACAAGCCATAAGTATTTTATAGAATTAACTGCATTTTCATCATATTATTTATAGTGCATATAATAATCAGTGAAATTTTGTTGTCTCTGGATATAATAATGTATAAATATGCACCATTTATTACAAGTGCATTGACGAAGTAAAAATTAATTGCTACATTTAAAGATTATTTTTTACTTCAACATATATACATACTTTCCTATGATTTATTATGTATATTGTTTCAATTTTTAAGTATTCATAATTTAGCATTTTAAATATTTTTATTGAACCTGATCTACAAAGTTAGAGAACATATCTGAAGAATAGTTTAGTGATAAAATGCAAAAGATATCATTGAAAATCAAAGAAATTCAATAAAGAAAATACGAAGTTAAAACAAATAATCATATTTTTAACTGCTTGCATATTTTATTTTTGAAAGGCATATTTTTACCCAATGTTACACGGCTTCTCTATGTGGTATTTATGTGCATTTGACAACCAGAATCTCTTTTTCTTTTTTAATAGCAAACTCTGTAATAATAAATAATCAATGAATATCAGTTTGTAAAACAAACGTAAAAAAATCCTATGGAAATAATGAACAGATCATTTGCCTCATGGTCTAAAACTCAGAGTATAGGTTAACTACACTTAAGAACAATTTTCCAGTCACAAGAAGGTTTACAATTTTTCTTTCAGTTAATTAACCACTCAGTATTGGTCAATAAGAATTTGCTTTGATCATGTGATGCACGGACTATAAAAATATGATTACAATATGGTGTAACCTTCATTACAAGGTAGGGAGATTACCATATTCCTATCGGTATTGAGATTATATCTTAATTTTATTTTCAACACCAGCAGATTCCTGAATTATATAACCCAGACACAAAGTAATTTTTTCAAGATGGATCATAGCATCTGCATTATTCCAATCAAGCCATTAGCTTGAAAAAGAATAAAATAAATAAACATAGCTATTAGATGGATATATTGCAAAAACTATATTCTTTATTAGAGACAATTAATGATCAGAAATTAGTCAAGGGGTTTGACTGGAATTATCTGATTATCTACTCCTTATCCATGCTCGCAGAGATGTTCTGTAGAAGAGAAAAAAATATTTCTGCTAAATTCATTAATATTTTAAAATGCAAATGAAAGTCCTTTCCTTTATAATTATGATTTTTTATTATTATTACTTTATCAAATGTTTCAACTATGTTAATAACCACCATCAGACCTCTTAAATTTAACTATTTTATCCTAATTAGGTTTAGAAGACTGATATTAACTGAACAACACAACTGAAATAACTTGTAAAAATATTAAACAAACCCATTTTTAAGTCACAACAAAAATTTTTTTTTTTTCACTGGCTTATTAATTTATAAACATTTCTAGAACTATATATTTTCATGTTTTGAGAATTTTCAAATGTGTTTGAGTATAATAATTTATTTATTCATGCATTTATTTGCATACTTATGAAAAAATTGGACTGTTATCTTTTTAGGAGAAGGAAAATTATGATTGGCATTTAGAGAAAAAAAAAGCTAATTTTTTAAATAGAAGAAATTTACATCCTAAGCACATGCTTTAGGGTGTAAATCCCTTCTATTTAAAAAATTACATACAATCTTTGTACTAGTAAATAAAACTGAATATTATATATATAAATACTAAATAATGATGAGAATATATTTTAAAAAAGGGGGGGGGTAAGAAACAATTGAAAAAGTTGTAATCAGCTAAGATAGGACTTACTTTTGATCGATGACTGATAAAGATGGTTGGATGTGATTATAAATGATTATTTGGAACTTGCAGAAACATGTGATTTCTATTTTTAAAATAATTATTAAATAAATAATCCAGTTTTTATTTGTTAAAAAATAATAAACATATGATTAATCTTATGAAAGCTATCATATAAAGAACTCAGCACAATAGTTTTCTTTGGATTACACATATGGAAAAATACATATTTATCCCACATAAACGTTTGCCACCCTTCTGGATATTATACATATAAATTAAATGCAAGTAAAAGCATTGGTCTAGCATGCAATTACTTATCAGATGATAATATCTATAGTTAGGGTGAGTAAACTTATATAACCCTGCATTTATTAGCATATACAAATATAAGACATGCTGGGTTTTTTTTTAAAATAAAAATTAAACCAAGCTACAACTGATAATTATTAAAGTTAATAAAAATATTAAATACTATGAAAGTTGAGCAACAAACCTCTAATAAGGTTATTATTATGGCCACAAGATAAATAAACAATCAAACCAATTTCTTAAACATTATTATAGTGTCTTTCACTTGTTCAATTATTTTAATTTTAAAACTTAAAACTTATAATAAAAAAATTTAATTTAAAAAAATTCATTTATAAATAATTCGATTTTCTTTTTCTTGTAAATTTAAAAAACAAATGACTTAGAAGTGTGTGTGTGTGCATTTATATGTATATACATGAATATGTACATACAGTATATATATTTATAAAAGAAAATAGAACAAAATTTATAAAAGAAATTTACAGAAATAATATTCCCTTTGTATAAAAATTTTTGCATTTAGTGATTTAAAAAATAAATCAATGGAAAAATATCTTTTAAGATTACTTAATAAATATATTTCAAATAAATCTGATTTTATAAATTATATCAAATAAGTGTCAAAAAAAAAAAAAACCAACAACCCAAAAATCAAAACAGTACATTGAAAACAGACATATTTACAACATTAATAATCGTGTTAATTTCTAGATCATAGAAATTAAAATATTCCATTATTTATTTTTTTTCCAAAATTATACATATTATTTGTAATATTTCTTTCATTACAAAACAACTTGTTGTATATATATATAATATTTAATGTAAATAAATTCTTATATAAATTACTGCTCTTACCATCAACAAGTCTATTGACTGTAAGCCACATCTAACCTTCATTGATCATTTATCAACTGGAGTTACGAGAGTAAATATAATTATTAGATTATTTCTTCAACACCTTTCATTATTTTACTTTATTTGATTATGACTAAAGTTTTTCTCATTAACTCAGCCCTTCAATGTTAGAAAGTTTCCTTAATTTGAATCATCGAATGTTTCCAACATGATAACAGGATAACTTGCATTGTTGAACATTCATTGCTCATGGGTTATGGGGACTATGAGGCATAGTAGGACTACTAGGAGGTTGTTTGCTTTCAGTTACTGCAAGAATAAGTTTATCCATGAGAAGGGAGAGAATTTTATCCAAAGGATCCAATGTTCCACGTTGAATCCATTTTGGAATAGTCACGCGAGCATGTGAAAATCCTAGTTTTTGAAGAATTTTGTCTACACCATATGGTTCAATTCTCTTACCAGCCCAAGATAATAATCTATTAAAAAAAAAAACATTATATATATTTATGACAATATATCCACAAATACATTAAAAAAATGTCCATTATTATTCAATTATTTATAAATTTTTTTAAATAAAAAAAATCATTAAAAAATATTATTTATACAATAATCATATATTGACAATAAATATAAAATTTTCATATAAAAACTCAAAAAATAAAAGGTATGAATTGATAACTTTGCTTTATATGACTAAACTAAAAAAGACATTATATAGTGAAAAAAAAAAATTGAATGATTATAGTTTGGAAAGCCATGTAATAACAATTGAGTACCAAATTTGGAGTTTTGATCCAGAAACTTTTAGCTCCTGTGTTTGTTAGATTATATCTGTGCAAAACTGCATAAGGTATAATAAGAAATAAGCTTATAAAAAATATATATATATATATTAATAAAACAAAGCCAATAGTTCCCAAATAGTCTTTCTTTGAAAACTTTAGAAATAGATTATTTTAATTTACTGATAGTGCCAACTTTCTTATTGTATAATCTGGGTAGTTTTAAAATTATTATTTTAAATTTGCTATAAAATACACTAATATTACGGTCAGCCAGGGACAATACCAAAAAAGATTAATTAACAAATCTGATTGAGTTCAGGTGCTCATGGTGCTTGACACTTTATCAATGATGATAGCTATATTATATTACAACAGTGTTTATAATTAGAATCAGTATATCAATATTCATTTGAACAATATTGACTACCTTGAAACTTTTAACCTTCATATAAGAATAACTAAATATCCATTTATCAATCCACACTGGCTGATGTGATGTGATGTACTGTATTGTGACTTCTCCTTAAACGAAGTCAGGAATCTCTCAGCAACTATGCCCAAAGAAAGCTGTTAGCCACTTTACCTTCCCTTTTCATTCCCCATCCTAAGCTTTCCCATAATTTGCTCCATCCCATTTCCACAACATAATCTTTGTCAACTCTATGGCCTTTATATCTAAATCCCCCTTATCTTTCCCCAGCATAAAAACCAATAACCCACTTTCCGTATAATCACTTTACGACTTGATATGCGCCGTCTATCTGAAAAAATTTCTCAACTATATGAAAAAAAATCTCAAATATTTTATGTAATGTACATGATTAAGTCAAATAATTTTTTTTTACTTTGGGGAAATATATGTATTCAAGCACGAGTGTGGCGCAACAGTTCCCAAAAGCTATTAATACAAAATAGATAACTAAAAATAATAAACTAGCTGAGCGCTTTCAAAGGATCTTGCCTTCATAATCATAGCTTGCTAATACATTTAATGATATGCAAATATGCTAATTCCATTTCTTCGATAAAGCGTAGCACGTGTCCTTCCTATTTATGGCATCATTGTCTCGTGAAATGAATAAGGCCTCTTTGATTTTTCTTTTAAGGTCATGTCTCTCTCTACACACGATTGTGGGATTGTCTGGAATGCACTCATGGTGACTTGTGCTCTGGTGCTGATAGAAAACTGAGTAGGTAGAAGGATCGTTGCGAGCTCTATTGTATGAATATTTATGTTGTGCTAATCGTGTGGACAAAGATGCTCTGCTTTCCCCATAATATGTGCCTTTACAATTATTGTTGGAACATGCAATATTATATACTGTGTGGGGAGTCTGCAAAAGTGGAGTTTGGTCTTTAGTGTTATTAATTAAATTGTTAGAGTTTGGAGGGGTTCGAAAACAAAGCTGATATTTGTTGTTGAGGATGGAATGCAATTTCTTGTGTAAATTAGATATATATGGAAGCAATAATCTGGGTTTATTCTGTGTGATGTGAGTGTTAAGCTATTTATTCTGTATATGTAAAAAAATTTTGTCAACAATGAACTGCCTGAACCCTAAATTCAATAAGTCATCTCTGTATTCTATTACATTTGCTTTTGCATCTGCCTCAATTTTACATAACAATCTGTTTCTGTGCAAAAAAGATGCTAGGCCGGATAATTTATGTTCTATTGGTGTGTTAGATTGGGGATGTATATAGCATCTGACCACCAATGGTTTAATGGCCATACTATAATGGCAGTGGTTGTTTTCTCTTTGTACATTGACATCAAGATATCTAACTTGTCGGTGAGTATCTTCAGTTGTGACATTCACAACTAGCGCTGTGCTGGTTTCCAATTCAACTTTGATCCGTGTGATGATCTCAGGGAGTGGCAGTAATGAATAGGTCATCCACATATCTAGTGTATATTAGAAAGCATGCTGGGTTTAAACCAGGTATTATCTTCCTCTCATAGTAGTTCAGGAAGATGCTGGTAACTACACCACACAGTGGTAAACCCATAGGCCAGACTTGTTTCATGGAGAACTACTGGTTTCTGAAAAATGCCACAATGTTGTTGTCCAACCAACATAGAAAGTCATGGATGAAATCTACTTGAGGTTGAGCTATTTTTTGTGCCAGAAGTTCATCTCTGATAATTTGGATTGTGTAGAGAGAAACATGACCTTAAAAGAAAAATCAAAGAGGCCTTATTCATTTCACGAGACAATGATGCCATAAATAGGAAGGACACGTGCTACGCTTTATCGAAGAAATGGAATTAGCATATTTGCATATCATCAAATGTATTAGCAAGCTATGATTATGAAGGCAAGATCCTTTGAAAGCGCTCAGCTAGTTTATTATTTTTAGTTATCTATTTTGTATTAATAGCTTTTGGGAACAGTTGCGCGGCACGCGCACTCGTGCTTGAGAAATGTACATGGTAAATGAAATCATTATATCACAAGGCTCTTATAAAGTAACAGAACAAAACTAATATCAAAACCTTTACTTTTAAAAGCTACGTTGATGTTTAAATAACTATTATTTGAAATATAGAAATCAAAATCTTTAACAACCATCAGTTCATATGGTAAAATGAGAGGTTAGTTTTAAATATCTAATTACAAATGCATATAAATTCATGAGAACTATATCTCTTTTCTCATGGCACTTTTAAATAACAAAATCAAATAACAATACTAATTTTTTTCTTAGACCTATTATTATTATTTCCTCCCCTCCCCCCTTTAAAAAAAATTAATTACAAAAAAAAAGGTTAATATATACATCTTCAAAGCTAAAATAATATTGTGTCAGTGATTTAATGAATTAATCTATTCTAGAGTCACATACTGTTTATTCAAACTTCCGACAGATAGCTCTGAAATAGAATAGAATGGATAAATGAACCAAATGAAGGTATTGAATGTAAGCTAGAAGAATTGAATGATGTTTAATTTAGTCTTAATAACAGCAACAAAAATAATTTTCATTTCAACCTAATAGGTATCAAAGAATGAAAAACATTAACATTAAAATAATGCTAAATAAATTTATAACATGTAATGCAAAGACATCACTAAAGTTTATATCACAGTTTTGATACCAAGACTAATTTGTGATAAGAATATTGCAAGTAGTGGCAAATTATTAATGAAGATGATTAAGTCATCACTTGAATGTAATAACCCTGTTTCCATCTTATCAGCCTTCAAGCATAATAAATATAAAAAAAAAATGAACTAAAGAATATTAAACAAACATCAAAAAATTTAATATCTATTGGTAATATTAGAAAGATAACAGACAGAGGTCTCAGATATGAACCCAAGGTGTAGAACATAACTCAATCTAAGCTGCTCAAAGTATAAAGTTCAAGATGTCAAAGGAGAAATTGAAATGGTAAAAGTTCGAATACAATTCATATGCTGTTAATCAAAAAAGAAAAAACAAACAAGAGAATTTAAAAAGCTTAACAATATCATAAGAAGTTGCGCATAAACATAAAGGAATACTTTTTAGAATGACCAAATACTCAGCGATGACAGATTAAAATCACTATCACAATGAATGATTCTACATTTGACAATGCACAAATTGATGTAATACCTCTTCTCAGCGTAAAATTGCCTGAGATAAGTTTTGGTATCATTCTTCCCCTAAGAATTGTATATAAGTTGTATTTTTATTTCTTCAATATTATTTATGAAAAATGCTACACTTAGTCCGGAGTTAATGTCTCTTATGCATTCTCCTTAAAATTCATTGCATAAAATAAGAAAATATATATAGTAAATACAGCATATGTCTGTGTTTTATATTTAGATTATTTTTGTAGAAAGAACAACATATCACTTGGATTTTTATATATGAAGGCAATGTATTAACAGCTGCTTTTATTGTTAAACAGGAATTTAATCCAGATCACAATAATATAATGATTCCTTGTCAAACTCCCACATTTTTCCTCAAAATCTAACATTTTGACCAATCCCAGACTTTAAATCAAAATAGCGCATGATTAGTAAGGACTACATGCTCGTGTAATACATCATTCTTTTCGTTATAGAATCAGCTTTCGAATAGTATATTTCTTTTTTTTTTTTGTACAATAAAAATTGTGTTTTTTATGAATGTTTTAATAATGAGTTTTTAATTTTTTTATTTTATTTTGTTTTTTAAATTTCATGAAAAGAAATAAATGGTAATTTTTTTGTACCTAAAACAAAGATTATAAATTCGAGGCATATATATGTAACTCCCAGGGATTAGAATCTAACCAATCATAATTTTATATGATGCTGCAGATATAATATTTTCTACCAGCTGTAAGCATATAATATTTTTCATATTTTATTTTTTTTGATATAAATAATTTATAATGCTGTAAAATAACAATCTAATTTTATATTGTAAAATTCTATTTTGCGCTCCGATGCATATATATGTAATCTCAAGGACTTAGAGCCTAACAAACTGTAAATATGAAATTCCAGTAGTAATATTTTTTATCAGATATAAGTATATTATATTTTTTTTTATATAAATAATTTATAACAGTGTAGAATAAAAGTCTAGTTTGTGTTGTAAAATATGTCTGTTTGTATTCCAATGCATATATAACTTTGAACGCTTAGAAGCTAGCCAATTCTAAAATTTATATAAAACTTCAGAAGTAATATTTTCTACCAGCTGTAAGTATAAACATTATATTATTTTTTGTAAATAATGATTATAATAAAAAAATCAAATTTATTTCATTGTCATATCTGTGGCTGCAAGCAGTATCTCACATCTGTTTTGTATGAATCTGTATCATATATCTGTCATACACTATGGATATCTTTTTTAGATTTTTATACAATTATATATATTTTTTTGTAAGTTATACTTATAATCATAAGCCATCTAATTTAGTAAACTATAGGCATTTCCACAAGGGCAAATGAAAATTAGGATAGATAATAAGGAGCATTAGTATTGTGACAATCCTCGTTAATATTTCACATTGCATTACATTCAGGAGGTGATATATACACACTCTGAAAAACTTTTTAGTCTTTCATCCTCTCAATTTTTTCTTTGCTCTTTTATATATTATATATATTTTGCAATTATTTTAAAATTAATTTTATTTTTTGACAAATTACAATTTACTAAAGTTCTGTTTGCATTGAAATAATTGGTAAAAGAAAAACAAATATTTCAGAAGTGAAATTACGGAAATATAAGTTATTTGTTAAAATGGCGGAATTAAAATATGAAAAACGGATTATGGAAGACAAAGAATTACGGATAGAGAAGTGATAACAAGCCGGACCATAGAGAAATCGTGAGGACACATTGATTGGTAGAAACACAGAAGAATGGACCATTGGAGTAACAAGAGAATCGTGCCAATGAACAGGTAAATCCGTCAAGGTGTGAAGACACATCACATAGCAAATAAAAATACTTCTTTTAATATACAGAGTGTAGTGTAATCCATTTAAAAGTAGCATGTACTTAGAATATTTTATTTTTTGAATAAACCTATATACTGTTGTAAATAATAAAATGGAGTGAAGGTTTTTTTTAATACACAACAATCTTTTGGCGCAATCGCTGTGAAATTTTGAATCTACAGAGTTAATGATTTAATACAAAAGATTGGAAGGACAAGTTAAGATATCATTAGAACAAGGAAGCATCTTGGAGTTCAATGTTGTGAATTTGGGAGAATGGGCGCTATATGTCACTCAACTCAAAAAAATTTTTAAGTTAAATAGCATTATGGAAAATAATAAAAAAGTGGCAGCACTGTTATGCCTGGTGGGAAGAACAGTCATAGAGGTTATAAATAAACTAATGAATGGGCCAATAATGAATGAAACAGAATATGAAAACATTATAAGCAAATTATTCAATTATCTCAGTCCATAACCATCGAAGTTTATGGATCAATTAACCTTTGCAGAATAGGAGACAACACAGAGGTGAGAGAATTAGATATAAGTCTGAGACAATTAATAAAAGATTGCCAATACAAAGATTTCGCTGAACAAGCTCTACTGGATCAGTTGTTATAGGGAATGAATGAAGACTGGCTATGTCAGAATTTGTTAATGGAACCAGATTTGACTTACGACATAGCAATAAGGAAAGGGATAGTGTATGAGTTTGTATTTAAACAAGCAATGTGTCTCAGAGGCAAGATAAATATGAACAGTCATGGGAAATACATAAAACAGAAGGGAAAACACAAAATACGAATATGAAAGAATGGAATGACAGAGAAAATCAAATAAAGTGTTTCTGTTGTGGAAAATAAGGGCACATATCAAAAAACTGCAAATGGCGTACATATAGCTGTTATAATTGTGGAAGGAAAGGACATCTAATATCAGTCTGCAGAAATCCAAAAACACAAGAGAAACCATAAGGAATATGAAGTAAAAAAAAATGTGCGTATAAACCCAAAAACAATACATAATAACACTGAACATATGTGGAAAAGATATAGAAATGGAGATCGATAGTGGCTTGGCAATATCACTCTTATCAGAAGAAAAATGGAACGATATTACCAGAGGGCATAAGGGATGCATAATACAGAAAACGAATATTAGAGTCAAAGATGTCAGCAGAAACGCAGTAAAAGGAAAATCCGACATTCCAATTAGGTACAAAGAAGAAATATTGCAACTACCTATTTATATAGTAAAAATAAGCATAGCCCCGATAATAGGAAGAGAATGGTTTGAACAGCTAGGAATTACTGTAACAATTATAAAATACATGTCATTTGAACAAGAATACAACAAAGCATATCCAGAACGTTTTTCAGAACAAGTAGGAGTTTTCAAATCAGCCCAGTAGACATAGATTTAAGTGAAAAAGCCCGACCAATTGTATGCAAACCCCGAAAGATTCCATTTGCACAGCATGAAAAAGGTAAAACAAAAAATTCAGAAATTAGTAAGCGAAGGAATTTTGACACCGGTAGAAGATACACAATGGGCCACACCGATCGTAATAGTAACAAAGCCAAGTGGACAGGTTAGAATTTGTGGGGATTACCGAGTAACGGTAAACAAATTTTTATCCAAAGGGGATAATCAATTTGTAAAGTTTTTAAGATTTTTTTAGGTTTTTTAAAAAAAAATTTTTTTAAAAATATTTTTTAATGCTGCCTACCATCAAATTAAGGTAACTAATAAAACAGCTCAAATGTTAACACTAACCTTTCAGTCTGTTTCAATGCAATAGGCTACCTTTCGAAGTGACAACAGCCCTAATATTTTTCAGGCAAAACTCAACACCTTATTGCAAGGAGTACAGGGAGGGAGTGATGCCATATTATGATATTTTAGTCATGGCCACAACAGAAAGTGAACTATGTAACGATTGACTAGAGTATGTAATAAATTAAAAGATGCCGGTCTCAAACTGAACAAAGAAAAATGCATATGGAAAATGCAAGAATTAGAATTTCTTGGACATGTGATTTCTAACAACATAAAAAGACCGATGAAAGATAAAGTGCAAGCAGTCAAAAATGTGCAGAGACCCAAAAATGTAAAAAAATTGCAAGCCATTTTGGGCCTTATAAATTTTTTTAAAAAGCAAAGCACTGGTAGCAAATACGTTGTATCAGTTGTTAAGAAAAGGACAAAAATGGGAATGGACGCAAATATATGAAGAAGCGTTTGAACGAACAAAAGAACTACTTTCTGCAGATACACTATTGATGTATTTCGATAACATGTTAGAAGTAAGAATTACTATGGACACATCTGAAATAGGTGTAGGAGCGGTTTTGGCACACCCAATGGAAAACGGTGAACGACCGATTGCATACGCATCAAGGACATTATCGAAGGCAAAGTGCAACTATAGTCAGATAGACAAAGAGGCTTTAGCGATAATCTTTGCACTAAGATAATATCATCAATTGATTTTTGGTAGATCTTTTCAAATCATTACAGATCATAAACCTCTCTTAGCAATATTAGGTAATGACTGGCAGGCTCCAGAACATCTAAGCCCATGCATGTCAAGATGGCAGAACATACTGGCTGTATATGACTACGTGCTGATTTATAAATGAAGGAAAGAAGTAGCTCATGCCGATGCTCTATCAAGATTGCCCGACATAGATGAAACAGGAAAGAAAAAGTTAGAAATTAATTACCTTGATGCGATGAAGTCAAACAGATTAAATAGTAAAACTGTGGAAAGGTGGATGAGAGAAGACAAGGGATATAAATAATTGATGGATTAGAAATGAATGGCCAGAAAGCAAACCAAGTTACTTACGTAGTCAACGGGATTTAATTAAATAGACAACAGTTATCTATATGCAAAGGATGTATTGTAATGGGTGATAGAGTGGTAATACCCACTGCAGGCAGACAAGCAGTGCTGAAATTACTACATGAAGGACATCCAGGAATAGTGCGAGCTAAAGCTCTGGCTCGTAGTTATGTATGGTGGCCAAGAATAAATGAAGACATCGACCACTATATCAAGAAATTCTCTGCATGCCAAACACATGCTGTGATGCTGCAAAAGAACCTGACTGCATGGCAGCCAGCAAAGAAACCATGGGAGAGGGTACATATAGACCATGCTTGACCAGTAGATGGGAAAATGCTCATAATCATAGATGCACACTCCAGATAGATTGAAGCACATAAAGTACGATGGTGAATGAAGCAATCAAATGCCTTAAAAATATCTTTCGAGATTCATGGGTACCCGGAAGTTTTAGTATCTGACAATGGCGCTGCATTCACCGAAACGGAAATGCAACATTTCTGTGAAGAACATGATATACAACAAGAGTGGTCACCACCATACCATCCTCAATCAAACGGTCTAGCTGAAAATGCGGTACAACAAGTGAAACAAAACTTGAAGAAAACAGGAACAAACAATATACAAAAAGCGCTACAAGTGTTCATGATGGCTCAACACCCAAAACCATCAACGGCGATGGGTAAATCACCAGCAGAAATACTATGCGGACAAAAATTGAGAACAAAATTAACTGCATTATATCCGAAAGAGAGCAACATAATACAACATGACAAAATGGATAAAGAATTTACCAACCAAGAATCAGTCTGGTTTAGAGACATATTAAGGAAGACATGGATACAGGGAACGATTAAACAACAGATGTCAAACAAGATATATGAAATAAATAGTCCAAACAAAAAATATATAGAAGACACATAAACCACATGTAACAATGAGTATCAGATGAATGGCAATGGGATTGGAGATCAAGCAAGGGTAAGAAGATTGACACTGAGAGGGATAGAATAATAGTACAGGGAAAGAGGAAGAAGAGAGACAAATAGCAACAGAAGCAAATAGTAAAAAAGATGGAGACAAACAAGAAGAACAATACAAGAATAAGTCACCCAGGCCCACAAGAAATAGACGTAAACCTGAACGATTCAAAGACTATGTGTAATGGAAATATTTCTACTTCTGAAATGAGGGAAGGAATTGAAATGATTGGTAAAAGAAAAACAAATATTTCAGAAGTGAAATTACGGACATATAAGTTATTTGTTAAATTGGCGGAATGAAAATATGAAAAACGGATTATGGAAGACAAAGAATTACGGATAGAGAAGTGATAACAATCCGGACCATAGAGAAATCGTGGACACATTGATTGGTGGAAATACAGAAGAATGGACCATTGGAGTAACGAGAGAATCGTGCCAATGAACAGGTAAATCTGTCAAGGTAAGAAGACACGTCACACAGCAAATAAAAAGACTTTTTTTATATATACAGAGTGTAGTGTGATCTGTTTAAAGGTAGCATGTTCTTAGAATATTTTATTTTTTGACTAAACCTATATACTGTTGTCAATAATAAAATGGAGTGAAGGTTTTTTTTTATTACACGATATGCATAATATCTGATATACAATACTTATTGTTTAATAATATAATTTTCAAATGCAGTTTTCAATAATAATTCTTAATCAGAAGATAATCAGTGTCCTGCATACATACTCTAAAATCAGTGAGTTAGTAATATGATTAAACAGTGCAAGTCGAAGACTGATTACCTTCTGATTAGGAATTAATTTTTATTATTAATTTTTTTTTTTTTTCATTAGAAGAAACAGTTATTTCCAGCAGATATCTGCACGGAAGGTCAAGATCTGGATCAGCTAATAAAAATGGAAGTCACCAGAAAAAACATATTTCAATGTTTTATAATGAAAAATTATCTCAGGTGAGTCATATTATTTATTACTTTTTCCAGAATTTTATGAAAAATGTGAAGAAACTTTCTATAAAAGTATGATTTTAACATTTAACTCACAAAATCTAGAATTTGTGAGCATATATAAAAATAAGCATTTTTACAAGTGTTAAAAAAAAATTTTTTTTCTCAATATTTTTAAGGGTAATGACTATAATTTTCAGTTTTATTACATTCCTTCATTTTGTTCTTTCTAACAATATATATAGTTTTATATTTAATGTATTTGAACTGAAGATATTGTACAAAATATATCTGTACTTTTTTAAAATTCAAAATGGTGCCCAGGATTGAAACAGATAAAGTGACAGTGAGTATTAGTCAGTGTGGATATATTTTATATTATTAAAGCTTTCAAGGTTCAGCCCAATCATTAGCAGAACAAGTCTAAAGAAAAATGAAAACAAAATTAGCTTTAAATACTTTTGAAACTGTTAATTTGGATAAAGGCCCTGTGTTGTTTGATTCAGGGATAGAGTGACAAACTCTAGGGCCCCAAGATCCATGGAAGACTGGCTCTATCCTTCCAGTGCCCAACCTTCTCATGATCATGAATTCCTGAATAATAAATCATTCAATGTTATTTAAAGTATGTATAAGGAATTTATTGATATTAAGTACATACATGAACATCTGAGAAAGAATACAAACATTCATTATAAATAACTGATTCAATAAAATCGATTTACAAACATTCATTATAAATAACTGATTCAATAAAATCGATTTACATTCTCACCTCACTGTTGGTTCTAAATGCCAAGTATGACACTGAAATTCCCTCCAATCCTTCTGCAAAACTTCGGTCGGATCTGTTAATCTCCTTTTCTTTTCTGATTCTGGAGATGGAATTTCATTTTCTTGTTCAGGACTGGAACAAGGGGGTATTGTTGCTGACATAGTGCTGGAGGATGACACTAAAATGTAAATAAGTAACTTTATAAAAATAAATATTATTTCAAGTTAAAAAAAAACATACATTAATAAAAAACAACAGCTTGTTAAGGGTATGTTTTAAAAATTTGTTAACCACAAATTTAGAATCAAATTATTAAATATTGTTTCTAAATAGTTCTAATGGATTAACTACAAATAAACTTCTCTACATGAAGATGAAGTTATTATGCATAAAAAGCCATATGTCTAAAACTCTTCCTATAAGTCATAAAGAACTTTTACCTTGTGTTGTATTTCTGCAACAATGATAATCCCTTTTGACATTCTCCATTATCCCCATCTAATTTACAATTATCAAATCAAAATGTCAACATGGAAACATTTCATTTTCTTACTCTATTTGAGTTTAATAATAGCATTTTATCATTTCGAATATCCATCCTTTCATCACATTCCTTGTTTTCATTACAAAAGCATACACAAAACATTTTTATCACTTTTATTTCTCACATCTTTATATTTTTCCCATGCCATATACAATTTAGTCTGTTCTTATTTCAACATTCTAAAATTAATTTCTCATATTTCTTTTCTATATAAATGACATCTACAGTTTAAATTCTTATCCTATTTGTTCTCATTCCTTGATATTCAAACTTCTTGCCTAAATAACTATAAGTTCCCTCTAGTGTTTTCATATATACTTTCAGATATTATTTTCCATAATTTTATTTGGCTTTTATCAGGGCATCTCTCAAACTCTGCAGTACCACAAATATCCATGGGTGCAGAAACTCAGACCACTCTCATTCACTATAAATTCATTTCACTAACAATCTTCTCTCATTAGATGTAAAATAAGAATTGGTTTCTATCCATTATATATACATATATATATAGTAATAATATGGAAAATATATAAGAAAAGTTTTGGACTTCTAAGAGAATAATATATATTGTAACCATAAAGAAAAGCGAGAAAGAGAGTGGAGGGAAAGTGAAATGAAAAGGAAAAGAAGAAGAGAACAAAAATGAGAGAGAGAAAAGAAAAGATGAAAAAGAAATGAAAGAAACAAGGGATGAAATGATATGTAGTGGATACAGATGAAAGGAGAAGAAGAGATGAAATGAAATGATTTAAAATGGATTAGATAATATGGATGAGATGATAGAAGAAATGTAAAAGAGAAATGATGAAAATGATATGAAAAGAAAAATGAAATAAAATGAGGTGAAATGAAATGGATGAGATGATAGAAGAAATGTAAAAGAGAGATGATGAAAATGATATGAAAAGAAATGAAATGAGAGACTTTTAACGACTCAGCTCAGTGGGGTTACAATAAATTTAAAGAAAAGAAATGATGATCCAGAGATGTATAACTAGATAGAGATCAAATCCAATACTGATGAACTATAACCACTATGGCCTATTGATAATCTACTATTAAATCATACAAAAGATTATTTTAAATCATTAATTAATAGTTATTAGAATAATCCTATCAACAAATCACACACAACACTCTCTGAATAAGAATAATGATACCTTGATTGAGAAAGATTATCTTACTAAATTATATCTAACATGGCAACAAGAGTAATAACCTCAGCGATTCTAAAACTAAAACTCTTGTGCAAAATTAAAGTTTAAGTTGCTTATAAAATAATTGCTGGATGAATAAAACAAATGAGTGATATCTTGGCTGACCATAGAATAACTATATTATGTTCAATCTTAGAATAATAAACAAAACAAATATTAATTCACAAATTTAATGAATCAATTTAAATTTAAACTAATAATGGCCTATTATCCAAGACATTACTCGAGCAAAGAAAAGGACAAGGGTACTTTTTATGCCTTTCCCATACTCACAAACAACCTACTCAAGAACTCAAATACAGATGGATTAAATTTCTTTGGGCATATAAATTAAGGTAATGATAAACAAGATGCAGTTAATATAAAATAATGTACAGCTTTTAAAATAATGGTAACTAAAAATATTCTTCTGAAGTACTTATATTCTTAATCTCATATTGCATAGTTTCTAATCTAGAAGATATACTGATAATTTAAAATAAATTTTTAATTAAACATATAACTAAGTATCTGATATAATGCAATTACCTGTATTTGTGGTTTAAACTAAAAATCACTTACTTCATCATAGCTTTATAATTTTAAAACCAATATCAAATATATTGAATTAACTTTATGATATATTTGTGAACTTTTGAGTTAAAGATTTAATAACTTTGGAAATTTAAAATTTTGTGAACTTAGAATCCAAGACAATAATATTATCATATAAAAGTAAAACAAACAAAACAAAACTTTTGAAATAATAATAAATTGGTTTATTTAGAACAATAATAAAGTGTTACAATTTAAATGCAATATAAACATTGCCAATAGCGCTGGAACTTATTACAAGCATTTTGCCTTTTTAATAACTTTACTTAGTTTATAAGAATACATAACTTCTTTAATTACTATTTTTGATTATCCCTATTTAAACTTTTTTACCTTGTTTATTCTGATAAATAAATTAATCAAATAAAGTTATACATAATAGCAGGCAAAGGTTATTCAATACTGAATTTTAATCTCTTTTAAACAATTAGAGATTTTAAAATCTTTGGACTTTAATTATAATGTCTGTATTTAATAAGCACACTTCTAATTTTTAATTAAAATAATTCATAACACTATGGTGTCTTATAGTAATCAGAATGACACACACAATTAGGTTTGTATTTGAAACCCTAAGCTTAACTTTATAATCCTGAGCTTAACAAACGCTAAGCTAGTAAGCATATTTAGCATATATTTGAAAATACCACTAGTTATACTAACATAACTAATATTGTAGCTAATGATATATTTTTAAATCAGACTAAGCTAATTTTTAAAATTAAACTAAATTAGATACATGGGTCATTCACTCATCAGAGATCAGTTATACATTTTTAAATAAATTTAGTCCACATAAAATTATTCCCTCAATGTTTTTTTTTTAAAATTAATGATGTAACAGACTTACAAATCCAGCAGCGAAACTCTGGATGAAAATATTAAATTAGTATGTGTGAATTGCCACTTATACTGTATGCATAATTTAACATACTTAATAATAAATAAAACTTATTGTTGGTTATCTTGTTGATGATAAAAATATCATATCAACACAATTCAAACATTGATATACCCATGAGTATTAAAAATAACTATTACTACCTGAAGAAACAATGTTCCTCAAACACACATATCTTGTCATCACTAATCTAAAACAAATGCAACATCACCTACTGTGGTGGAATTAGCATTAAGTCATCATGAATGATAGGCTAACATATAAGAATATATAAGCTCCTCAGAGCTGGAAAAGAATATGGTGGTTTTCAAAAATATCTAACTTTGAGGCAAAAACTAAGATGTCTGGAATTTGTCTACAGTACATCTGGGAACAGAAAAAAAACACACCAGAAAATCACGATCCTCTCTCATGGGATTTCCAATGCTTATGAATGTGATCATCATCACTGAAAAATACAATATAATAACCCTATTTTGGGGACAAGCACTATCAAATCATGGAAATACAATACAATAAGAATGGAGGACCTTGTCTACTCCATAAAACATACTCAAAATTATTAACTAAGCCTAACTCTATGAGGCTAACAAATACTAACTAATAACAAGATATATACTTCACCTGAATTAACTAAGTTATTCCTAAGAAATTTTAAAAATACAAAAACATATATTTAATGTTCGAACCAACAAAGCAAACTGTCAAGTGACTAATATGAGAAATACTTTAAAATTAAATGCATATAAAATTCTAGGCAAGGCACAATGCACACATAATAAAATATTATATACTAAATTATATTGTGAATAGTGGACTTTAAAGATTGCAAATTAAATGTGAAAATATTAATTCTCAATGCATATAAAAAAAATATGTATAGTTGTTATTACTATAACACTCATAAAACAAATGAATGAAAATTCTCTGATAAACTTCTTTAGCTGGTTTAAAATAAAACTGAGTGAAACATCCCATTTATAATAAACTAAACTGTGATATTTAAATCTCCATAAATGAAATTATTAAATAGAAATTAGCTGGTGTAATGCTTAATAAATACACTAAATTGACCTAAGAATGGCAAAATATTTGCTCATTATAATAAACCCATTAAACATTAAAATTATAATCCTAATTTACCTGGCATATTTATGCAAAAAGTGTTACACAAAATATATAGCATAAATACCTTTTTATGGTTTCATTTTTTTTAAAACCAAATAAACAGACAATAAAAAAAATAATAATACATTAACTTAAGTTCATATTTCAGCTCAGTAATGGTTTTCCATTTAAAAAAATTTCTTCAAGCTAATTTATTTATCCGAGTTCGACACTTTAACCAAAACACTTATAAAACATGGCAATGATTTTCAAACGAAAATGTTCACTAGTTCTTTAAATAAATACTTTTACTTTCTTTGATCTTTAAAGATAATTTTAAATATTAAAATAATAAAATAGCATAAGCATAGGCCGGCATTGGAAAAATAAATTCTTCAGCTGAGTACATTTTTTTTTATATTTATAATCCTAGGTTCAAATGCAGAATAATTATAATGTATCGATTTAGTTAACTTTCACTGTTCTCCATTAGATAAACATATTTTTTTAAAATAGAGCTCTTTTTTAAACATCATTATTTTTTTTAAATATTTCACAATGTATTTTTTTAAAAATACATTTAAGAGTAGACTTTGTTTATAATTCAAGACGTTCCTCAGTTATAAGCTACAATTAACGTCATAAAGTTACTTATAAATAATGGTAAATATAACCATTTACTATGTACTTGACAAATATAAGTTCATTACTGATCATTGCAGATTGCTTTGAAATTTTGTTTCCGAATAATTTTCTTTTATTACTGGGTAAAATAAGAGTTACCATTTTTAAAATATATATTTTATCTGTTTGCATTTAACTAAACAAATCATTTCTACTTATGTCAAAGTATAAGTAATAATTTTTTTAAAAAAAAATTAATCATTCTTTAATCGTTCACTTTATCCAAATGTAGCTTCATCATAATGTTTTTAACTTTAAAATGTTTCTTCTTTCACATATACTTTTAATTTAACAGGAGAAGAACTTAGTATTTCACTGTTAAAATAGTTTAGTGCAACCGAATGTTTATTTACGTAAATGATTAATAATTTGTTCTTTAATTTTACTTCCAAGTAAAGAAAAACAAATAAATTAAATGTATACAAGATGAGAGACGCAAGATTTATTCCAAACATTTTTTACTATAATTTTTATGTTTCAACTGGAATTTAAATTGTCAGAAAACGGATTACCTTTTCTTTAGCCCTCCATCACTGCAAGACGGTTTTAAATAATTGTTTTAAACATACTTTTATTTTTTCAAAAAATATAAAATTTTTAAAAAAATTACTTTTTATTAAAGAAATTTTAGGATTCAGCACAGGTAGAATTAAAAATAAGATCAGCCCCTGAATGACCCCTGGATCTCTGTTTTATATAATAATCTTTAATACACCCCCTTTCATATCTCAATTCATTTGAAAGCCAATAAAAATTATTTTTATTAAACTTTACCATTTTTGACAATTCAGCTGTGGAGTCGATTTTACTGACGTAATCGCTCTTATTATATTAATCCACGTGACTCACAGCTGCAAAGTCAAAAATCCATTGTTAACAAATATTATGTAATATTTTTAATGATATTTTATAAATACAATAGTAATAAATATAAAATTTAAAGTCATACCTCTATATTAAACTTTTAAATATTTCATTTTAAATAACTTTACTCATTCATTTGCTTTATTTTTTTTTTTAAATCAATATTAGAAATAAATTATTTTTATTCTTATGTTTATGTCATTCTTACATGCACTGACATATTCACACATACGTGGTTACCTCACACCAATTGTTTAAAGTTATTTTTAAAACTACAACAATAAAATGTTAATGAATATTTAATTCAAAATAATTTTATAAGTGGAACGCTATACTAACTTACATCTAATAAATATTATTATACTGTTTTAAAAAATAATTTGCAGATTATTTTTAAATTTATTACTTAATATTATTTAAAACATTTATTTCCAATATCTAATTATTATAATTTAGACATTAAAATGAATTATACAGTAGTTATTTTAAAATACATTTAATATTATTTATCAATTCCCAACTATTTCTGATATTTCTTTTAATTCAAATTATTATCTAACATCCCTTATCAAACTAACTAGTATATATACTATATAAGATTATCCTATTTTATTCATTAATTAATTTTCATTTTTATCATTATTATTATTTTTAAAATCAGAAAATTTTCAAACAAAAGGTTAAACTAAGATAACCTTGATCACCTATTGGAACTAAGTGAGACTTCAGTTAGATACAATATATATATATACACACACAAGGCTTTTTTTTAATAAATAAAAAAAAGACCCTGGAACGCACTTCTTGTCAAGTTTTTTATTAAAGAAAATTATATTCAAATATCATTTAAATGAAATTTAAGGCAGCTTTTCCAATGCTATGAAGCAAATAAAAAAATTAAACAAAATTTACTATAATTTTTTTTATTTTAGATATGTCAAATCTAAAGTTAAATAAATAAATACAAATATACAACTGATAACTAAATGTAAAATGAAATAGTAAAACTATATAATTGAATAAAAGTTTATAATAATTTCTAAAATTTTGTCCAATTCTCGTCTGACAAATCGTCTCGATTCATTTTCTTAGTGTTAGTGCCTATGGCCGAATGATGATCTCTGGGTAATCACAGATCAATGTATTTTGAAGAATCAAAAAGTGTCAAAGGGGGTCTAATGAGTTTGATGAACACATTCACATGAAGAAATGGGAATAGAATTCAGAACGTATATCAAACGCAATAGTTTTTCAGAATATCTCTTTTCAAGAATGTATTCGTGAAATCCATGAATCATTTCTCTTTCATTTAGTTGTAGTCTGATTGACATGTTTCTAATTTCCATCTCTCCAAATGTCAACTGAATATCAATATTTTCAAGCCAATATTTTTTATCAAGTACATGAGCCCAAAGTGCAAACTCAATATCCTTCATATCTAGCATCATTTTTTCAACTGACTCTTTTGGGTCAATAGGAGGATCACTTTTTGAAACTTTTGCATGAAGTGAAACATTAGCTACAGCATATTTACAAATGGGATCAAAATTCTGTTTTCTTTCTTCAAAAATTTGAACTAGTGCATTTACTTTTTGATTTGCAATGTAAAGATTCACATTGCAATCTTGTAGGTCCAAACTTAGTTCTAACAATTCTTGCAGAACATCACAAAATAATACTAGATCCAATAAAAAGGCTGTACTTTTATTTTTTCTTTAAGCCATCGTAAGCACATTTGTCATTTTTTATCTCTTATAGGATGAGTCATTGCATCTTCAAAATTATTCCACATAGCTGAAACTGAATGGAAACTAGATACCATCCATCTAGTACTTAAAACTCTTCCAATTTTTAGCAGCTCAACGCCTAGTGATTTTGCACATTTATGTAATTGTCTATTATTTTTCAGTGATGTATTGTATAAAACAAAGTTTATCAATAAAAGATTTGAATCCATTGATTCCTGAAATTTTCTTTACAACATCACTTACTGATAATTCTAATCTATGATTAGCACAATGCCAAATTATAATGGAAGGAAATTTTTGTGCCAGCAATTCTTTCACTCCACTTTTACATCCTAACATCACAATAGTGCTGTCGCATGCTACTAAAATTAAATATTTTTTTAAATAATCTTCTGTGCATCCCATAAAATTCAAGATATTGGAGTAAGGATTCAAATATTCCCTTTGCCACTATGTTTTCAAGTTTGATCAAGTCTAAAAATAAATTAATCAGTGGATTCATTTCAACACTTTCGCTACAGCATCGAACAAACACAATAAGAGTGTTTTTTTTGTTTGTGGTAGCTGATTCATCAATTATCAATGAAATTATATTTTTTGATTGAACAATTTCTTTAAATACATTTTTTCTCATTTCATAACTTATATGATTCACGATATTAATGCATGCGTTTACTGAATGAAACATATGACTCGTTTCAATTCCATTCCGTTGTTGCAGATCAGTTTCACTTTTAAAAAAGAGAATGATTGATTTTCCTTTGCTACTTTATATGCAGTTCAAATTTTTTTTGCTAATATTCATTTTCGCGAGATAATGATTTTAAAAAAATGTTTTCAATCTTCATTTTTTTTGGCATCAAAAATAATTTTTAATGCTGCTTTGTATGCAGCAGATTTTTGTGTTCGAAATTTTTTTTGCGAAGTGAGCTCAATTGTAACTTCCTATCTTTCCCAGAATAGATGATTTCATTGTAAGCCCATTCTTTGAAAATTTTCATTCCCATCGTTGCTTCAGTTCCAAGAGTTCTAATGTTTCTGCAAGGTGTGCAGTCAAGTTTTTTTTATGTATGTTCAATCATTCATTTTTTTAAGCAAAAATAATTGTTTTTGATCCTATGACCAGCAATCCGGCCAATCATTTTGAGTTTGGCATTGCACTTCAAGATCCACTTGAGATGGTTCAGGAATATCAAATTGTACCAAAATTTCTATATTTTCTGTTGTCATTTGGAATTTTTTGTTAGTGGGACCAACTGTTGAGAAGTAAATGGAAATGTGTTTCATTTTTAAACTTGGGATAAACTTTTACACGAAAAAATAAATAAAAATAACAATGTCAAATTTATATAAAAATAAAGAAATTAAATATTCCACATATTGTCAATTGCTGCATAGGTGCATTAAATCACAAATGTCAGGCATTACTGGCTACACATGTATCACTGTAATCAGCTGTTGTCCACGAGTGACTAATGGGGACATGAATGAGTCCATTTCTAACTACATGAGAGCACCAATTTTAAATCCATCCATATTTCATCTGATTCCTAAAACACCACATTTTTTTATTTGTTCGAATTATATAAATATGGATTGTAATTATGTATATGCAATATTGTTTCATTTAATTACATTTGAAATATTAAAAAAACACTAAGAAAGGTGCCGGATCGTTATTCCACTACATTACATGAAATAAAAAAAAAACCCTGTCTATACTAAATTCAATGCAATTAATCAGAATTTCAAGCTCCCTACAGCTATGCACTCCATCTTATAACTGTTACACATGACCCCATTCATGCAAAAAAGATCTCCAATATATGTATTTCATGCTGAACCAGCCCTCATCAGTTGATCCAAATAATCATCTCCCATACATAGATATAATCAGTGCTCAGTTTATATTAAGGTAGCAAATCTTCAAACTTTAAGAGACAAGTTTCAATATTCATCACCCTCCAACTCTTCAGCCATCCATATCATTGAAAATCCAGTGGTGAAACACTCATTTTGTTGATGCCAATATTATTGTCATACCCATGGTGGAGATCATTTATTTTTTTCACATGTATGGGGTCATGTGTATCAGCTGTATAAGTTAGAGTGCATAGCTGGAGGGAGCTAGAAAGTCTGAATTCAAATCCCTTCTAATTGTGCTGAGTTTAGTATAGACAATATATATGTGTATCTGAATATTACATATTCAACTTGTATTCTACCCATTCCTCTTCTATGTATTAAATGGATATATTAAGGTCCTATACGTGAGGATAAGAATGACTCAATATCAACATGGGCATGACAATAACATTGGCAACAACAAGGGTTTTGAGTGTTCCATCATCGGATTTTCAATGATATGGATGGCTGAAAACATGGAGGGTGGAGACCATTAAAGTTTGAAGATTTGCTATCTTTATTATGAAGTGAGAACTGATTGTATATATGTGTTGATCTGGACCAAGTAATGAGTGCTGGTTCAGTGCAAAATACGTTTATTGGAAATCATGTATCTTTTTCACATGTATGGCGGCATGTGTATCAGTTGTATAAGAGAATGCATAGCTGTAGGGAGCTTGAAAGTCTGAGTTCAAGTCCTTTCCATATATATATATATATATTATTCTCTTATAAGTCTAAAACATTTCTTATATAATTTCCATATTATCACTTTTTATTTCTTGAACCAATTTATCTTCTCTGATTTCTTATAATTAGAAGTCTAAAATATATATTTTGTTACATCTATTCTACTTTTTATATATATAAAAAAAATCACTATTTACTGACACCAAACACTGCAAAACTTTTCTAGATAATTCTTTTTAATAATCTCCACATAATATAATTAAAAATTGTTTCCAATAATATAATTTGCAAGCATCTTTCAGTTGTTTATAATTCCTCTCATTAGGGAAAAAAAGGGGCAGCTCCATTTCCTAGTGAAAAACCTCATTTTGTTGTCTACAACATATATCTATTACAAATCAACCTATCTTATTTTGAACTATATTTAAAATTTATTAAATCCCCTGGTAATACAAAGAACCTTATACCTAAATGTTAAGATGGTCATTATTATCTCTTTCAAAACTTTGTAAAATTCATATTTGCTACTGAAGAAATATGTCAGATTTTAAATTCTTATTTTATATTTTGCTTTATAACTCAAGTCTAATTTCCACTGTGTGTATAATTCCTTTTCCCAGTTAACAAAATAAATAAATAATTATACTTCTCTAAGATACAATTCCCCATTTTTCTTCCACTTTTACCTTCCTTACTAATTACTGATATCTTAGATTCCTCATTGAATTTCAATGTTTCTTCTTATATTTACATATTTTTCTTCACCATTAAACCTATATTACTACATCTTTATAAAGTCATGTATAAACTAATTTAAAGACGGTCTCAGTAAAAACAAACTGAAGTATAGTATTTTCCTGCAATCAAGTTTGATAATCATTTTTATTTATTTACAGAAAGATAAGCTTAAATTTTAGCAAACATTTTCCTATGTTTGTTTTGAAGAATATAAAGCTAAAGTAGATCTAAATTTTATCAAAATGGTGAGATTAGAATATCTCATTTAGTTCCAAAGTGAAATACTGTTACCTATAAAACATTTTAATGATATGAAACCTTTCGAATATTATGGATTAGTTTTTGTCAAGAGATTTATCAATATTTATTTGAAATCTGAGTGTTATTTATATAAATCTTTCAATATAGAATATGCTGCAAATATCTAGTAGTGCACAGGAATAAAAACAAAACATTTTAACATAAAAATATATGTATATCAAGAATTAAAGATCAAGAACTCAATTATAGCATAGGATTTAGATTTCAAAGGAAAACAACTTCCAACAGAAGATCATTACATGATTAAATGAAGCAAGTCCGTACTCGTGTTTCAAAATATGTAAAAATAATACATTTTGTACTTTTTATTAAAAATAAATAAATATATAAAAAAAAATTATATGCAGAAAATAAATTATTTTTTAATTATTCCCAAGACTTATAGTAATTAATAACAACCTCAATTCAGTACAGTTCACATTATAACAGCAAAAAGCTTTACTGCCATATCTCTATTTCTTTTCCTCTGACTTAAACATTAATAATAAAAAGAAACCACTCTTATCATCTTTATCCAATCTCTGCAACTAGTTCCTGATATTGATAACTATAATGTATTATCTGATTAATACAATAAGTATAAAACCATTATGTTTTAAATAAAAATGTTATTCATTAATAATTAATGCTGATTAGTTTATAAATTTTTATATATAAAAAAAAATAATGATAAAAATGCTAAAACATCAGTCCAAAGTGCTTTGCATTTGCAATTATCTTGGCATTATTTCCTGTTTCTTTTATATAAGATAACAAAAATTATACATGGCATCCATAATTCTTAAGAAGACTTTTTGCATTGTTTCATCGTTGTATTAAAGTTAAAAACATTTTGGTAATTCAATAAAATTTAATTAAATAGCTAAATTATAATTAAGATTAATGATTCCTACATTTGGAATTGCCTTTATCTTTCTCTTTGATGTATGAAGTAACCAGGTCGTGTAAAAAAAAGAAATTCTCGGCATCAACACCAACAAAAATGTGATCGTCAAACTCGGTTACAAAGCTGCAATCAACAATGGGCTTGGCATCTGAAATCAAATATGAATAAAAAATATAAAATTAAAAAGACTGTCACTAAAAATCTTTTATATTTTATATATATATCTGCCAATACATATTTTGAATGTCATAAATATTAACATTATATTGACATTTTGATCAGATCCCATGAGTCATCTTCCATATAACAGAAGGGTATGTTGAAATCTTGTCTAATTTATTGGTTTGTCTGTAATAAACCTGAATGAGTTTTACTACTCAGAAGATGGTTAGTAAGATCTAATCAAAATGTTGATAGTAATAATATTTATAAGCAAATATCTACATATGTATGTATAAATGAATCCAAAATATATAATAAAATATAAAAGACAATTCAATTTCAGAACAGCAAATAAAAATGTAATACATGTGAAGATTATAATAGCATAAACAGAAATAAAAACTGTAAAAACTTAGTTGACGATTTTCTAAATAATAGAGATTAGGATGAGAGGTTGATAAAAATTTGTTATTTAGAATTATGTAGCATATATGAGCGCTTTAAAACGTTGGTTGAAGAAGCTGTTGATAGCAAACAATCAAAATGAGTTAATCCAGATTGTTTGCTATTAACAGCTTCTTCAACCAGCATTTTAAAGTGCTCATATATGCTATTACAATTATTGAAGAAGTAAACTAAATTATTTTTAGAATTATGTTATAAGTATGATATCGATAAGAGAAAAACCATAAAGCAATAAACTACAGACATTATGAAATTTAAGTTTTTAATTTTTTTTAATAACTGCATAAGGCTTGGATACTGAGATAGTTTTAAATCAATAACTAAAAATTAATTATTGTTTACAGATTTAAGAGTGATGCTTTGCAAAATAAATTAAATTTTGTAGTTGATATTCTAAAAATGAGAACAAAAAGCACTTGCTAAAATAAAAGGCTTAATTGCAGAGAGAAGAGTTAAAAAGCATGATATATTGTTCCATCTTGGTCATTCCTTGGATATATTAGAAATATTTTTTTTATAAGTCATTTATTTATTAAACAATTCAAAACAAAGCAAAACTCTCCATATAGTAGTGCCATCTTGTGCTAACAAGAGCAATCAATGGATGCCAGAATATGGAGAGTTTTGCTTTGTTTTGAATTGTTTAATAACAATTATGTACTAGTATGAGATAGTGATCACGTGATGTTTAGTCATTTATTTTTGTTACAAAGTTATTCATTATTAAAGTTGTTGAATGATATCTTATCTAATTTTATCTTATCATGTCTAATCTTAAGTTATTATAAAACACACCAATGTACAAATAACAATTTGTGACTTGTTTTATTTTATTCTATCTTTAAGAAAATAATACGTGATACGTTTGACATCTTATTCTAAATGTCACTTCTACATTTTTTTAGCGTATTTAACAGAAGATGTAAATAGCTCAACAATGGTTACATTTTCATGTTTATGTGTATGCACATGTATTAATTTTAAATTCACAAGTGTTTTAAAAATAGTATTTCCTTACAAAATATAGCATTTATAACAGTATTTTAAAATTAAAACTGATGTATTTTATATTATTATTTTTAAAAAAATTAAAAGATTATTGTTATAATAATATTTTGAAATGCTTTTGTTTTCAAACTAAAATTCTAAACAGACATATTGTTGGGAACACTGTTTTGTTTCATAAAAAGATGGGATTCTAATAAAAAAGAAATAATTCTTTTAAAACAATGGACTTGAGCATATCGATAACCTGATGATTTCATTAATATGTAAATAAGAAACTAAATTGATAAAAAATCAAGTCAGATGACCTAATTTTAATAAAGCTCCTATTTACAAATGTTATATATAGAGTAAGTTAAAAACAAACTCTTATGAAGCTTCAAAAATACCTTCAACCTCAGACCGCGGTTTCTGCCTCTAGCGTCATCAGTGAGGTGCTAGGGAATAAAAATACTAGAACTAGTCCAGCATTTTATCAATGCCTAACTATTGAGAAGAAAATCTGAAACTTTCAGACATTTAAATGTCCAAAAATCCAGCTATCTAACTCAAATAGCCGTATGGGACTGAACTAAGTTAGATAGCTGGATTTTTGGACATTTAAATGTCTGAAAGTTTCAGATTTTCTTCTCAATAGTTAGGCATTGATAAAATGCTGGACTAGTTCTAGTATTTTTATTCCCTAGCACCTCACTGATGACGCTAGAGGCAGAAACCGCGGTCTGAGGTTGAAGGTATTTTTGAAGCTTCATAAGAGTTTGTTTTTAACTTACTCTATATATAACATTTGTAAATAGGAGCTTTATTAAAATTAGGTCATCTGACTTGATTTTTTATCAATTTAATTTTAGTTTTTTGCTATTAATGCTTTGGCGATTTTATATTGCTAGAGCTATTAATATATGGTGTATCTGAACTTAGTTCAGTCCCATACGGCTATTTGAGTTAGATAGCTGGATTTTTGGACATTTAAATGTCTGAAAGTTTCAGATTTTCTTCTCAATAGTTAGGCATTGATAAAATGCTGGACTAGTTCTAGTATTTTTATTCCCTAGCACCTCACTGATGACGCTAGAGGCAGAAACCGCGGTCTGAGGTTGAGGGTATTTTTGAAGCTTCATAAGAGTTTGTTTTTAACTTACTCTATATATAACATTTGTAAATAGGAGCTTTATTAAAATTAGGTCATCTGACTTGATTTTTTATCAATTTAATTTTAGTTTTTTGCTATTAATGCTTTGGCGATTTTATATTGCTAGAGCTATTAATATATGGTGTATCTGAACTTAGTTCAGTCCCATACGGCTATTTGAGTTAGATAGCTGGATTTTTGGACATTTAAATGTCTGAAAGTTTCAGATTTTCTTCTCAATAGTTAGGCATTGATAAAATGCTGGACTAGTTCTAGTATTTTTATTCCCTAGCACCTCACTGATGACGCTAGAGGCAGAAACCGCGGTCTGAGGTTGAAGGTATTTTTGAAGCTTCATAAGAGTTTGTTTTTAACTTACTCTATATATAACATTTGTAAATAGGAGCTTTATTAAAATTAGGTCATCTGACTTGATTTTTTATCAATTTAATTTTAGTTTTTTGCTATTAATGCTTTGGCGATTTTATATTGCTAGAGCTATTAATATATGGTGTATCTGAACTTAGTTCAGTCCCATACGGCTATTTGAGTTAGATAGCTGGATTTTTGGACATTTAAATGTCTGAAAGTTTCAGATTTTCTTCTCAATAGTTAGGCATTGATAAAATGCTGGACTAGTTCTAGTATTTTTATTCCCTAGCACCTCACTGATGACGCTAGAGGCAGAAACCGCGGTCTGAGGTTGAAGGTATTTTTGAAGCTTCATAAGAGTTTGTTTTTAACTTACTCTATATATAACATTTGTAAATAGGAGCTTTATTAAAATTAGGTCATCTGACTTGGATTTTTTATCAATTTAATTTTAGTTTTTTGCTATTAATGCTTTGGCGATTTTATATTGCTAGAGCTATTAATATATGGTGTATCTGAACTTAGTTCAGTCCCATAAGGCTATTTGAGTTAGATAGCTGGATTTTTGGACATTTAAATGTCTGAAAGTTTCAGATTTTCTTCTCAATAGTTAGGCATTGATAAAATGCTGGACTAGTTCTAGTATTTTTATTCCCTAGCACCTCACTGATGACGCTAGAGGCAGAAACCGTGGTCTGAGGTTGAAGGTATTTTTGAAGCTTCATAAGAGTTTGTTTTTAACTTACTCTATATATAACATTTGTAAATAGGAGCTTTATTAAAATTAGGTCATCTGACTTGATTTTTTATCAATTTAATTTTAGTTTTTTGCTATTAATGCTTTGGCGATTTTATATTGCTAGAGCTATTAATATATGGTGTATCTGAACTTAGTTCAGTCCCATACGGCTATTTGAGTTAGATAGCTGGATTTTTGGACATTTAAATGTCTGAAAGTTTCAGATTTTCTTCTCAATAGTTAGGCATTGATAAAATGCTGGACTAGTTCTAGTATTTTTATTCCCTAGCACCTCACTGATGACGCTAGAGGCAGAAACCGTGGTCTGAGGTTGAAGGTATTTTTGAAGCTTCATAAGAGTTTGTTTTTAACTTACTCTATATATAACATTTGTAAATAGGAGCTTTATTAAAATTAGGTCATCTGACTTGATTTTTTATCAATTTAATTTTAGTTTTTTGCTATTAATGCTTTGGCGATTTTATATTGCTAGAGCTATTAATATATGGTGTATCTGAACTTAGTTCAGTCCCATACGGCTATTTGAGTTAGATAGCTGGATTTTTGGACATTTAAATGTCTGAAAGTTTCAGATTTTCTTCTCAATAGTTAGGCATTGATAAAATGCTGGACTAGTTCTAGTATTTTTATTCCCTAGCACCTCACTGATGACGCTAGAGGCAGAAACCGCGGTCTGAGGTTGAAGGTATTTTTGAAGCTTCATAAGAGTTTGTTTTTAACTTACTCTATATATAAAATAAATAAGAAACTACTATAAATAAGCGCATGATATTAAATTGATTCTCTTCTTATTCTGCTTATTCTTTGCTCTTAAATACATATCAGTTATTTCAGTAAGTGCTACATTTTTGTAATAAACTTTTTTAAAAAAAATGCATTTTATATATATTAAAGATGTTTTTAAAGAGAGCAATATAATGAGAGGGTAAACAAAAGTTCAACATCTAAACACAGAGGATAAACTTAATTCTTTTGAGAGGCTTTGAAACAATATCTAAAGGGAATTTATTGTTCACTGTAATGTTCTAAATGTTTATGGGAAATTTTTAAATGCCTTCTTAATTAAATGTCAGTATACGTACACGTGTCTGATAAATATATGTGAGTATCCAAAAGAAATAAAATTAACAAATTGTCAAGGATTCAAAAATAACAGTGATTCTCTAATGAAATAAAACAATTATAAAATATTAATAAAATGTTGAATGTAAACTTATATGTGTGTTTATCTGCACTTTATGCCTATGGAATATCGACACATTGAAGGATAAAATGATAACTATTTCAAATGGGAAATTTAATAGTTGCAATAGTAAATAAAAATCAACCATAGAAATTAACATGCCTGTATCAGTGTTTTATGAAACCCAAATTATAAGGATACATATGATAACCTCTAATGTGGAAATAATCATTAAAAGAATTAGTATGCCTCAAAACCTTACCTAAAATTACTAGTTGTTAATTTTGTAAAATAAACTTCAAAAAACTATGCTCTTATTTTATTGGTTTACTGTCATCAAATTATTGGATTCTATTAATAGATTATATATATATTTGGAACTTTGTGAAAGTAATCTAAACAGCAGTAGAACATTTGATGATGAACATTAATCTTTATTTATAGATCGTTTGGCCATATTTATGATTTAATATTACTATTATATTTAATAATCATTTTAACATATGCTTATATGTGAGTGAATGTTTGAGTGGATCCGTAATTAAAGAAGTCATAATTGTCCTTTAAATTTTATCATTAGTGATTAAAATGAATTTTTGCTTAATAATGTAAGTTCATTCAGTATCTGCATAATGGACAAACTGTAACAAGTTAGGACTTCATAATTTTATAGGTGGTCCATCTGAAATATATAGATGGGTATTTTTCTCTGGTTTTGGAATGAATATTAGGTCTAGCATCACTTGATGGTTCAAAGATACGCAATCTCATATAGCATTTTAATTTTAATTCCTAAAATACATTCCTAATTTTAAATTTTTCTTTATTATCTATTTGTAAATAAATTATCATTATTATTCATTAAATTTGAATTTTGAGATTTATTTACATTAATAAATACAAAGTATAACAATCATAATTTATATAAGAAAAAAAAATAAACATGGATACATAAAATCTAATTAATGAGTAATAAAAATATTATCATCATACTGGTATTTGACAATTAATCAAGCTTAATCTAACACTTTCATGAATGCTTATTGATGCCAAAGCTATTAATAATAAATTTTATAATAAAATTCTATTAGTTATTGAGCTTAGTATTTTTCATGCTCTGAATATAATATAATTTAACACACGGTAGCCTAAGTGTTATTTAAAATAAATACCAATTGTAAATTTAACAATAAATCTTGAATATTATATCGTAGATTTTAGAGCATCTTATTTATAAAAGCCTATTAAACCCTCATTCATTTATTCTATTATGGATTGATTTAATAGCTGATATAGCATTATCTATTTAGCTTGTATATGTATTCATTATATATTTATGTTATTTAATTAGTATTATTTTAAGTTCCTATTTTAAAATTTACAGGACATTAATAAGAGCTAGCATTCTTTATTTTATTCCTGGATTGTATCAGTATAAATTAGGGATTTGAAGCAAGGATATATAAACAGAGTCTTTTAACTTTTTTGTCTCAGTAATTTTTATTATTATTATTAATTTTGAATCTTTAGTTTAGTTTTGAAGAATCTCTATCTCTTGGGCATTATACACCGTTATAATTTTGAAGTTTCAATTCATAGGGCATACTAATAAGTCTTTCTTATGTATTACTCAATTTTTCTTTGTGATAGATTGGTAATTTGGCACATAATGATGTTCGTCCATTGCTCTCATTTTATACTGTTACAATATATACATATTTTGATGTTCACATCTATATACTTTTTGTGTGTTTTCTTGATTTTTCTTCTTAACATTTAGCAGTCTTCAGGGTTATGAAGTTGTACATGTATATTGTTCACATATATGTAATTTAGATGAAAGAAAGTTATCCACTCACTTCCTAGCTTTTATTTCAAGTTAAATATATCAACCCAACTATTATTACAGATTCAGGATATAAATATTGAAATTTTTCATGCATTAAACTAGAATAAATCTTTAGCTATGATGTAATTAGGCAATCACTAAAGCTAAATCACATAATCTAATAATTAGCAATAACATTTGTCTGATTAACTTTAAACTAAAACACAGCTGCTTTTAGCTCACTTTTAAAGAAATTTTCATTAAATTAGATTAAACAATTACATTAAAGAACCTTACATGATAATATGTATTCTAGCCAATTAACATATATATGCAACAAAAAGTTAAATGTGACGTATCAAATACCAATTATGTAAGATCTGCAATGTAAGCAAAAATACCTTAGAACAAAAAAAAATAATTAATATTTATCAATCCTTTGTCAGCTGTTAGCTATTGAATCATTTTTAGCTTAGCATTTAAGATTAAAGTAAATAATATAAATCCTTCTGTTAATAACTAGATCATATGTTGTGCATCTTTGAATTCTCATACATTAAAAAATATCTAGTCTGATTTACTATTCATATATAAACTTGATTCTATCTTTTAATTTAAAGTAAAATAAATAAATGCTATTCTTAATTACTAGACCATGTGGTTTGGCTTGGACTATTGATTTTAATTGGGGATTGTATGGTTATATCATAGCTAGAAGTTTATTCTAATTTAATAAAAGGAAAAGCTCATTAAAATATTCAATTTGACACATGTTTATAAAAAAAATGAAATGTATAAATTAAACACTTTTGACTTATGTATATAAACTAATTATTTTAATATAAATCCATTCTTGATATATACATATATGATATAAATATATAAATATCATGGTTAAGTTATGAGTTCAACAATAGTTTTTTTTATTTTTTTTTAAAAAAACCCACTTAATCCAGGAAAGAATAGACTGCATTTATAATTCTTAATTAAAAGAGATAATTAGTTGTTAACATATAACAAATAGACTGATAAGAAGGGTAGAAATACAAGTAAATATTTTATAGACTCTAGAGATCTTATAGGAGTCTGAGTATAAAAACGAAAATGTAAGGCTTCAAGACAAAATGCCTAATAAAAAGTAACATGGAAGACAAAAGAAACAGAATGAGCCTAATTCAGCAATCTCCTGCTACTGAAGGTACTAAGGTGGAGCAATCTTTATCCACATTATTTGTTTATGCCTATAAGCTGAATTTTTCAGATTGTTATAAGTTTTTTTTTTTAATATATGTCTATAATTTTATCTGCTCACATATATATATATATTTGTACATTTGATTTTATTTAAACATTTTCTATTCTTAAATTTTGATTTTATCATAATTATATTAATAAATAATACACAGTAACTTTTTTGTCTATAGTCACTTGGATAAATCATATTGTAGTTTTGAAACTGGATTCAACATATTATAATAAAGTATAAAAACAATGAGGATATGGGTAAAAGAGAGAAATATATCACATACAATACTTTAAAATTTTGTAGCAAATGTAAAATGAGCAATATTTCGTGAAGCCCATACTTAGAAAGGATTGACCATGTTTGATCTAGATGAAAGGGGCTACTGCAGAAAATTTTGACCTGCTGTGGGTTATTTAAAGTTTGTTGTATCTTATTTTTTATTCATCCTTAGATACAACATATATATATTCTAACTGCAATTTTATATGTAGTTATATCCATCACTTACTTGAAATTGTTAAAAATTTTCAGAAAAATTAAAACTTTAGTTTTGACAGTCAGTAATAAAATACAGATTATTAAAAAATACAATGTTTTAAATGATAATTTTCTTCTCTTTTCTTCAGGCATTGTAAATAGGGATTTATTAAGAACTACCATCTAGCATTTTTTAATTACTCAAACTTATACTACATGGCATAACTGGAATGAGGGGAAAGCAGATTTGCTATTGAAAAGCATTATGTAAATTGATGTTATATATTTTGTTTATTAAACACCAGTCAATTAATTACTAATGAATAAAAATATATTCATAAAAATAAGAGCAACATTTTATATCAAGAAAGGTGTGCATGGGGAATCTAAATATTGTTTAAAAAAGTGAACAAATGAATGGATATTATGAAAGACTGATAAAATAAGTAAGCTAGAAAAATCAATTTTTGTAGATTAAGCAGTAAATTGCATTAAACATTTTCATTTGAATAATGCCTTTATTTTGTATAGGAAAGGCCATTTGAGAGAAAAAAAAGTTATATTTTATAAATATGCTGCACAATTTAGTGAGGAAATAATTAGATTACAAATCATGAAAGTTTAAAAAATTGTGTGTAAATTAGCTGATATTTAAATTTTAATTTAAAGCAGAATGTTTATATGCTATTACGAATACCAAATGTACTATAATTTCTGTTTTTTAAATATATGTATAGAAATTTTTATTCCAGTCTTTGTTTTGTTTTTTCGTACACATATAAAAATATGTAAGTTAGTAATCTATTTAGTATTGAGAAATTTAATGATAAAAAAAGATTTAATAAACAGATAGTCCTTAGTTGTATAGTC
This sequence comes from Epiperipatus broadwayi, assembly GCA_028023455.1. Classification (NCBI taxonomy): domain Eukaryota; kingdom Metazoa; phylum Onychophora; class Udeonychophora; order Euonychophora; family Peripatidae; genus Epiperipatus; species Epiperipatus broadwayi. Next base: position 1,385,439 of record JAQFVV010012545.1, read on the forward strand.
ATGTAAAAATGTACAATTAAATATCAGTGATTTTGGAAATGGATTTGGGCTAGAGCTTTTACTTGGAAAATGATTGTGGTCGTGCAATGCTATTTAGGAACAACTAACACAAATATGGAAAATCCAAAAAGTAATGGTCTAAAAATAGTCTGCCATTGAAAATTCTGGCTAGATTAATATTCCTGGAAAAAAAATGTTTTAATATAAGCATAACTACTGGTGGCAAAGCAAGGAGTAATAATAAAGATATCGTCTTTCTAAATATCTTTGAATAGAATGGGAAACATTTTCTTAATGAAAACTCTCCAAAAACTGACACAGATCTCAGTACTGATAGTTAGAGATGTCAAGCCTTAACATTGACATAGGAATGACATTTATTTAATGGGCAAAGAGTTATGAGTTTATTTGGAAGAGCAAATCATCAAGTAAAAGAAGAATAGATGATTTAAGATTTGTTATGAGGTTTAACTTGATAACATCTATTTCTCGAAATTTCTAGATGCATCGATGAAGTAATTAAATGATTTGTCGCTCAGTAAGTCATATGACATCTGAACACAAAAAGTCATGGGGCTAAACTGGGATCCATGGATTTTTAATCTCTTAAGTTTACCACTCCATCATTGCCATTAAACCACATAGGACAAATGTATCTATAAAAAGCTACTAATTTTAGAAATCAATTTGTTTAGTGATTCACGTACCCAATGTCAGTCAGGGTCATAAAGCTAAGAGAAAGAGAGATTTATGAAAAATGTTACTGAATAAATTTTATAAAAAAAGACCAAATTTTTCTTCTTAAGAGATTTTTTAGAATATGTAAGCAGGAAGGGCCAAAAGTTATTGGAAATAATAAGACTCGCTCTGTGAACTTATAATGGGTTATTGTAATTGAATTTTTTGCTCAACACATGAAATAACTATCACGAACATTTTATTTAGGCAAAAAAAAAATATGGTATGCATTGTTGCTCTCAAGCTAAAACAATAGTTGAAGTAGAATTTATCTTAAACAGAATGCTAAAAAATTTGGACCTATGCAAAATTTTGCCAGTTGTCAAATATTAAAATTGAAGATTTGGATTTTTAAACTTGTCATGATACTGAGATATCGAATTTTTATAAAAAGTATATTTGAATACAAATAACTTTCACGTTCACAAAAAAAAAAAAAAAAAAAAAAAGAGAGGAAAAATCTGACCAGTTCTCTGATAATGATTATATTATTAATAGATTTGATTAATAAAAAATGTAGTATTCTCAGATTGATAGAATAAGAAAATGAATTCATAAGTAGTACAAGTTTTAAAAATGATTGATGATTATAACTGCAAATCATGATCTCTTTAGATTTTGTGTGATGTATTAAAAATACTATATGAACCTGAAAAACATTATGATATACCTATTAAATCAGTATGATAATGAAATATTTTGAACATATGCAGGAATATTAATTTTTTAAATCATGATACAAGAGCTCAGATTGCTTACTCACTTAGATTTTGATAGAGATATCAGCTTGATAATTTAAAACAATTCTTTATCGTCTTAAAAACAAAGAAATTCTAATTCCTGTTTAAAAAAATGAAATTTTAAATACAAAATTAATATGTATTAGCTTTAAACTCTTGAAATTTAATTGGAATATAGGGGTCCATAAAGTTGGCCCATATGATGATCTTAAGGAAGATTGTATGGTTCAAATTTATAAAAATAATGGAGATAAAAAAAACTGCATTAATTATCAGAGAATATCACTGCTACCCTCTACAGAAAAAATACTTTTAAAGATTTTAATGAATATGTTACTTCCAACTGTAGATAAGTGGTTAGCAAAAACTCAGTATGATTTTAGAGACTCAAAAAAACACTATAGACATGGTTTTTATTGTAAAGCAAGTACAAAAAAAATATATATACAATAATGCAAATGCAGATTTATATATTGCTTTTATTAATTTAGTCAAAGCATTTGATTCAATTAATCAAAAAAGTTAATGGTACTGTTTGAAATTATCTGATTGTACTCAGAAGTTTATTCATTTTATAATTTCTTTATAATAAAAGAGGTATTACTATGTGAGGTATAAAAACTTATGTCAAACAAGGATGTGTATTAGTTTCAACTTTATATTATCCACTTTAATGACAGTGGTCTTTAGAACAGTTTATAGGAAACTGCAAGAACCAGATATCAAGATGCAATAAAAGTTTCCTTGTATTTTTAATTTGAAATAATTAAAAATAAAACAAAAAATTCATTATCTTGATTTCTAGTTTACACTAAGCAGATTATTGTGCTACTCTTGCCAAAGTCATCAGAATGTTTTAAATGCAATTTATAAAAACTTTCATTTAATAATTAATATTCAAAAAATCCAGCCATTGATTGGAAAAAAAAAAAAAAATTAATAACTTTCAGCTTGGGTGATTATCATTTAAAAATGTGAATCAATTTAAATACCTTAATTTTTTTTAACCAGAAAGACAAGCTTGGATTTTGAGGTATAATAATTGAATATTAGGGTATTTTATCATAGCGATGTAATTATTTCACCTAAATTATTGACATGTAGGGCTGTTATTTTACAAATATTTGTTGGAAGTGAGATTTGAATGATTATTAAATGAAGTGAAAATGCTGAACAAATTTAAATATGCTCTTCTGAGAGCATAATAGCATGATCAAAGCTTTTCCTCTGATTATACAAAAATTAAAAATATTTTCCAAATACTAAGATCTATTAACTATTTTAATTTTGTAAAAGTATTTTTTTTATTTTATTATTTTCTATATAATTATTTCCCCCTTCCTTATAAATAAAACTTTCTCCAAGGATATAGAAATTTTTTTTTATATAGCTTATGAGTATGAAAGCATAAAATTTGTTAATAATAAAAAAAAAATTTAATTGCGTACCTGAACTATGCGGTTCATTCTGGGTTTGTAAATGTTCCGATTTTAAATGAAGTTGTAAGCTTGGAAAAGAAAAAATGATGTCAGTCGAATGTGTTGTGTCATCAGTTTTACGACTTGGCCGCCTGTCAGATGAAATACTATCACTCCGGTCACGATCGAGAGTTGGAAACCGGTCCACTTCTAAAGAAAAATAGATTTCATCATTAATTAAACACAAACTTATAATGATTTTATTTAATTTGTAATGCACAATACAAAATAAAAAAAAAACTTTAATATTAATATATAAAATTTCAGATAAAATGCATACAATTTTTACAAAATGCTTATTAAGAATAACTTACCATCCAATTCACTATTAGCGAAAGCATAAATAAACCAGTCTTGCATAGTGCGAAACTGTGGTGGCACATAATGGTTTCTAATAACTCTACTAACAGTTGCCATACTATTATTTTCACTATGTTCTGTTAAATTATGGCCAAGTCGAAAAGACAAATTCTGCACAATATGAGTATCAACAGCATCTAAAAAGACCATCACATAATATATATATAATATTTAATAATATACTAATTGAAGCAATTAACCATTCATTTATTTTATATAATATAAATGCATTTTTTTATTTTTACAGAACTTATAGTAGCAATAAATATACAGCAAGTTTATGACAGGATTTTGTTATGGATTATAAGTTTACAAAGTTTAAGAATACAATCAGATCTACTATTTTCTTTAAATAATTATTTCATACTAAATTTATACGCTATTAAAATTTTAACTTTTATAACTCCCGATTGTAAATATTACTTGATATAAATTTTATTTTTAATAAAAACAACAAAAAAATCTAATATAAAAATGAGATGACAATATTTAAAATTAAAAAAAAAACCCCTCAGATTTAATTTTATTGCTGTTTAAATTGTATAAGTTTTTGCTTATTGTTTTCCTTGAATCATATTTTAAAGTTCTTAAAAAGCTTTAGAATGTGGATTGTAATGTTTAAAAATAGACTTCTTTCTCTACATAACTGCTGTAGGTGAATGTGGCAATTGAACACTAACTCCCATTTTGCTTAGAAAATTATCAGTGATACCTATCATAGAGTTAAAATAAAATCCTGATACTAGTATATAACCTAGCCGTTAATTAAATTAGATAAATTCTTTGTTCCAAATAAATGTAAATTTTTCAGAATAATCTTTATTCAGCAGCAAATTCTTCTTTTTCTTACTATGATTGCCATCTAGTGTATGCTTTAGTAATAAATAGATGCAAGATGGTAGTGCTTAATAAATCCTTATCCAGTGTTGACCTATCCAATATTTCCATACTAGTTTCTAGTTTATGGCTTACAGTGGTGACGAGTTTTCAATCTGGGAGCAGTGCACCTGAATATTTTGGGTCTAATGCAATTTCCTCTAGCAGTCATATTTTATTTCTTTGTTTGATTATCAAGCTATCAGTAAAAATGGCAAACATATTAATATCTTCAATCTAAACCAATTTTCTTATATAATTGAATGGATCTGAAACTATTTCATTATCTATTTATGATATCCTTAATTTTTTTAATAGCTACAGCTACCTCTATCATTTAGCCAGGATTAGTATAAATGAATAAGACATTATGTGATCACATTTCTCATAATGCTTACACAATGCAACAAATTCTTTTTTTTTTTTTTCCATTACAATTATACCACCTAGTGAAAGCTTTGGTAATCAATAGTTGCCAGATAATAATGCTTAATAAATCCCTATATTGTCTCAATTAGTATCTATATATATTTCAAGGTGAAAAAAAATTGCTGCTAAACAGCATTATGTAAAATGGAATCATGTGGTATCTTAATAGTTTTACCAATCCTTGCCAAAGGATAGAGGTGTCTATAGTTATTGGAAAACTAAGGACACCATAATATATTTACTAAACTGGTTTCAGATCTATATAAATATATAATCAAGTGGACTTAGATTGAAAATATCAATATGTTTGTCATTTTGCATTGATAGTTTTAAAAAAAAAAAGAGGAAAAGATGGCTGCTAAAGGATCAATGCATTATATCCAAAAGATCCAAGTACACTGCTCTCAGATTCAAACCTGCTCACTGATAACTGTCATATACTAGAAACAAGTCTGGAGATATTACATAGGATGGCATTGGCTAGGATTTTATTAAACACTACCATCTGGCATCTATTGATTACTAAATCATACATTAAATGACATAATTTATGAAAATAGAAAATTGCTGCTAAACAGCTTTGTGTAATCATTATGTGAAATGGAGTGATGTGTTATTTTATTAACTTTATAACAATATTGTTTTTGAATGTTCAAAATTTACAATAATACAGTCAATGCTACAATGATTATCACTATCCATTTTCCATGTTTGATGTCATATTAACTTTTCCATACTTTCTAATCCCTTCAATGTATGAATATCATATATGATCAAATTATAAGATCATTTCAATTTGACCATATGCGCTTCAAAATGAACATTTTTGTTAAATGAAATCAACAACTCACCTATTTAACATCTTAAAAGAATTCACCAATGTCATATTTAAAGATAATATTTTTCATATCTTTTTTTCGTAATGCCATTTTCATATCTAAAAATCTAAGAAATTTTTACAACCTCAATAATTCTGATGGTGGATTTTCAAAGTCATGCTCTTATATCTGAACATCTTTTCACTTGTTTTTATAGAAATTTTACTAAATGGCAATCACTAGAAAATTTCTCCATTAATGAATACTTTATTTTATTTTTTTATATTTAGACTAATCCCATTTTTTCATTTCATCTTTTGACTTTCATATATTATATTTCTCAGCTTACATGTTCTGCATTATATACTAGCGAATATATTTTCAATCATTATCCTAATCAAGCATAGATACCAGATATCAATTCCTTCTCATAGATGATTTCTTATTAATCCTTCAATCATATGGAAAAAGCAAAAAAATTGTTAGAAAAAGATAAAAATACAATATTTTCTATTGTTTACTATATATACTTAACAGTCTTTTAAAATCATATTTGATATTTTCAAATTCTACTACTTTTACAATTTTATAATCTATCCAAAATAATTTTTTTCCCCTCTCTTCTTCAGCATATCACAATTAAAAATACATCTGCTCCTAATGAAAATCACCACTAAGAATATATATTTTTAATATTTTCAATTCAAGGATATTTCAATAAATAATTTAATTACAAAATTCTAAAAAAAATAAATTCATAATATAACCATTAATATCATTAACAATTTCAATTTTCTCACGTTATGAAAATATAGATTTAAAAAAAAAAAATTGAAAATTATTTCAGATAGATATAAAAATGGAAAGAAAAATTGTAAACGAATTTTTAAAAATATTTATAATAAATTGCTGTTGAAATTTTATAATGTAAATGTAATGAGCTCTGCTACAATTAATGTAATTAATTCCAGAAGCTTATTTATTCTAGATAGAATACACTGAAATATATATATCTAGGCATAATTCATGTCAGGTGCATAATCTACAGCAAACTAACATTCAACGTAATCATTTACAAAAAAGAAATATAATGCAGAATCAAAAACAAGTGTGAAAATGCAACAAAATTAAATTACTGTTTTTAAGTTTTATATATTGCACTATACATGCAAATTTTAAAGTTTGAGTTTAATAAAAATTTAAAATTGAACTTTTAAAAGTATAAAAAAATCTTATACAAAATACGTAAACAAATTTGTTTTTTAAAATACTGCAGGTAAATTGACTCAGACAGTTTTATAACTTTCTTGTTTTGAAATTATTTTATTCTTGATATTTAAGTTAATCAGCATTATAACTCTGTTGCTTGTTTCATGCTAAAATGAATTGTACAATATGGAACAGAAATTCAATAATTAAAAATACATATAATACTGCATTTTCATTGCTAAAGATATAAATAAAAATATATGAATTAAATTAAGTAACTAAATTTTATAAAGTATGACCAAAATGCCCAATGTTCTTCTAATTAAAGCAGATGGACCAAATTTTTTATATTTTACGTTATGTGAGATAATCACCTTTCTTGCAATAATTGTGTTCATTGTATAATCTTAATTCAGTGAGAAAAAAAGTTTGTCTTGATTTATTCATTCTAAAAACAATATTGTATGAATATGTACATAAGAATCAATATTTCATTCTCTTTACATGTAACAGATGATTCACTAGTATTAATAGAGCTTAAACAAAGTTAATAATTAATTAATACATATTTTTTATTATAGCCATTTCAAGTGAAATACATTTTCAATGTGATGCACTGAATCATATCTGTATATATATAATAAGCAAAATTTTATATAATATAAAATCTATTTAGTATTTGTATTTTTTTTTGTTTAGGTAATTAGTTTTGATAATTAAAATCTGAAAACTCAAAATATAGTATAAAATAAGAACATTTTTTTTTTTTTTAACTTACTTTAAGACAACATAAAATAAATTTAAATATATATATATTTAGAATTTATATGTTTATTCGACTGAATGCTAAGAATTGTCAATAGAAAAATAAACGCAAACCTGCAAATAAATTTTATATTCAACCATAATCCCTTGTGCAGAGTACTTTCCCATATACAATTTTCTTAAAAACATGGTCAGTGGATATGACTTTTTAAAATGATTTTAAGCTCTCAAATTTATGAATTTTAGTTTGTTAATTTACAACAAATAGTAAATGGACAGTAGGGTGAAGATTTAGTTAAAAATAATAATTTTATTCATAGTAAAGAAACTATCTCATCACACACACACAAATTATCCTTTTATACATTTTTAAAATCTTCTCACAAAAAAAATCCTATCTTTTTATAAATAAAATTCTTCATCTCCATCACAAAAAAATAATTGTCTTTTCCAAACAAGTTTTTGTCTTCCCACGACAAAAAAAATAACTGTCTTCTTATGCTTAACTTCTCATCGCAAAAATAAAAAATATAAATTTAATATATTTATATTACCTGCAACCCCCCCCTATTTGTGTTATTTAGTGCAATGATATTAGGATAGGTCTCAAGAGCTGAAGATTCTTGAATCAATTTTCAGCTGAGTAAAAAAAATAAAAACTTTGTCTATTAAACTGAACCGTTAAGTAATATGCTATTTAGATGTTCAAAACTATCATGCAATTAATAACATTATTATTGCCTAGTAATCTTAATCCACCTTTAAATTGAGAACTTGAACACATGTACAAATAAATTTGATGAAGTCCTATGATTTATTTGATCAAATCTAATAATTAATTTGGGTACAAATGTTTATTGTTTAAAATAAAAAAAAAATCTTTACATAGAATAAATCATAGAAGAAGACAGTAGAATTGGAATAAAATCTTGCTAATGAATTTAATATCCCTACAAATATAATAGAGGTAACATAAATATGAAAATGTCCAGTCACTGCTTTCAGGGCAATTTAACAATAATTGTAATATTTGGAATAAAAATAGTTTCTCTACAATATAATAATAATATCTATATGTATACATATCAAAAAATGAATTTTTTTTTTACCAGGATTGATGATATCCTGAGCTTCGGTAGCAAATGAGATATGTGGTTCTCGAAGACTGAACAATGCCCATGATTTGGCTTTGAAATTGATCCCATGAAAACAAGCAAGAGAAATATTATTACCATGAAGTGCCACAGTGCCCCCAAGAATGGTTCCGTTCTTAGGAAGTGGGTAAAGTAAAGTTGCAAGATATAATCCAGATACCCTCCGAAGGACTTTCTGCCAGTGGCGATGATGTCTGCTCATTTGCTCCATGGTAGATGCTGCAAAATAACAAATAATAATGAAAACGTGGAATATATACAAGACATAATTTTTTTAAAAATCTAATAAAAACATACCTTCTGAAATCTTTCTCTTGGGAGTTCTTATACGTAAAGATGGTTGGGATCGAGGTTGAAGCGAAGAAAATACTCGTTTGCTACTTTTGAACTGCTGATTGAAAAATTCCTCTAATTTGCTATACATTTTGATAAGATCAGGTGTAGTTGATTTTGAAATCATGATCTGAAACTGGTCCCAGCATAGATCACCATGAATAAATATTAGAGCAGGCCTATTAAAAGAAGTAAATTAAATTAACATTATTAGTAATGTATTTGCAATAAGAATAAGAGCATTTGTAATAGAAATATATATAAAAAAAGAGCCAATAATAACTAATAATATTAATATATATATATATGCATGAAAGCATCTTCAAAAATTTAAAATAATAAACTCTTGATAAAATTTATATATGTAAATAAATAATTGAAAGGTTTGTTGATGGGAAGTTGAAATGGGGTCTGAGCACTAAATGTTACAGTCAGCTACGATCTGTGGACTTTAAACTCTAATGCCATTTTTATCTTTGCACTAAAAATTAAATAAAAAAATTAATAAAACTTATCAATATATACTGTACACAAAAAAATAAATTTGAGATGCTAAAGATGCTAAAGCTGGTACATTTTTTGAAAAAAAAAAACATTTTCTCATATTTTAATATAACCTTCAGTCATATATAGGCAAAAACAAAAAAACAAATCTAATTTCTTGTTTCAAAATTGTTAAATACTAAAACTTTAAAAACACTATTTTGAATAGTTAAGAATAAACTGGTTACTGAATAAATGTATAGCTGGTAGTATTTCTTGCTATAATGAAGCACAAAAGGCAAAAACCGGTATCCAAATTGTATTTGATATCTATCAGTGATGAAATAAATCCTTCCATTAATGATACAAATGAACAAGTTATTACTGTTTATAAACATATTTTACAGTTATTATATAATAAATATATAAATTTATATCGCAATAGAAGATCACTGGTTTTTTGATGAATAAAATACTATTTACCTATATTCCAAGAATCTATATTAATATCTTCCTTATATGCATGTTGGGAGAACAAGAAAAGAGTGAAAACGCAATATATGGGTAAGAGAACAAATAGGTGTTACTGACTTCATTGAAAAAATTAAAAGACTAAAGTGAGGTTGGGCTGGATATATTGCTAGAAGAGATGAAAATAGATGGACAATTGAAATCTTAAACTGGATTCCAAGAGATTGTAAAAGACCCAGAAAGAGACCATGTGTGAGATGGATGGATGGATGATATAAGAAAGTGTGCAGGGATGATGTGGAGAAGAGAAGCTAAAGATCAGAGAAGCTGGATTGAATTTTGAGAGACTTTCATCCTGCGGTGGATTGATAATGGTTGATGATGATGATGACACATGATTCATTTTTTAAAAGTGGGACAAATCATAAAAATTGTCTTATTGGATTTTTGCTATAATCTCATTAATTTGATCAATATTTAAATGCATTTATATTTTTAGTTTTGTAAATAATATTGTACTTTGATTTAGTAAACACTTTGTTAGTATTCCACAAATTGCCTAAAGATAATATGAAATACCTAACAATTCCTTTTGTACCTAATGTAACACCAAATATTGCAAAAACATTGGCTAACAATTTTAAATTTAGCTACAGAACACCTCCCAAAACTAACCGACTGATAAATAATGCTAAAGATAAAACAGATAAATATCAAGCCCCTCATGTGGTCTATAATAAAATGGCATGCCCTCAATTAGACTGCCATGCATCATATTATGGTGAGACTCGGGCTAACCTGAACACAAGAATTTATCAACATAGGTATGTCTACAATAGGGTCAAAAATAAAAATGAAGGATCTTCAGTATTCTGGGACCACCAAGCAGCTACAGGCCATGTATTTGAACCTAGTTCTACCCAAATAATTTTAATTTGTACAGAAAAAAATGACGCCAAAAGAAAAGTTAAAGAAGCTTTCTATATAGCAAATGACATCAATGCCATTAATAGAAGAGAGGCATGTTTTGCTCTCTCTAAACAATGGATTAATTAAAAATTCAAATGCATTTGCATAATCATAACAATCGTTAGTTACAAAGCTATGAGTATGAGATTCAAACATGAAATCTCGAAAGCGCTAAGCAAAGCTATTATAAATTAGAGTAAAATTATAGCTTCACTATTTAATGTGAAAAAAAAAAGTCGCATACTTATAATATGTAGATTAATTTTGAGTTTTTTAAATGACTTTATTTAATTGGTTATATTTAAATTTACCACTACAAACATGATTGCAAATTCAATTCAATGACCCATTACATCAATATAAGTGCAAATAATCACACAAGATAATATTATTATTTCAAAAATGCATAATGAAGGTCATTGAACTACAATATCTAATATTAAACAGGTAACAAAATCCTTGATATGGCTAGATCATTTCTTCATTGACAAATACTCACAAATATCTTAATAAGGGAGTGACTTTGTTTTTCATTCATCTCTGATGGAAAATACAGCAGATAACACTGAAATGTATTTATGTAAGCAGAGTAAAATTAATAAAAACGATAGTTATTCAATAATATATCATAACCCCATAATACACATTTAAAGAAATGTTGAATAATTTCATAATAAAAAAAACTACAAATGAATACTTAATAAGGATTTATTCATCAATTTATGTTCTATGTAAATTTTTTCCAAATATATTCAAAAATTTTTTACTTATTAAATTCTGACCCCCCAAAAATATAAGTTTGTATGTCAGCTGCTTTGTATTTAATCACTTTAACATATTTCTTAGATGAAAATGACTTTCACCCTGAAATTTAAAATTTCCATTTTTGGTCAGGAAATATTCTTAAAGTGTTCCTCTATTACAGTGAAATTAATAAAGACTAAAAAGATATTTGTTGAAATATTTTATCCAACTATGCTAGATTGTGTAAGAGTTTACAAAAGTCTATAAAATTTTAACAATCCTTGAAACATTAAAATTATTATTATTAGAGACAGAAAATAAATTTTGGCAAGAGGATAATAATCACAATAACACAACTATGTTAGCTTCTTTAACTTCACAATCAAATCATCACCAAAAGTCATTTATAAATAAGTATAGCCATTCTAATTCCAGAAAAAAAAAAATACTAAAACAAAAAGTTAAAATAACTTTTGAAATGACTCTACAAACTAATCTGTGAACCATAAATATTCTCCATAATTATCCTTAATATTTTTATATGACATGTTGTAATGCTTCTTTTAACTTCTTCTTTCTAAAAGCCTGCAACATCTTGCCTATAGATAGTTTACTATTATATTTTATCCTTAGCTGTATTCTCCTAACAAATATTATCAATACTACTTATCTGATTAGTATTTTTTAAATATCTTCATAATATAAATGAAGTCTCCCATCAAAACAAATCATGCCCACGTTTACCATAAAATATTTTTTTAGGAAATATGTTACTTTAATATTCATTTCACAAGGTCAAACCAATGAAGGCTTGTCCTGAAATAATATATTAAATTCTAGCACATATAGCAAACTGAAAAACATAGAGATTGCTTTTATAATCTTACCAATGTATTTTAGAAATTTTAATGAGCATTTGTAAATAAAATTTTTCTATGCTTGTGTGTACATAATGCGAGTCCATGTTCCATTTCCATAAAAATAATTTGAAATAAAAATAGCACTATATACAATTAATTTTAAAAAAATTGAATAATTCATTAATTGGGAGCTCATAAGTTATTCTTATTCCTCTCTTTTACTTTCTTTGCATATCTTCATATATATATATATATATTGCTTATAATACTTCTTTCATATACACTTCAATGCAAACAAATTTTCTTATAAAAACTTCTTTATTTTCCTTACAGTTTCGACTGTCCAGCAGTCTTCATCAATGCTTTATCCAACCTCCTCTGCTTTAAAGTAACCCTAAAAAGCAGAAGAGGTTGGATAAAGCTCTGAACAGTCGAAACTGTAAGGAAAATAAAGAAGTTTTTTAAGAAAATTTGTTTGCATTGAAGTGTATATAAAAGAAGTATTATAAGCTTATAAATTAAAGCACCAGAAATGACTGAATTGAACTGTAATTTATGGTACTTGAGTTCCAATCTGTCATTTTGCTACTGCATTTAGTCATGTAGGACAGACCACTCATTTATTCATCATCCATCACTTTCAACTGTTAACATTATAGAATAAAAGACTCCTCAAGTTTAACACAGTTTTTCCAACCTTTAGAAAACTTCATTATGTACTAACATTATATATGGTAATATTTTAAACTTTTTATAATCTTTTGAAAATTCTGTTTAAGACTTTCGTTGTCCATCTGCTTAATTTTTTCTAGTAGCCCGACTTCAATTTAATCTCTAAATTTTTAAATCATGGCAATGATCTGATTGTATTCTCACATGTGTATTTAACTTTCAATCCCTTCTGCTTATTCCCTATTCACATTTTTTCAGACTTCTCAGTATGATCTGAAATCTGCATTGCTCTTTTATTAAATGTCTAAATCTCAAGAGTCATAAATAAGTACGGGTAAAATATATTTATTAAAAACTTTTTCAAGCATATATATATATTTTTTTGTGTTTTATCTATCAAAAGCACTCCATCCAATTTTAATTCTATAATTAATTTCCATTTGTATTAAGAATGTGATCAAGTTATTTACAGTTTACTTTTGAAATTTATTACGGTCATTTTTATTTCTTCTTAGTCTTTTTAGCATCTACCTTTAGTGCTACTTTCTTGGTTTCATTTTAATACTTCTTACAACATTTCTTAAAACTCTGAAGCAATATTTGTGAAAATAACTACATTATTTGCAAAATGAAGATGATTTCCATAATCTCCTTTTATTTTTATTACTTTGATTTCTTACTTTAATTCACAATATTTTCCCCATAAAACTGCAATAAAATTTTTTGGAGAGATGGACTCACCCTGTTGTACACCTTTATCAATGCTAATCTTTTTATTATAACTATTTAATCTAATCATTGCTGTTGTCTTGTGATCTTCTGAACTTAACAATATTTTGGATATATGTTTTTTACCTAAATTCTTATAGAATCAAATGCTTTTTCACAATCTACAATCTTAATTCATAATAGCAATTCATTCACACCTTTTCTATAATTTTTCTTTATTGGCATGTGATTAATTATGCAATGAACATTTTTACATTATAGTGATCTTCATAAAGATTTTGCATATAACTAACATTCCTGTATTTTCTAATATTTTTGTTTTTAATCTTTCTTAAATATCAATATTGCAACCAACATTTTTCCACTCATCTATTAATATAAATCTTTAATATTTAGACATTTAATAACAATTGTTCTACTTTTTCATCTGATTCTTTTAAAATATTTAGAATAATTCTATAATTTTCTAGCTTTTCAATTCTTCATAGATTTAATTGCATTTCACCATTTTCATTTAAAATATTTGGAATCTAACGATTTATTCCCCACCACTTTATAGTTACATTCCTTATGTCAGTAATAAATCTTCTACAGAGCATTCAATTTTTTAAAATGAATTTCATATTATTTCCTTTCTATATACATTTCCTTAATTCATTTAAAAATATAGTGATAAACTGCTGTAATTTTGTATTAGTTTTCTGAATAGCAGTTCTTAGCAGAGTGTCAGTTATTTTCTTATTGATATCATTTAAATGTGGTCCATTTTCAAAGTCCATAATATTTTTAAATAATTTATAAATTCTAGTTTAAATTCATCAAAATGTTTCTGAAGGTTATAGATATGTAAATAAAAGATTATTTATTTTTGTAAATACGCATGGATTTCTTCATTTTAATAACATTTCCTTTATTGGAAAATTACTCTAGAAATTTTCTGGAAAGATCGACTCAAAATTATAGATTAAATTAGAATAGAATTTATATGCAAATAAAGCTAATTGCATACAAATTAGATTGTATATATATTTATCCCCCCGGTAAATGAAAAAGAGGGAGAAAGGAATTAAAAGTGGTTAGACTGGAGTACAGTTACAGAACAGCAGTAAAGAATGATCAATGGTAGACTAGTAGATCGACTAGCAGTGATTAAATCTAAAATGGAGTAGTTGCAAGCAAGAAGCAATTACTTGTTTGTATATTGAAATGAGTATTATGAGTGAAGAATAATTAACTAAAGCTTAACCAAACCGCAAAGGACAAGTTGGAAATAGAGGCTGATTAATATATAACACATAAATTGTTCATGCTGAAGTAAGCACTGATATTGCGAACTTTAATAGATTTATTCTGTACATGAAATTAGATATGCTTATTTGTGTTTCAAGAGACATTTGATTTGAAAGCACAAATAATTAATAATTGGATTACTCCTCATGTTGAGCAAGACTATTTTCATCTGAGGAAAATAAACAGCATACGAATATTAATGAACTATTACCTTTTTATATTGTTTTTACATTATTATTTGTTATTATTAAATCTTACTATATATACATTTTGAAGTATAATTTCTTTATTTAGCTCCCTGATTGGTCTTAGAGACCCTCAGAATCCAGCAAATACATATCTTACATTTGACTAATTAATAATCATTTCCTGTATTAAATCATTAAATACAGTCTTGAAATGCATATTTTCTATTAGTGAGCACATAATACAATTCTGCTATACCATCATTAGATGCTTGTATGACCGTTTCCAATTAGTATTTTTCTTAAAAAAAATTCAGAATATATAGTTGCTTTTTTACAACATTCATAAGCCTGTGTCCTCTCTTTACTTCTATACCCAAAACCAAATTTATCCATAACATTTCAATCCTTAATCATTTTCTAATTATAGCATTAAAAGCTTCCATAATAATTTTAAAATATTTGGTATGATCAAAAGCATTCTGAACATCCATATTAAAATCCCCTGCTTCATCAGAATGAGAACTTACAGAGGTGTAGAATTATTTTTTTTCAACAATTTTCCATTAAGTAGAATAACTAATCTTGCCACTTATCTGATATATTATTAATGTCTGCAGTATTGTTCTTGTATTTTTTATTTATTTATAATGACTCCTCTTCAACTTCCCCTTTTCAAATCAATTCTCTTTATTTTTTCTGCTAACATCATAAGAAATGATAATATCCCATTTAATATCAGATAGTTTATCCTTCAACTTATATAATTTCCCTTCACTTAAAAAGGATATACAATTATTAGTAGAGAAAAAAGTCATCATTAAATGATGGCCTAACTTCATAACCAGAAAATTTTAAACACCTTCTGCACTTTGTCACAAAATGCTGGTTTGGTTGTTAATTTTAAAACCTCTACTAAATGAGAATTTTAATTTATTTTTGTATACTATGGTTATTAATATAAAAAAGAATTGGCATTAATATTCACATGAATCCATTCACCCTTTCTTCAAGTAAACTAAACTATCAGGCATGTAAAAAGAAAAAAATGTATTATTTTAAACTCAGAGGGAAAAAACAATAAACTCAAAAAATTGGTTGTTGTGTAGTGGTGAATAACCCATCCATGTTTATTTAACAGGTAATTAATTCCATAGCAATAACTGTTGCAATGACAAGAATGTATAAAGTGGACATTAGAAATTTTTCCTCTCACTTCCTTTAAGGATTTAAAAAGAAATCAAACATCTCCTTTCATTTAATAGAAAATTCTCTTCTATAGTCAATAAATTTAGTAGAAGTAAAAGAATACCTTATTTAATATCAAAGTATAACTTTCTACCTAAAAAAACTGCCATATCAATAAATTTAAATAAACAATATTTCAAATATTCAAATGGCCAAAATGGGGTTTTATTAGTTTGTTGCCAGCTTTTCCTAAATTCTTCACTTATAAATTGGTTCAACAGCCTTTGGTTTTTGAGTTTTACTGCTCTCATGATTCTTCAGGCCATGGTACCAACTATTTCATTACTGAAAAAATAAATAATTTGAGTAAAAAAAGTCTAGTTTCCAAGAAAAATATTACTGCCAATTATCATCATTAAACATTAAGTACAAATGATTACAGTAATTCTAACTTCGGAAGAAAGCAAAAATAAAGTTAGAGCAAAAGATAAAAGATAAGTTTGATGATGACTTTACAAACAAGCTGTGACACACAATTATATCTATGCTCAATATATCATATGTTGATCCATTAATCCTTTTATTTAATAGAAACTTTCTTCTGTAGCAAACTTTTCTTTTTATAAAACTTGAACTCCTTTTCTAATTAAGATCTTCCACTATATTCTATTCTCAGCACTTACTCTTAAAACAAGTAATCAAAATTACATCTTTTTAGAGCAGGATACCCATCTCTCATGAAAACTATGCACAAGTTTTCTAAATACATTTTTAGAAAGTTTGTTACCATTTGTACATTTCATATTTCTATTAAAAAAAAATTTTTTTTTCTTAAAATAATAGATTCAATATCATTATATCTAGCGACATGAAGAATATACTACTTGATATTATTAACTTCTTATCATATTTTCAGAATTTTAAAGCAACATTAATTTAAATTTTCCTAGCATCTTTACATTATTCCACACAGCTCATGTTTCATTTCCACACGATACATTTAGCAGAATACTGCTCTATATACAAATAACTTTGCTGAAATAATTATGGTAAAAATAACCTTTAATTTATTAAATATAAATTATTTTCTTTGAACATTCTACCTATCATTGCTCCTTGATATTGGTCTTCCTATAAAAAAAGCTACCAAATAAACATTATATTTCAAAAACATTCTAAATTATTTTGCAATAAATAACCACTTCAGTAAATACCAAAGAAAGTTTTAAAACAGAATTGATTTTCTTTTTACAAATAATATTATTTGTAATTATTCATTATTATTATTATTATTATTACTTCACATGATTCAGATGAATAGTAAACTATACAGAAGGACTGTAACTTTTCATAGAAAAGAGAATCATCATCATCCTCATTAGAAACTACTCATAAATAAATATTAACCATTTTAATTCTGAAAGAAAAAAAAGATAAAAAATAAAAAGTTAAAGATCTGTTCTGCTAAGCCTATACAAACCAAACTGTGAACCTGAAATACTTCAACATATAGTCACATGTCGATATTTTGGTCTATTTATTTGAGATGTAAATACTTTTTATTTTTAATTTTATTTGACATCCTATGGTGTTATCTATTAATTTCTTCAGTGATTAAACTTTATTTTCTGACATTTCTATACTTTTCTTAATTACAGTTTCATTGTGTGCCTATTCTCATCTTTATTATCTTCATAAAAGCAATTAATATTGCACTTATTTAAGATTGCCATGAAAATTATACTCAATTATGTCATAAATATTTTCTTAGAAACTCTATTAATGCTCATTCATTTTATATTCTCAATCCAATAAAGATTCAACAGCAACAAATTCAGCACTCTGAAGAGCATATTGATTAATCTTATGACTTAGCATATATATTAAAAAGATTGTGTATCCTTAAATAACATTAATAATAATAATGCTTTCTATGAAGAATCATTTCCTCATGATGTGTACTATAAATATATGCTTCTTAATTGGTTTCATATAATAAATTAGTCAAAATAACAACCCTATATACAAGGTTAGCTGATATAATTTCATCCCTATGATGAATACCACAAGATTATTAAAAAGGTTAAATTTAAAAAAAAAAAAAAAAAAGGTTATTTAAAAATAGATTAGGAAGTATAAATTTTGTTTCTGCCATTTCAGGAAATGCATTAAAATATTTGAAAAAAAAAAAAAATTTGAATTGCATTATCATTTTAAAAATCTAGTTATAAAATATAAAAAAATTGTTTGGTAGCAATATCTAATAAAAAATTTGTCATATAAATGATTAGTTTCTTATTAATAAAATAAAGTTATCCTATGCCTTCAATTCCCCAGGGAAGCTAAGAGATGTGAATATAGATATTTCATACAGGTACAAATGGTTTAATTATGGTTAATTGGATAATGAGGATTAATATTAGATGTCTACTAATCCAATTGACAATTAGACAAATTATGATTTTTTTATTTATTTTAAATTTAAAATATTAAAATGCTTGTGTTAAAAACATTATCATTATTTCTATTTGGTTGACTATTAAAAAATATTTAATTGCATTTAAAATTCCTACTTTTTTTTAATTTTGTAAAAAACAAACAAACAAAAAATCAATAATATCGCAAAAAACAAATTTCTTTTTTTAAATAGTAAAATTGTCTATCATTTTTATGAATTTTATTACTTTTACAAACATTTCTGTATTCTATTCTCAATGATATTTATTATATTTTATTTTCAAAACTTTAGAATTTTAAAAATCTGATTATATTTCAATAAATTTATTATAGTTTTTACGTAGACATGTGACCTGATCATATATTAGCAGCACATGTTTATCTCATTTTATTCAACTTTCACATAATACTATGTCTTTATAAACAATATTAGTAAATATCTTGTCCTACGTAGTCTAATATAGTTGCAGTATTCAAGGTCAAGCAAGATATACATATGTAAATTGTATAATAATAAGAGTACAATAATAAATGTAGAATAAAACTAATAACTTAATGTATAACGAATATGTAAAACAATAATAATAATTGTATAAATGTAGAATAAAACTAATAACTGCAATGTATAATAAATATGTAAATAATAATAATAATTATATAATAATAAGAGTATGTAAAATAAGAATAATTGTATAATAATAAGAGTACAATAATGTAGAATAAAAGTAATAACTAATATATAATGAATATGTAAAATAAGAATAACTGTATAGCAATTATGTATAACGATTGTGTAAAATTACAATGTTGTTAAATCATAAAAAGCCCAGCTGACCTTATAGGGTCAGAAAACTGTGTAAAATACCATATATGGTGAGAAATGTGAAAATACTGTGTGTATGTGAAAACACCATATATGGTTAGGAATGTAAAAGACTCCAGAAGTCTTGAGGGGTATATAAACCCCCATAACCTGATCTAATTGTTCTGAGTTTTAATAATAAGTCAGAGACTCCTGCCTCTGTAAGTTCAAAAGCAGGACTAGGGAAATTATATGCAGGTCACCACGACCTTTTATTATTTTATTACGCCTACAATAGGCAATGTATATAGTTAAAATTATTCGTATTAAACTATAATCTTACCATCTCAATTCTGCCTTTGTCCATTTATTTACTTGCTGGTCATAAGACACAGCAATAGTGATAGAGAATTGCAGTTCAATCTGTAATTTCGAGTGTTTGAATGATTTATGATCCTGAATATTATACTTTTCTTCTATGAAGGTTGATATAACTTATATAAATATTCCAGAATCAACTTCCACCTTATTTTTCTTTTTAAACTTAATACAATTTAATTATTCCAACAAACATTATAACATTCACCATTTTCTCTCCAAATCAGTTTCAGTTATATTTCATAATCAACCATAAAGACACAAATTATTGGTTAAAACATGGGGTACAATATATATATATATATTGTAACGGTATATAATATGCTGTTGCATTATTTTAAAATGAAAATAAAAAGATCGTAAATAAAAATTGATTTATTAAAAAGAAAAAAAAACTTAACTTAAAAACTGAAAATTAAAAGTTGTTTAATGAATATATAGTTCGTATCGATGGAAAACTTAAAAGCATTTTTTTTTAAAAAAAAATAAATAAAAAGTATTTGAACGTACTTTTTTATAAATAAAAAAAAAAGAAGTAAAGACTGATATTTTTTAAAATAGAAGTAAATGATTTCTATCATGTTTAATTTTAGAAAATGGAAATGATTGTTTTATTAATTAAATGATTGTTCTAAAGCACACTAGCCCTTGGGGCACTCGAATAATTAAATGGTAAGAGAATAAAAAGAAACTAAATGACCAATGCAAGCACGAAATGACAGCACGGACCATAAATGAAACACGAGAGGATTAGTGACGTCTTGCTTGTTGAATCCGAAGATTTGATGATAAGAGGCTAATAAAAGTATAAAACCCCAAATTTTTGAATTGAGGAGGATGATTATAATTGTTGTTATCTTAGAGCTGACTATGAATATACCGTTATAACTAGCTGTATTGCAGATTTCACTATGTAGAAGTCTGCAATAAATTTAATTTTCCGGACAACCAGCTGAAGCCTCTGGATGACAGTTCCTGACCAAATGCATGGCAAGTAGCGGTTTCGTTTCAAAGGACAAACAATCTACGAAAGTGATCACAAAGATAGACCTCTAAATCTTCTCAATCCATAAAGTATGAACTCTTGTGTTTATCTAATAGGAACTTTTCATAAATTTGCAATTAATAGCTGAAAATAAGAACTATTATCTGGTCTAAAGAATTCAAAATCAATTATTAGTAATTTTTTTTTTATGCATTTGTTTAAGCAATCATTTACATTTCTCTCCTTTTTTGTGTGTTAAGTGTTAATTAAAATGTATCATATTAAAGTTGAGTGTAGATAGCTAAATTCATTTATGTTTATTTTACAAGGTTAATTTCAGGCTATTTGTTTCGTAGTTAGGACGATGCTTGTGGAAGGATATATGGGTGTTTATATCAATGTAATGTGAAGCATGTTTAGCATACAGGGTAGCGTGCCCAACTGAATGCATGACCCCAAAGAGGCAGTCATATTGTTGCAATGGTCGCAGACGTATTTTCTGCGCCATTGATCACTTCTAGCTCTACGGACAGGGATTTATAAGTCGGCAGAAAGACCGCTCTCCCCCATATGTAGCACTCTTTAATTAATTTATATACATGATTCCTTTGACAGACAAATGCACATTCCTGTACTGGACGAGGATCATGTCCTTCAAATAATATCACGCTGTCAGATGCACATTCCTGTCAGCGTGATTTTATGCTAGCATCTTCATATTGCATTGGTTGCGACTATATATCTGGAAGCAGGCGTTGGTTTGGCTACGAACTTTTAGTCTGAGATTGAATGAGTGTTTTGATAAGTTTTTTTTTTTTAAGTGAGAAATCTATGTAGCCTATCTATACTCAACATGCTAAAGTAAAATAATATTAAAATGTCCATCTGTGCGGACTATTTAAATTTAAAAATTAATAGTAAAATCTAAATATAAATTTTATTTCTCAATTTTTAAATGTGCGTTAATAAAATCTGTTGTGTTATTAGTACTGGCAGTGATCTAGTTTATTTTTTTTTTAATCTTTCTTAAAAATATATTGTAATAAATATAGTTTAAAACCTCTGCTACTCCATGAGCTAGTGGCAAGGGCAAACGGTCAATAAAATAAAAGTTGGATTTTTAACTTGCGTATCTGCCTACCTTATAAATTTTCTAGGTTCGAGAAACCTAGTGGTGCCCTGTAGTGCAGATACGGGGAGACTCATTTGATCACCCACACCCCGACCGTTATAATTGGTGCTATCATCCACAC
Source organism: Epiperipatus broadwayi (assembly GCA_028023455.1). Classification (NCBI taxonomy): domain Eukaryota; kingdom Metazoa; phylum Onychophora; class Udeonychophora; order Euonychophora; family Peripatidae; genus Epiperipatus; species Epiperipatus broadwayi. The sequence goes on from JAQFVV010012545.1 coordinate 1,407,805, forward strand.
CTCGACCGTTATAATATATATATATATTAATACAGATCAAGAATAAAGAAGCTTTGAAAAGAAAATAATGCGCATTAGAGGAATTAAAAGTGATATATGCAAAAAATGTGAACATAGTTTTCGACCTCTTCCATGAGTGGATGCACATTGTCATTATTATAACACTTTCATCTGGACTTTATCTATTATTGTCTGGTATTACAAGTGGTTAGAGACACTAATAATAAGATCAGCTTATGTAAATTAACTTGTTAATTATTGCCTCCAATTCATAATTTAAAAGATGGCAAGAAATGATAGATGATTAACACTTTTTGTTTATGATTAATATGCTTTATAAAAAAATTTCCATATAGATTGATGTTTGGCCACTTCATCATATTTAAAAATGAAACAACAACCATCAGCTGCACTCGTGACAGATAATCATTATTGTTTTCCATTAGAAATGTCTCTAGCATTATTAATGGCTAATGAGACACTCATATTATTCAGGTGAAGGCGGATAGATTCATCTGAAACACACACACAAATAAATCCACAGACATGTCTTAATTTCTTTTTTTCAATTAATATTCATTATCCTTTGAATAATAAGTTCACCCTTTAATAAGCTGTTTTCATTAAAAAAAATTTATATAATGTAAACACAAATTATTCTGATTTTATTCTTACCTTGTTGTTGCTAGAGGTTTGTCACTAAGTTGCTCAACATTAATCCGCCACTCATCTTTTACACTCACATCCAGCGAACTAACTCGAACCATAAGAACACTGGTGCCCATGTAATCTAGCCGAGCTTCCAAAGCTGTCAGCATGCAACCTATAGTGTGATCAGGATCCTGGCCTGGATCTTCTTTAATATGAACTTCAAATAAATAAAACATCAACAAAAAATAAGATTTCTTCATTAAAAATGGACTTTATTATAATTAATAAAAAATAAAGCAATTTATTTAAAGATAAAAAATAATCATATAGAATAATGTAGAAGCTAGATGAAACTGTGTTAAAAAAATGTTAATCAAGGACAAGTTATCACTGATGTTGATCAAGTGCTCATAACTATTGTCTAGTTACAGCAATCTGTATATAAAACAAAATATATTATTTAATCCATTTTAACTAAGTGATTACTTACTTACTCACTCTCAAAGATAAAATGGCATTTCCACCCATAAAAATTACCATTATTAGAAGACGAAGCAGTTCTGTACATAAATCTTCTAAAAAGATCTCACTTAAAATCTAGCTATTAATTTCAATATTATTATTCCATTGCAGATTTTGTCAGTAGAAGAGTAGTGGATCAGAAACAAAAAACAGATGGTTTTACTCTTACATCTGGAAAAACAAAAAAATTTATTTAGAACTTCAAAAAAGATAAATTTTTATGCCATAATTCTTTAGTTATTTGAAGGGATTCAAGGGATCTTAAGTTGTGTCTTAGATAATAAAACTATATCGTGGATTAAAGATAAGTTTGATCTCCTAAATAGCATCATATGATCACCATTTCTTATGCTTACTCATTAAAACAGGCAACACTCTCCATACAGTAGTGCCACTCAAGTGCAGGTCAGAGTAATCAATGGATGCCAGAAGGCTTGTGCATAAAATCCCTATCTAGTGCCTACTTATCCTATATCCCCAGATTAGTTACTGGCTTGTGGCCTTCATCAGTGAGGAGCCTTGGATCTGAGAGCAGTGCACCTAGATCTTAGGATCTAATGCAACTCTCCAGTAGCCACCTTTTATCTCTACTTTAGTTCAGACTTATATGACTATATAAGCTAATGAGTTTAGATTAAAAATATTATTGTGTTTTCAATTTTATTCTCATAAACTTTGTAGTTAAATAGAGATAAAAAGTGGCTGCTGGAGGGTTGCAATAGATCCTAAGATCTAAGTGCAGTGCTCTCAGATCCAAGGCTCCTCACTGACGAAGATCACAGCCAGAAACTAGTCTGGGGATATTGGATGAGTAGGCACTAGATAGGGATTTTATACACAAGCCTTCTGGCCTCCATTGATTACTCTGGCTTGCACTGAGTGGCAGTACTGTACGGAGAGTTTTGCCTGTTTTAATCTCCTAAGTAGCTTTTTATAATAATGTTTTCTATGAAGCAACTTCTCTTTTGATATCTGATGAATAAAAAATATATGAAATAACTAGAAACCAATTCAAGCGATAGACTTTTAGTATGCTAGTTATACTTCTCACAGTAATATTTAAATGAATATTGAAAAACCTAATGCACATACTTTTTCTCCAAACAGGACATAGAATTTACTGATAGAATATGCTAGTACTAAGAAGCTATTAATAAACTATTGTGCATCATAATTCCAAATAGTACCAACCAGCATTCCTAGGAAGCCAGGCTATAGTTTAACTAAAAAGCATGGAGTAAGATTGCATTTCAGTCTATTAATGAAGAAGTTTATATTCAGTTTAAAAGATGTTTTCCTTCAAAAAAAAAAAAAAAAAATTAAAATTACTTAATCAATTGTTTCCCTTCAACTAAATCAATTATTTATAGGTTATTTTAATTTTTAAAAACCGAAAACTAAAATAAAATGGTCTAGAAATTTAGCAAATTTTTATAGCATTTAAAAAAAATCGTTTCGTAATAAAAAGCTAGATTTTAAAAGACAATTTCTTTAGCTTTTATTCAATTAGCTAAAACAACCATCAACAAAATCTACATACATAGAAGATTTAGAGCTACAACTGTTTTTTTTTAATTGAACAAACAGCAATAATACATTCTTGAATAACCTTTCTTATTTGGAAAATGGCTGATGGAACTTACTTAAAAAGTCAATATAATGCTAATGTTAACAATAAACAAATGTATACATGAATGAATCCGAAAAATAATTCACATATTTAATTGTGAAAATCTTCATTTTACTAAGTGATTATAATCAATTAATCAAATGAAAGCAGTCCATGCCTATACAATGCCAAGAATATACAATCTACTATGAAGGCAACTATTTATTTATTATATATATGCTCAATCAATCAATGCATTCAAATTATTAAATAATCATATGGTCATTTGTTTAGAAGTCAAATGACATTTTAACACCAAAGTGATGATCTAACCACAAAAATATTATTCAACTGACAAAGAGAGATTATTTTGCTTTATTTTTTACTTTCTTCAGCTATAAATTAATCAAGAAACGTTTCCACTGTTAACATTAGATTAAACTCTGCAGGATATCAAAACTACTGATCTATGAGTACTAAATAATCTACCCGGGTATGATTCTAGAAAAAGTACCATAAATTTGCTTAAAAATGCATATACAAATTAAAAAGCGTATGAAACAATTGAATGAGAAGCTATAAAGATTCCACAAATTATTATACGCTAAGCGCTTTCGAGGCCATTTGCCTCATATTCATAGCGGTATAAATATGAGGCAAATGGCCTTGAAAGCGCTTAGTGTATAATAATTTGTGGAATCTTTATAGCTTCTCATTCAAGTGTTTCATACGCTTTTTAATTTGTATATTAAATTATCGAGTGAGAAGTTTAAAATCCTTAATATTTTAAAAATGCATCTGTTTACAATTTGTGTAATTAATTAGTGCTGAATATTTATTCTTTAAATTAATATTCAATTAGAAATTCTCTTAGAACTATGAAAAATTGATAATAATATTTATTATTATTTAAAATTGTTAAAAATAATGATTACTAAAAAAAAAAAAATTACCAAAAGTTTCAATCTTGCTTAATTCAATAATTCCTCCAACAATGCCACTTTTAGCATCCAAACTTGAGCCACCCAAACCGATAGACATATACATATTTTTGTGGCCACTACTACCTATTGATAATCGTCCTTGAGATTTGAAATCGGTTGTCAACCATCTATAATAAAAAATATAAATAAAAGATTATTGAAAAATAATTTATATTTAAAAAAAAAAACATAATAGTAAGCAATTCAAAAATTTCAATAATTTTGAGTTTGCATATGCATTAAAAACATGTGCTTCACCATGCTAAGAGAATGTAATGCATTCATTTTCAATCACTGTAGAATATAAGAAAGGTATCTCTGAATTTAATCCAATTTCTTTGATTCATAAATTCTCTTCTCCATGCTATTTTAGCAAACTTCTTTAGTTCCTCATTTATCATACATGTGGCTTCTTAAAACCTAGTATTAGCCAGTTAAGGACTTCAGTTTTTTTTTTTGTTGTTGTTGTTGATGACATATAACCCAAATCTATGTCAGTTTCTTAAATCTTTCAAAGATGCCAGTTATACTCACTTATCCTTTCACCAATATATTTAGCTTCTGATCTTCCCCTTATTAATTCTAACACATCTCTCCAGACTTTATGTGATTTGAATTTTATATATTGCTCTTTCTAAGTTTCAAATTTAAATTAAACACAAGTAGAAAACTTTCTTTTTACAAATACAGGCATGTTTCAGAATAATTTCTGCTAAAAGTACTCTACCCATGTTTAATTACATCCATTGCTTTTTCATCCTCATTAATAATGTGTCTACAATATTTACAATTGTTATTGTAATTAATTATTAGCATTTTTTTAAAATTTTTTATTAAATACCACTTTTACCTTTTTAATATTTATATCAATAGTTAAACAAGGCATATGATGTTTAATGGTTTATATCAATAGTTCTGTTTTGTTGCTTAGATTTAATGCTTTCTCAACTTGAAAGCATTACTTGTATCCTCTACACTAAAGCTGCAGTAAGAGACTTTAGAGATTCCAGCATACATACAAACAATGTCTATTGTATTTTAATAAACATTCTTCAAAATTTAACAATATCCTGAATTTACAAAAGATGTTCCAAAGATTAAATGACAGCAGAAATGCTTATAAATAATTTTTCAAAAATCTGTATATCAAATGTAAGATTAGTGATTGGTATTAATTAGTTTTTTTAATGCCGTTTCTTAATATTGGATGTGTTCTATTATGCAATAATTACTTTTAAATCTAGCTTGTTTTCTCATTTGGCTAGAATCCTGAGTTTTGTGCAGTGATTAATACATATCTTATTTTTCATTTTCTTAAATGTCTGTATCACTAATTCATTATTCTAATTATTCTGACATATTGTTATATAGTTGTACTAACAATTTCTTTGTTCTTTCACTTTTAAAATATCCGTAATAATTTTATTGATTAAAACTATTTTTTTCTTCTTCTAAATACTAGGAAAGTATTGTATATCATTGGAATTTTTATTCTCTTCTATAGCTTTCCCATTTTACTATTGTATTTTCTTAATATTTAAATACTAGTCTCTTTTTTCTTAATGATACATTTTATTCAATATTAAGTAAACTATTTCTTTTTTACATGTAATTTTTGCAATGTTTAAGTTTTATTAAATAATTCTGATATCTTAATTGCTTAACAATCCTCATCAAAGACATCTTTTTCTTTCTCCTATTCTTTAATAAAGAGAATAGAAACAAGGAAATGTCTGAAAAAGATTATTAAACAATTGAAACATCAAACTTACTTAACAATATTTAAATAATATAAAAATTAAGTATAAAAAAGATATAATTTATTTAATATATTTTCTTATGTCATAATTTATTATTTTCTATACCATTTTATTAATTTCCACATATTACACTTTTTTTAAGAGATCATTTTTAACATTTTTTTAATTCTTTTTTTCCTGCATACATTACATCATGTAAATAGAAAATCAATTGTTGAATTGTTTTTTTTCTTCTGCTTTTAGTAAATTATCTGATATTTTCTTACTCAACAATATGAAATTATTTATAAGTTTCAACTTAAATTTAATGAAGACAAAAAAAAAAGTATTTATACAAATTATAAATCCACATTCGTACCGAATATCTTTATCAGAAACTATCAATATTTTAAAAAAGGAACCTATGGTGTTTGCTTGATAATAAACTCAGAAATAAAAGTCAAATAGATTCACCATATTGGGCCATGTATATTGGTAAGTGGTTTATTCCATGTCCATTAACAAGAATATATGAAGTGGATATTAAAAATTTATCCTATTTGTTCCTTTAAAGTCTCAATAAAATTATTTTATCTTAATAATATTAGTAAATTGCAACAACAACAACAAAATATTACTAGATAAGATTTATAAATTACAAGCATATAATTTTGATATCCATATTAATTTTTTATGTTCTATCTTACAAACAAAAATATTATGTATAACTTTTGATAACATTTGGTGATCATCATGTTAAATGTCAATATTTTTGTTTAAAAATAAACATAAAAACTATTGTTCAAGCATTTTAAATTCTTATCATAACTGATACATAAGGATTTTTTGATTAAAAAAAATTCATTTCTCATAATTATTCGAGTCTAGTAGAATTGATAAAATGAAAAATTTGATTAAAATCTTATTAAAAAGGATATGCAGGAAAGAAAGGTGGAATGAAGATTAGAATTGCAAACAAGCGGATAGGTGCTTAAAAATGAGTACTCTTTTATTTTATGATTAAGTATTAATGATGATCATCATCAGATTGGATTACAAAATACTGAATGACATTTTGTATCTATGCAATGAGCTCTCAGAATATTTTGTTTGATCATTTTAAGTTTTTGTCGTAAATGCTTTATTATATTTTCTGATTAATCAAGAGAGGCTAAACTACTGATCTCTTCAACAAAATGAGAATAAACAACAAAAAATAATTCAATTTCAACATTGTCTTGACCACAGCAAAATGAAATTTCTAGAGAAACCAGTTCACTTTATCAGTATTATCCTACACTTTGGAAAATCAAAATTCAACTATTTAACAATAAATGATAATATTCATATGTATTTATATTACATAACAGTCTATTCTATATAAATTTGAACATAATATATAAAAGAGACCATCTCTATTTTAATCCAGAAAATATTAAAATTATTTACATTTTATAAATAGTTAAAAACTATTAATTTCAATCAACAGAAAAACAATCTTTTATTAATTGTCAAAAAAAAAGAAGAAAAATAATAAATCATGTTCTTGTGTTTTCTGAGTATGATTAATGATACTTTATGGATCTATTGACTTTCATACTTAATGCAAAGATTCAATCTATTTTTACCAATTTTTAATAAGCCTTATTTTTTAAAGAAATATTAGTTGGTTTCCAAACATTTTAGCTTAAAGACAAATTAAAAGTTTAATTCTTTAAACCTGATGCAAGTTAAAATCAATATAATTATAGTAAATATGATTCGTAAATTGATTTCTCAATAATAAGTTTAAATATTTCTATTATTAAAATTTTAAAAAAAAATGATTTTAAATTATTTTAATAATTCACCAAGTTTTCAAAAGCTTACCATTAGACCCAAATTAAAATAAATAATAATTAAATAATATAAAAATCATGATACTTGAGCACCAAAATGATAGGTTGAGTTTGAAATCAATTCAAAAACTTTTTGCTTGAGCTCACCTCTCTATCTCTAACAGTGTGCTGAATGAAGTTCAATTATTTTACACCTTGTTAAACTTTTTTTTAAAAAATTAATGTCATTTTTCTTATTGTTATTTACTTTTACTTTTTATTATTTTTTAAAAAATAATTATGACTATTTTATGGTATTCTTCTGCTATTAGTTAATTTTTGTTTTGCAGTCCTGTATATTCAAATACTGACTTAATTATTAATTGATTCTAAGTTCTACAAGCATAAGTAACATCTTAGCTACTATGAATGATATTTAATTAGTATTTATTTAAGAAGCTTACAAACTCTGACAATAAAAAGCACTATATATACTAATTATCATACAGTTACAGTAATATAGCAAATCTTGCAAAGAAATAGAAAGATGAATTAAATGAAAAAGAAACAACTAACAAATACAAACAAAATCAGATATTGAAGATAATGCAATGTGTTGAAATTAATAATAAAAATATTAATTTTAATAATTGACATAAGAAAGCATCAGTAGAAAGTTTATTAAAAATTGCGTTGATCACAGATAATTTATTTAAATGTCATTAGATTCATTTGCTGAATAGATTAAATAAAATGCTGAATGCTTAAATTTATAAAAAATATATTACTGGCTGTTAATCTAAAAAGTATGTTAATGTAAAATTAGATTCATACATAAGCAAGAAGATAGAAATTAATTAAATGGAGTGAGTTTGAAGAAGTTTTATAGAGGAAATTCTGAATGTGCTACTAATGAAGGAGCTCCATTTAGAAGTATCATTTTTTTAGGAATGTCAATAGAAAAAAGGCAATGTAACAGCAATAAGAGAAGATGGATATGTTAGTATATTTAGCTATTTGGAACGGGGGGACAGGACGAGAGAGAGAGGACTACAAGTACTTGAAAATGTTTAATAAAATGATTTCAGAAAAGATAACTATAAAATGATGATTGTATATTATATGAATGAATACAATTATAGAATCAATAAAGTGAAGAATATAAATGAAATAAAAAAATATGCAATAAAGATAAATAAAAAAAATTATAATAAAAACTTAAGTTGCACGAAAAAATTTTAAGTATATTGTTAATTAAGTGTTTGTTGATAAGAAGAAAATAAAAAAATTAAAGTTTTTGTTAAAGTAGTGTAGTATAGTGTCCACAAATTTATAAAAATAAATTTAGGAACAACTTGAAGCTTAGATGCAGAATATCGTAAAAAGACTAATAGAGTTCAATGGATGATAAAAGATGAATTTAAATTAATAATAATTATATTTGTAAAGCGCATATTCATTATGTAAAGTAATATATATTAAGGCTATAACCTTAAGACTATGTGCCTGAAAAAACAACAGTAGGGACCTCTGCAAATCTTTAACACAGGATTTATTTAAAAGACCAGAGTGGCCACACTCTTACCTTCAACCTACTTTCTAAATAAATAGGAGAATCTAAAGCATTTTGATTTGAGAGCATAAGGCTATTAAATATCTCACTGATTAAGTCCACAAATTCTATAACACATTAACATTCGCGAAATCTTTCGATTTACAATGAGTCAGTGTTGAGATCTTATGCTTAGAAATCTTTTAAGATAATATAAAGTTGTAATAATTATATTTGTAAAGCGCATACTCATTACGTAAAGTAATATATATTAAGTCTATAACCTTAAGACTATATGCCTGAAAAAAATGACAATAACTTTATATTATCTTAAAAAATTTCTAAGCATAAGATTTCAACACTGATTCGTAAATCGAAAGATTTCGCAAATGTTAATGTGTTATAGAATTTGTGGATTTAATCAGTGAGATATTTAATAGCCTTATGCTCTCAAATCAAAATGTTTTAGATTCTCCTATTTATTTAGAAAGTAGGTTGAATATAAGAGTGTAGTCACTCTTGTCTTTTAAATAAATCTTGTGTTAAAGATTTGCAGAGGTCCCTACTGTCGTTTTTTCGGCACAGTCTTAAGGTTATAGCCTTAATATATATTACTTTACATAACGAGTATGCGCTTTATAAATATAATTATTACAACTTTATATTGTCTTAAAAGATTTCTAAGTATAAGATCTCAACACTGACTTGTTGTAAATCTAAAGATTTCGTGAATATTAATGTGCTATAGAATTTGTGGACTTAATCAGTGAGGTATTTAATAGCCTTATGCTCTCAAATCAAAATGCTTTAGATTCTCCTATTTATTTAGAAAGTAGGTTGAAGATAAGAGTGTGGCCGCTCTTGTCTTTTAAATAAATCTTGTGTTAAAGATTTGCAGAGGTCCATACTGTCGTTTTTTCAGGCGCATAGTCTTAAGGTTATATATAGCCTTAATATATATTAATAAGTAATAAAAAATTTAACAATGATAAGAAATGGAAATTATGTATAGCAAATAAATATTTATTTATAGAAATAATAATAGCAGAAAAAAAGTAAAAAGTATACATTAGATATGAAAAAAAGAGAAAAAGATTATAATAAGGCTATGAAAAACATTTGAGAGAGATGAAGCAAACATTAGACAGGATAGTTACTTGGAGAATAAAAAAATTATCACATTATTAATTTCTTAGGTTAATCTTGAAAAAAATATCAAATGAGTTTATAATGCAAACCCTAGATGATAAAAGATTGGAAGATGACTTAGATTCAGTAGTGAATACAAAACAAATTGGTTAAAGTGCTGGACTTAGAATGAAACAGTAATATATAAATGCCCTGCATAGTTTAGAGCAGTGACAGAGCAGCAGATTTGAGCTTAAGTTCCATGGATTGCAATTCAATTCTTTCATTTTCAGTGTGATTCTTCATATAATATCTGGGGAATAAACAGTTTGTTTATTTTGTAAGTAATTTAAAATTAAGAGAAATAAATAGTTTGGCAATAAAAATGTTAATAATTTTAGGAAAACATTCAGAGATTATTTTAAAAAAAAACTTTAATAAAATTACAGATAGTAATAGAATCCTGAAAACATTAAATGTTGATGATTAGATTATTATATACAGAAACAAAAAAAGGTCATTTTATGATTATATCTGTATTACACAAGATATTAACATATATAATAATAAATAAGATTAAAGATTTAAAATAAGAAATACAATCTAGAGGAACATCAAAAAGACAGATGAGAAATAATATTTTATTTGATAGTTGTTTGAAATAAGTCACAGGAAAACAAACTATTATTTATAGCACATTATTAGATAAAGAAAAGTTAAATGATGAGATATATAGAAATAGACTGAAGAGAAGTTTTAAAATTTATGGATATAGATTTGAGATGTTAAAATATAATTATAACTATTTCTAAGCATAATTTTATATAAGAACCAAATAGGATAGAGTTGAAACAAGATTTCGGTTGCAATCATTATTATATATTTTGATTTCAAGGGAATAAATGTCCGACTAGAGAAGCTAGAAACAGAATTTTCACAATGAAATCCAGAAGAATGCATATTATAACAGTTCTCATGGACTTGGTTTTTTTTTTTGCAAATAATATGCAAAAATAAAAAACTAATATTGGAGAGAAGTGAATATAGATAAAAACAAACAAACCCATAAACATTAAAATGAATAAAAAAAAGTACAAGATGTTAATAATTAATTGAAAAAGATAAAAGCAAAAAATGAAATGGATGATGAAAATATATGATTTTAAAAAGGAAAGAATATAGGTATTTGGATATTTTATTAAATGAGAAATGGAATTATATAGATATCTGGGAATTAAAATTAAGACAAAAAAAAAAGAGCCTGTTAAGTTTATTCAGGGAAAATTGAATGGATAATGAGAATATAAAATTTATGAAAGATTGTAATTTATAAATAATAGATTAGTAAGATATGATGTTTAGCCTGATTATGTAGCAGGTGCAATAAACATCACATTGTATTCCAAAGTGCAAAATTGATCAAGAGATTAATTTCTATATATATATATATAAGAATATTTGTGTTATGAATATATTTCAGATATATAATATAATTATGAGAGATAGAAAGATTTGATATAAGTATATCAGAAAATGATAGTTAATTTAAAAATAAAAATTATATAATAATAATTAATAAAACAAGAAGTGAACACACACACACACATATATAAACATTACAAGCATAACTGTATTTTTATATTGGACTATTTCCATCATCTAATATGTGTGTTGAATGTCTTTAGAAAAGTTTAATTTTTAGTTAAATATTCCAAATGCATTCAACTGTTAGTAATATCACAGCAAACAGGTTAGTATATGCACCAACTGTTAGTAATATCACAGCAAACAAATGTTAATAATATCACAGCAAACAGGTTAGTATATGCACTAACTGTTAGTAATATCACAACAAACAGGTTAGTATACGCACAACGTTTCGAGAGGTATTTTTCTCCCCTCTTCTTCAGGTGTTGCTGGCCTGACCAGTGACAGTACTAGCATGGGATTCGAACCTGGGTCCTTAGATTCTTGATTATTGAAATTTAAGGTAACGCACTAACCAACTGAGCCATCCTGCCAAAGGCAACAGTATGTAGTAATTTCATATACTTATCTATGAGGTTCCTCCTGATTTCTCCACTTTTTCCTCAGAGCAAAGTTGATTAGTGATTTCCATACATTATGTATAGTCACACTAGGTTGGCTTATGGGATTTTTTGCCATTGTCATGTGAGCAGCTTCTTTAAATTTTCTTCTTTGTACCTTTTCTTCTTTATCCAATATTTTTGTATTTTCCCAATTGAACGTATGTTCATTGGTCCATACATGGTCTGCTACCTTAGACACATCTGTTTTCTCTCTTCTAATCATCAGTTTATGTTCTTGCAAGCGCTTTTGAATGGGACGGCTGGTCTCACCAATATATGTTCTTCCACATTCACATGGTATTTTATAGATGCAGTTTTTTCTTTGCAGCATTTCAAGTTTAGGCTTTGTAAATGTTAGAATTCCTCGTAGTGTGGTATGGCTCTGAAAAGCTGTTCTGATGTTATACTGATTGCAGATTTTCCTTAATTTGTCTGCTATTTTTGGAATGTATGGATACACTACAGTACCAATAATTGTCTTTTCTCTTGATGGTTCTTTTTGTTGTCTGTTTAATGTTTTCTTAATAACAGCTGATGGATAACCATTTTTCTTAAGAGTTTGTTCTATATAGATCTTTTCTTTTTCCAAATCACCAGTTTCTGAACAAACTTCTTTTGCTCTGTTCCACAGTGATAGTATAACTCCATGTTTTGTGTTTCTGGTGTGATTAGATGTATAGGCTAGGTATTTTCCTGTATGTGTAGGTTTTCGGTAAACTGTAGTTTTGATTTTGCCATGAGGGAGTCTTGTCACAAGAACATCTAAGAATGCCAATTTTTGTTCTTGTTCTGGTTCTATTGTAAATTTAATTGAAGGGGATATGTTGTTGATGTGTGTCCACAAAGTTTGTAGCAATGCTTCACCATGTGGCCATACAACAAATGTATCATCCACATAGCGAAGCCAAACTTTAGGTGGATAAGGAGTAGTTTTTATGGCTGTGGTTTCAAGTTCTTCCATGTAAATATTGCTAATCAGGGAAGACAATGGTGAGCCCATAGCCATTCCTTGATTTTGTTGGAAGAACTCTGTGTTATATTGAAAGTAGGTTGTTTTTATACAGAAAGTTAATAGTTCCATCATCACAAACCTTCAGAAAAACATTACAAGCATAAGTTTGGATTTGGGGTAATTTTAATTATATATATATATAATATTAGATGAAGTTTACTGTTGTTTCTGATAAGTAAAGGATTTTTAAATATTAAAGAACAAAGAAGAAAATGTGATAATTTAATTTTAAATTTTAAATTAAGTGGAAAAAATATGGAACACTTATTTATGCAGTGTAGGATCATAAAAAAGTTAAAATGTAAATTACATGGGAAATGTTTAAAAAATATAAAGTGGAAGAAGTGAGAGTTTTTATTTATTCTTTTTTATTACATTTTAAAAACAACAATGAAAAATATGATAAGATGGGATTAAAATTAACACAATAAATAATATAAGAAGTAAAGAAGAAAAGACAATGTACAGTATTAGTTTTGGCAAAATATTTCACTAATAGTAGGCTTGGGAGAGGAGAAAGATGAAATGGATATTATGACATGGTTTAAAAATGAAAAAAATGTTTACATAGTCAAAACATTTTAAAAATATGGTCAAACAAGCACTCTTTTTAATGCAATCAGAAGAAGATAGTCTGCAATCAATCCAATTAATAAATGACAAAACAAATCTGAATGGAAATTTTCTACTATGCATACTTTTTATGAAGCAATTTTCATAATTATAGCATTTATAATATTTTAAGATTATTAATTTTAGACAAATTGCTACATATTCACTGAGTAGACTGTAATGAAATAAGTACACCAAAAATCAAAAGCTGTAATATTATTGTTTATTTGCATATACTCCGTTAAATACTACTAATCAATTTCAGTGATTATCAAATCTCCACAAGATAGTCTATTCAAGTTTAATGTAGATCTCAACTAACCTAGTGTCTAGAATCCAAGTTGACTTATACAGCTATAAAAATCTGCAAATATAATGGCAACTATATCAGCTATTAATGAAATTTCAATTTGTATCTTTACCGATCTCTATCGACAATTAGAAAAGATTGATAACATATTTAAATTACAAATAATAAAATATTAAGGTTGTCGTCAATGAGCCACCATATCCCACTGGATGGCGATGTTTTCGCGCTAAAACACATAAAAATGCCGTTTCCGCGGCCGACACGTTCAAACCCGCGTTTTCTATAATACAACCTTTTTGTTGTACTACAGATTGCAGGCTGCTATGTCGCGTCGCAGTACAGCATGTATGTTTACGCAGCAAATACATTTTCTCAATTCGCACAGTTTATAAAATGGTTACGGCTTGGGGAGAGGGTGTGTTTTGTTGAATTGGATGGAAATGTTATTTTCATTGGATTTTTTTTTATTTTAAAGTATTGAAATGTTCAGATTTTGTAAAGTAATAATTAACAGACTTTTTACACCGTAGCGTATTGAAGTTTTAAGTAGTAAATGTTGACGAGATATATGTATAAAGTGAATTGGAATTAGGTAACGCGTCAAGTAACGTACTGTTCGTAACATTTCCACGAGACATTTTAAGATTGTACCGTGTGTATATTTTTGAAATAAAAAAGAGCATTAACACAAAAATATCCAGTAAGAAAAGTACAATTGTACACCGTTTTTTTAACTGTCATAAAAAGCATATATTATAAACATTTTATATATATTTGTTGTTGTTTAAAAAAGTTTTGGTTTCTTTCTTTTCTCCGACTACTGTTATACTTTGTTGAATATAGTTTATGTTTATTGTTATCATTTATTTTATAGATGATAGTAAAAAAAAATATTTACAAAAATACGATTTTGATATTTTTTATTTTAACCGCAAACCTAACCCTAAAACTAACCCTAAAGCTAACCCTAAAACTAACCGTAACAACTTTTACTTTTAGTTGTCATTCTATTTGAAATAAAAAATAGTGATAAACAACAAAAAAAAAAGCCGTAACCCCAGTAAAAAAATCTCCGATAGAAAATTGATTTTTCTAATAAAAAGAAAACTAAAAAAGACGAATCAAATTGTAATTTGTTTATTTTATTTTACATTTATTATTATCATTTAATTTGTATACGTTAATAAAAAATAATATTTAAAATTAAATAATATTTAAAAAAGACGATTTTCTTTTGTTTTTATTTTCGCATTACAAAAAACACATCAAAATGATTATAATTAACGGCCTGTGAATGATCATATTTTATAGTTTAAGCGTGATAACTGTGCCATCCAGTGGGATATGGTTGCTCATCGACGACAACCAATATTAATTTTTAAAATGATGCAAGTATTAATCCTACTTTTTACTCCAAGAATTATAAGTACAGCAATAATATTAATCAGAATGATTAGTTAATATCAGAGCCAAACTATTCAATCTTATTAATATAAAAAGAACATATCTGATATAGAATAGATATTGCCTTGTTAATGCAGTGCTAAAGTAATAGAGTCAAAAGATAAAGTCTCTGGACTAAAATTCAAGTATCACCTCTGGTACTCAAATATCATTATTGTCTGCAAGCAACAAACCATTAAATTATTATTATTATTATTTATTCCCTTCCAGTAATATTATACTTCCATATCAATTATAAAAATTAAAAAAATAACTTTACATTTTAATTTGTTAAGTTTTTTATGCTGTAACATTAACTTACGTTGTGTTTCCCATCACATTGCCCATATTCATATGAACATCTAGACGAGATAAATTTACAGCAAATAGGACTAATGTTTCCCAATTGCTACTTTGGTTTTTGGTATTGTGTACTGGAGTTGAAGTTGAATGAGACATACTTGGCATTCCTAAAATAGAAGTAGCACTCGAAAATGGTAAATGGTTCCGCAAGTCAGCAACAGGTGAATGAGGGGCAGATGCTAGTAAAAACAAACAAATAAATAAGCAAAATAAATAATAATTATTAATAACAAAATTATCATAAAAATTACTTTTTAAGAAATTAAACTTTCTCCATGCATATACATTGATTAGTAGCAATATGTACCTAGCCAAAACAACATTTATAAATATGAATAGCTGAGCAAAAATAAAATTATTCAAGAATATAAGCAAAAATAAAAATTGAAAACATGCTGAAATATATATTTTAAAAGAAGTATATGGATTAATGCAAATGAATGATAAAAATGAAGTTAGCATTGGATTTCATGCAGAAAAGAAAAGAGGTTGGTTAATAAATCATCAAATCTCAGAAAATTTAAATATCAGATGATTAAGCCAATTTAATAAAAAATGTCAGCAGGAAAAATGATGGGAATATACTGCACCATGTACCAGGATAAACAAAAGATGTGTTAGGGTCCCCTCCATTCATTGGTATTTTTTCTTTGTTGCGATGACTAAAAGAACGACGATTAAATGATAAATGAGAAGTCTCCGAAGTTTCGGAGATGCGAGACATAGATCGCACAAATGTGAGGATATTCCCTCGTGTAGTAGAATCAGATGCCAAAGACGTGGGACTGGTACAACTACTCGACGAGTCCTCATCTGATATGTCTAAAGTAGCAAATAAGCTGAATTGTTATATTGGTTTTCTATAAGTAGTGGTCATAACTAAATTTGGGAATAATTTATATAAATCTTAATTCATTAAAACAGGCAAAACTCTCCATACAGTATTGCCACTCTGCAAGTCAGAATAATCAATGGATGCCAGAAGGTTTGTGCTTAAAAATCCCCATCTAGTGCCTATTCATCCAATATCCCCAGACTAGTTTCTGGCTTGTGGCTTTTGTCAGTGATGAGCCTTGGATCTAAGAGCGCTGCACTTAGATCTTGGAATCTAATGCAACCCCCCAGCAGCCATCTTTTATCTCTACTTAACTACAAAACTATGAGTCTTAAATTGAAAACACCATAATATTTTCAATCCAAGCTCATTAGCTTCCTGGAGATATTGAATTAGTAGGCACTAGATGAGGATTTTATGCACAAGTCTTCTGGCATCCATTGATTACTGTGGTTTGCAGAGTGGCAAAACTGTATGGAGAGTTTTGCCTGTTTTAATAAGAATTATAAGCAAGCATAAGAAATGGTGATCATGTGATGTTTAATTTTAATTCATGCAGTAAAAGCTGATTATATAAATTGCAATAAAATAAAATAAAAAAATGGTGAAATGTAAAACATGTATGATATATCATAATCTGAAATAAAATAATAATAAATAATAATATCTAAAACTAAATAAAATAAAAAAAACTATGCTGTAGACATATAGTGCTATACTTATAAAATCATTTATTATTTCAATTAAGTTCTGATGTTTATGGTATCTCATTTTCTTCACAGATAATAATGATGATGATGAATAAAAGATGAGTAATGAAAAAGCAAAAAAATATAAAGAATTTAAAAAATCTAATATAATGATGATGATAATAATAATAATAAAGTTAATGTGTTTTTTTTTTTTTTTGTAATTATAGAAGTATAAAAAATAAGATTAAATTCTAAATGCAATTACCAATGACATATCAAAAATGTAAATTATTTTTTAAAAATACATTTTCACTTCTTTCTAACATAATGTGCTTACATTATGAAATTATAACAAATACTTTTTCCCATTTTTCTAATCAAATTTAATATCCTGATGTCAATCTGCTTTCAAAATAATTAAAAACATATCAATTTTTTAATCTGTATATATATTTTTTTAAATATCTGATCTCATAATTTCATGGCTATTTTTTTTATTATTTAATTCACTAATTTAGAATTATCTGGGGAGAAAAAAAAAATAAGTAGTACAAAAAAGTTACATTTATGAAGGCATATTAATTCAGGAAATTTCAAAAATTAAAGTTTTATTCA
The DNA here is from genome assembly GCA_028023455.1 of Epiperipatus broadwayi. Taxonomy (NCBI): domain Eukaryota; kingdom Metazoa; phylum Onychophora; class Udeonychophora; order Euonychophora; family Peripatidae; genus Epiperipatus; species Epiperipatus broadwayi. The sequence goes on from JAQFVV010012545.1 coordinate 1,425,778, forward strand.
ACAAAAAAAAAGTTTATTAGTATCACAACTGTATCTAACTAAACTTATTTTCTATTTCAAATATCCTCAGGAATTGAAGATATCATTATTTTAGTTTTTCTAATACCAGAAAGTTTATTTTTAATATATTTAATACAAAAATAATGAGACTAAATATAAAGATACACATATAGAAATATTTAGTCTATGATATGCACATCCAATTTTGTGTCACTGAAAATTAAAAAGTTTCAAGTTTCATATTATTACAAAAAAAAAGATTGTATGTGTACTGTGCTAAGAAGAAAATTATAATTATTTGTTTTTTTTCTTGTTATATGGTAAATTTAAATTTATCAACTCACTTTTCAGTAGTGCTGTTTCATATAACTGATCCTTTTTTTTCTTTTTATATCACAAATTTCTTTTCTTGCTCTATAATTACTAGCCATAGGTTTATATTTTATAGCTTTTTTGATAGTTTCCAAAGTTTTAGGATAATATTTTCAGAAAAGTTTGATCTCTTATTATCCTCTCCAAGAAAAATCCATTTAGCTTTTTTATATAGATAACACGCCAAAACCTTATTCCGAATTTGTCAGGTTTGATTGCTATGTGCTGACTAAATTGACCATGAAAATAGTAAACATTATATTCTAAATATCGAATCTCAACTGCTTCATAATTTCTTTACATCATTTACACATTGTGAATTACATCTTAAATTATCCACTCCAAGTTTGCATTGTAAGCACTCTTTATAAAGAAATAGCAGTAATCAAACCTAATCTATCTACAGATAATTTCCTGTACAATTTTTTTTATCAGCTCCAAAATAGGTATCAAAAGCAGCTTCCATTTTATCAACATCCAATTTTCAATTGACCATGACCTATCTTTAATTTATATTGCATTGTATATCTCTTCTTGGACACTGACCATTTATAGAAACTGCTATTCATTTTGTGTTTTCCTGAAGGTTTGTGATGATGGTGTTTTAGTTGTATTTTTATGTTGGATTATTTCCATCATCTAATATAAGTATTGAATGTCTTTAGAAAAAATTAACTATTTAAATATTCCAAATACATTCAACTGTTAGTATTAGCACATCAAACAGGTTAGTATGTGCATGTTGTAAGAGATGGCTTACAACCAACCATCACCACCTGTCCAAGTTTTTTTCACAATGTTTGAATTCAGGCCAAGTGGTAGGCAAATAATTTATCCTACATACCTGCTTATACACATGAAGTATATACATATATAAACATACATATAAACTAATATGTTTGTCTATTTGTAGAAATTATTATTATTTTCTTCATTTAATATCATTAACTAAAATAATAATTGACTGATAAGACAGACATAAGCAAAGGTCAAAATATATGAGGTCAAAATAGTTGCTAGGTGATCGACTTTGAAGAATGAAGACTAAATAAAAATAATAATAATAATAGTAATGTTTTATAATTTGTCTTTTTTGATTAGTTTTGTAACAATAGGTTTTAGCTAGCATGAGAAAACAAGCTAGCGTTTTCTTCACTTGTCGGCTAACAGCAGAACTATCAGGATATAAAAATAAAACGTCTTTTTTTAAAAAAAAAAAAAAAAAAATGCAGCATTTAAAAAAAAAAGAAAACAGTAGAATATGTATTTTAAAATTTAATACCGATATTTTAAAATTAATACAAACTCTAAAACACGACTAATGGTTTCATTCTTGCAAACATACTTCTCAAGTGTAAAGAACTACAAAATAACAATATATTTAAACCAAACATTATCTACAATTCCCATACACCCTTACTATTAAAAGAATTTTTTTAAATAAGTTAATTACTTCAGAATCATAAACTTTTAATAATAAAGATTCTTTAATTCTTCTTTTTATTTCATTGCTCTCAAAGAAGACAACCACAGCTTCATCAAAATTAATAGATACAGGACACACTATCAATTTTGATGAAATTTATGATTCTGAAGCAATTAACTTATTTAAAAGTTCTTTTAATATTAAGGGTGTATGGGAAGTAAGTGGAATTGCGGGTAATGTTTAGTTTAAATATATTGTTATTTTGTAGTTCTTTACACTTGAGAAGTCTGCTTGTAGCAGTGAAACCATTGATAGTGTTTTAGACTTTATTTTCTTGGCTAGTCTGGTTGAGTTGTGAATTTTGCTTTATATAAAGTAAAATTCTAACCTATTTTGATTTGTGGTTAATGATGTTTAAGATCATGGTGTAGCCAATAAGAGAATTCTTTTGAAAGAGAACCTATAACCTTTATATTGTCATAGTTTACATTTCAAATGTCGACCATTGTATATAAAACCTAATATCTTATTTATAAAATGAGTTTATCTAGAGGTGCTTCAATTCTCTGATTAGAATATATATACATCCATTTATTTATAATATAATGAAATATGACTATTGGCCATAATAACAATTTTTAATACTAAAAAGAAGTGTGGCCTTAGAGTATGCATGTAATGATCATTTAAATTCAACACATAACAGTAACTGTTTAATTAAAAACATCAATAATTTCATGAATTATATCAAATAAAGTAACACATAGTTATTTCTAACTTGCAGACAATTTCTATTTTGTAGCAGAAATTAATTTACCTCAAACCATTCTATGTTGGAGTTATTACTGCTGAGTAGTTTAATGATTTATTTATCGTATACCTAAAATTCTTAAAATAAATTACCAATTGAATATATTTTTAGTTAGAGATGATTTAATAACTTTAATCTCAACAGCAAAAATATTAATTGGGCTACAAACGAGCTACAAATACATTATAATAAAATTTTTTAAAGAGATCATAAAATTTTTTAAAAAATTATTCTATCTATGTATCAATACCCTTTGCTTTCTATATATTTATGATCATACATGACAAAACTGTAATAATAGTTAATATTTTAATATAATGCACAAAAAAAATAAACAAACATACAATGAATAAATTATATAAATGGTAATAAATATAAAAAATAATAATTGTAAAATATCATGCAAAATATAATAATAAAAATATATATATAAAAAAATTTCAGTGAGATGAGGATGAAAAGGTGTGGCAAGTAATAATAAAAGAAAACGTGCTCGACTGAGATACCTCTGGTGTACGTGATACTGATTACAGGACTGACATGAGCTGTAAATAATATTAATTATTAGAAGTAGTTACTTATTTTAAAAAAAAGGAAAAGAAAAAAAAATAAAGTAAACAAAAAAAAAAGTTAAAAAGAATCATTTCTGATTGTGGCATAGGAAAGAAGTTTAGAAGATAAAATTTTAAAAATATTGGTTACATGTATTTATAATAGGACATTTATAATAAATCTGTCCAATCCAAATGATCAATAAAATGGATATCATTAAAAGTAATCATCTAAAGTTTTATACCACTCATTATTCAAAAGAAGATTAAAATGCTCTCTCCATTTGAAATATCATTATATAAAAGAAAGCTATCAACTAGGACTATGATGTCATCTTTTAGGCCATAACAATCAATGCACTTAAAAATAATTTTAAAGGACTATCTGTAGCAAATGACTATCTCTTTTGCAGTTTTCATTCACTGATTAGTTTTCAAATCTTTCAACCTTTAAATCCTTACACTGATTATGAAGCTCCACATTAATTATAGTAGAGAATGACCCATGCTTTGTTTTAATAAAGTTACTAATGATACAATCATTGTTAAATAATAGAGATAAAAACATTTTAAATATTAAATGCTTTTATTGACTATGCACTAAAAAGAAATGAAATAATTGTTTCTTCAATCACAATTAGTTTTTTTAAAAAGTTTTAACTTGAAATAAATGTATTGGGGGGGGGGGGAGGGCAGAAATTAAGTCAATCGCCTGTTATAAAAAATAGGGACTGACTTGATTAATTTCTGGATCCCCTACCCATGCCTTTATTTCAGTTAAATCTAAAAACTGATTGTGGTTGAAGAAACAATTGTTTTATTTCCTTTTAGTGCACAGTAAATGAAAATGTAAAACTATATTATATTGTGCTTTAAATTGAGTGGATACTTATAGTTGATATCATTAGATATTTCTGCTATGAGTTAAAATGTTTACCCCTTATGTATACATATATTTAGTCATCATCATCATCATTATCAACCATTATCAATCCACTGCAGGATGAAGGTCTCTCCAAGTTTAATCCATCTTCTCCGATCTTTAGCTTCTCTTCTCCACATCACCCCTACACATTTTCTTATTTCATCCATCCATCTTACATGTGGTCTCCTTCTGGGTCTTTTACAATCTCTTGGAATCCAGTTTAAAATTTCAATTGTCCATCTATTATCATCTCTTCTAGCAATATGTCCAGCCCAACTCCACTTCAATCTTTTAATTTTTTCAATGAGGTCAGTAACACCTGTTTGTTCTCTTACCCATACATTGCGTTTTCGATCTCTTCTTGTTACTCCCAACATACATCTCTCCATACTTCTTTGAGTGGTCTGAAGTCTCTGTATTGATCTTCTATTAAGTGTCCAAGTCTCAGATCCATAAGTAAGAACTGGTAAAACACATTTGTTAAAAACCTTTCTTTTCAAACACATAGGCATATTTCCTTTTAATATCAAGTTATTTCTACCAAAAGCACTCCAACCAAGTTTAATTCTATGATTAATTTCCTCTATTATGTTTCCATCTGTATTAATAATCTGACCAAGGTATTTGTAACTCTTAACTTCTTCTAATTCATCATAATCAATCTTTATTTTCATATTTTGAGCAAATCGATTAAACATTACTTTAGTCTTTTTAACATTTATCTTTAGTCCTACTTTCTTACTTTCATCTGATAACTCCTGCAACATTTCCGCAGCTCGGAAGCATTATTTGCAAAAACAACTACATCATCTGCGAAATCTAAATGACTTAAATAATCTCCATTTACTTTCACTCCTTTAGTTTCCCATTTTAATCCACAAAATACTTCTTGCAGCACTGCTGTAAAAAGTTTTGGAGATATGGAGTCACCTTGTCTTACACCTTTCTCAATGTTGACTTTCCCAGTATCATTATGTAATCTAATTGTTGCTGTTGCATTTTTATAAATATTCTTTAAAATATGACAATATCCTGGATCTATACCTTGATGATCCAATGCTTTAATCACTGAAGAAATGTTTATAGAATCAAATGCCTTTTCATAATCTACAAATCCAAAACATAATGACAACTCATATTCATTTGTCCTTTCTATAACTTCTCTCAATACTTGAATATGATCTACTGTACTAAAACCACTTTTAAATCCAGCTTGTTCTCTTGGTTGGTGAAAATCCAAGGTTCTCTGTAGACGAGTTGTAATTATCTTGGTAAAAATTTTATATAAAACTGATAAAAGGCTGATAGGTCTGTAATTTCTAATATCTTCTTTATCACCTTTTTTAAATATTAATATTATTACTGCATTCTTCCAATCATCCGGTACATCTTTATCATTTAGACATTTGGTATATAACTTTGCTAATATTTTTTCTGTTTCTTCACCTGCTTCTTTTAATATATCAATTATAATACATAATTATTATGTATACATAATAATACATGCGCATATATTGTAAATGAACTTCACTTAATACATATAATTTTACTTTAAATTAATATCCTACATATAGTATATATATATACTTTTAATAAGAGTAATAATGTTTAAGGCTACATGGGTTTATAAGTAATCATTAAAAACCAGTCAACACTTAGACAATCTCAATAACAATTTCTAACTGTTGTCAAGGGATGAAATCTCACTTTGGTCTAATATACTTATATAGATCACTAAAGATTGTGATTTGACCACAGAGATTGAAATTATTGATGCAAGGAAATTTAAATAATCCTTTTAAAACAGGTAAAGAAAATATTCTGAATGAAGACCAATAAATAGTCAATTATAATATTACAAACTGCAATTATAAATTTCAAATTGCATCTAAAGTATTACTTAAATAATAAGTGTAATAATGTTCAAGGCTAAGTCACCTTGAACATTGTGGCTTTGAACCTTATCACACTCATTATTTAAGTTATACTTTGGGTGCAATTTGAAATTTATAATTGCAGTTTGTAATGTTATAATTGACTATTTATTAGTTTGCATTCAGAATAGGTTTTATTTACCTGTTTAAAGAGATTTATTTAAACTTCTTTGTAACAATAATTTCAATCTCTGTGGTCAAGTTTCAATCTTTAGTGTCTATATAAGTATATTAGACCATTAATAAGGGTGGGATTCCACCCTCAAGGAGGTTACTTTGACAACAGTTAGAAATTGTTTATTGTTATAGATATTGGGATTGTCTAAGTATTGACTGGATTTTAAATATACTCTTAATGTATATATTATATTTAGGATGGGTATCAATAATTTCAATCTCTGCAGTCAAGTTGCAATATTTAGTGTCTATATAAATATATTGGATCACAAATAAAAGTGGGTTTCCACCTTTATTGTTAAAAGGAGATTGCCTGGACAATAGTTTGAGATTGTTAGCTGTTATTGATATTGGGATTGTCTAAGTATTGAATGATTTCTAATGATAATTATATATGTGTAATAAATCAATAACTAAGTTTTCTATTTAAGATTATTTGATAGTTTTTATTTTAAGATAGTTATAAAAAAATGCTAAAGAAGAAAATTTATGACCATTGTTTTAAATAATTATTGAGAGATTCCTTTTTTAACTTTTTGCAATCGTTTTAAATAATGCAAGTATTCTAGTTTATCTTTTTTTAAAAAAGCAATTGTTTTAAAATAAAAATAAAAACTATCAATCAATTTCAAAGAAAAAACTAGTTGCTGATTTATTATACATATTTAATGATGCGTACAAACTAAATATGATATATAAATTATGAATTTAAAATAATTTTAAAATGTTATCAAATTGGAAAAAAAGTATTTATACTGTCCTCTTATGAGTATCATTTAAATAAAATCAAAGTTCTAAGAATATGCTATGTCTAGCCGATCTAAGAATGTACTTCCCTCAAGTACAAATCACAACTAAACAGTTAATATTTAGATAATATAATGAATGATCCTTAATAGTATTTTAACTATTTACATACATATAATTTAACATGAGGCCTGAAGGCATACACAAATAATTTACATCAATACATGAAAGTCCTAGCTGACTGCTCATATGTTCAGAGGCCAGTTCTCTGCACTTGAAGTCACTGTGCCATGGGAGATGATCTGCTCCAAAGATATGTCCATGAGCACAGGTGAAGCTCCAAGAATAAAGTGTAGGATTGTTCATCAAATTAGTACTGATGCATTCATTGTTTTAATATCTACAGTTAATTGGCTCATACTCCGCTCAGGTGATTTTTCATTTTAATCTCTATACAAGAATTTACATTGTTATCTTTCTGACTTTGATTAATGACTTATTTTTATAGTCTGTTGTTTATCTTATATAGGAAATCTAACTCAAATTCCTTTAATTGTTTTATTTCATTAATGACATATTCTACTCTCATTAATTAAGACTGGTATTCATTATTAGAAAATAATCTTTTTCTAATCTTAAAAGTTATAAATCTTTTACTTACTATTTTAATAGAATCAGTCTTTTAAAATTCGTCAAATTTATTAAACTTATTACTTTTTCTCATTCAGTTTATACCTATATATTGTAACGGGCACATACGCCGTTACATTATTTTTCTTTATTATTAAACATGAAATTAAAATAAAAAGTTCGCAAATAAAACTTCTCTTTTTAAGAATTAAAAATTGAAAATTAAAATCCTATACTAAACTCGTATCCATATAATCGCACAGATGAAAAAAAATTATTAAAATAAAACTTTATTAAAACAAAAGAAAAAGTATTTTAAAACTAAACTGTCAGTAAAGATTTAAAGATAAAAATATATCTAAGTTTGTACAAAACAAATTAAAATATTATTGAAAAAATGGAAATGATTAATTTAATTAGTCAAATGTAAACTAGCCTTGGGCATTTAAATGTATAAGCATCGGTCAGATAGGAAAACAATAGAAACTAATAGCCAATGAATGAAAAACAATGGAATCGGACCTCAGCGAAAGGACCATATCATCATCGATGACGTAATGTCCATTGGATCCTTAAAATTAATATAAAAGGAAAAGTTTGGAAATTATTAGTTAATTATTACGATGTGACTATATGTGTTAGTGCTGAGTTGAAGGGGAAGGGATTGAAAAGACACATTCTTCAATCCCTTCAGTTTTGTTAAAAAAAAAAGAAATGATATTGTTTTTTCTACATTAAGGACCAGCTAAACTAAAAGACCTCCGGATAAATAAAAAAACAACGGCTAACTCAACCAATCTCTTTAGGACGGCGTGGGAATTCACGTTCAAATGGCAAGCAACGGATAAAAATGAACTGTTTAAAACCGTAAGAACTTTATAATTAATGAACATTAAATTAAAAACTTTCCGTATTTAAAATAATTGCAATAGAATCCTATCTGACCAACTTTATTTATTAATTAATTATAATTTTATTTAATGTATTTCTTTTGTAAAATCATTTCCATTTATTTATTTATTATTTGTTACTTTAAGTTTTTATTATGATTTCTGTTTTTGATAAATTAAACTATATAAATATTAAACTTAAGTCGGGCGTGAATGGCTATATAGATTTGTAAAGTTATATTAGGGGAGGGTAATCTTAGGTTATTCGTTTCGCAGTTGAATTAGGTCAATGGATTGGATATATTGGTGTAATTAGTAGATGTAGTACGGGATTCGCTACGGGCAGAATCGCTATTATACGCCGCACACACTCATTTTGCCTATGGGAGGAATTATAAGACGGAGACCGCAGTTCCTTCCTATGGAGTTTTTTTTTGTATTGCTCTCATCGTCAGATAGATGTAATATTCCTAACTGACGAGAAGCAGTTTCTTCTCTTAACCTAATTGTGCTTCCGTATTCGTATTACATTGAACACATCGATATATCAGATGGATTGAAGTTTGGTTTGACTGCGAACCTTTGGCCTATGGTTAAACAAGGATTGAACATTTTCTTTTCAAATGCAAATCTATGTAGTCTATTCATACTCGACAATCTAAATAAAGATGCATTAAATTTAAGTTGGGTATAGACGCTTGCATGGGCTCGTTACCGGTTGATTATGTTTTTGGTTTTCATATTTGATCAAAATATAGACATTCGGTAAATACTGATACCTTACGGTGAGTATCTAAGATGTATTTATGTCGGATGTCTTTTAAGTTATTGGTGTCAATGTGGTGTCTTATGATGAACACCATTGGGTTTCTTGTATTCCCTATGCAATTGACGGTAACAATGACTTTGTATTTTGATCGTTTATGTTTATTTTGAAATGTTTCTTTACCATGTAAATCTATGTAACCGATCTATATTCAACATTAAAAACACATTTTTATAAACCCATCTGTGCGAACTTATAAAAAATTAAAATGTAAACTTATAATATTATAAAAATTAAAATGTAAATTTAAATTCTAAAATCAAGTTAAAATCCAAAGTAAAAGTTGTTCTAAAATATTGCTAAATTTTATATATGTGCGTAAATAAATGTTTGTGTGTTAATTACTGGCAGTGGCTTATTTTATTCTTTTTATATATTCTTAGATAGAAATTTATTATATTATTTAATCTCTGCTACTCCTTGAGCTAGTGACATGAGCTAACGACCGGATATCAAAATATACATATATAAAATAAAAAAAAAGAAATTTTTTTTGACTTACGTATCTGCCTACTTTATAAATTTTTCTAGGTTCAAATACCTAGATGGCACCCTGTAGTGCAGACTACGTTAAGCTACCTTTCTCCGGATTGTTATAATATGTAGTTGCATTTAAGTATACACATACATATCAGAATAATTGTTAACTGAAATATGCAAAGTTATTGAATATTTTTAATATTTTCCTGCCCTATGTTCTATATCTATGAAATTAGTTGACATACTCAAAAGATAAGTGTTTCAAATAAGATAAGCTGTTATAATTTAGTTATATACCAATTTTCAAGCAATTCTATTGAATTTAAATATATTAAATCTTGATTTTAAAATTTCATTCTAAGTTGAAAAAGATCAAAAGTTAACAAACAAGCAAACTGATTTTCCAATTTCAATAAAAGCATTTAAAAACAGACTTCTTGATGAATCCAAAAGAACTTATATATCCACAATCCATTACTTATGAAAATTTCATGTCTTAGTACTATGACAAGATTGAATATTTTTGTCAATTTTAATAATTAACAATTATTGAAATTTAGCATGTGTAGCAACTGCTTTTAGAAAATGAACATTTATTTTCCTACCAATATGCTTATGACAAAATGCTTTTCAATGCAATTATTTTTTTAACTGTGGAGCATTCTATGATATATCCAACAATCTGTGCCTGTAAGTTTCTTGAGCAATATTAACTTCTTATTACATTATATTATAATCCAAAATATGCAATTATTTTGTGTATAGATGCATAATACTCTTTTTTAGCATTTTTTTTGCTTGAACAAAAATGTTCATGATAACAAAACCATGTATTATGAAAAACTCATTAATAGCAGTCCATTAATTTCATAAAGTCACTATCATTTTTACGTACAAATTTATGCCATAATTTAATTTTTGTAACAATATATGTATTAATCCTCCCCCATTTTATCTTTTAATAGTATTAAACACTTTACAACAAAAAATACAAGCTATATTCCTCTACAAGTTTTTTAAATATAATATTAGAGCAAGAGCACCGATAAAATGGCACAGATGCCAATATGTACATTTTTGATATCATTTTATTTTCAACAATATAGCTAGGAATTACAAAAACATAAGGTACAAAGTTAGACTTGTAGTGAATAAAATACCACACCCACACATGCTTCTTTCATTTATGATGCACCCTTCCAAAAATTACAATAGCTATCTATCTGTTTAACTAAACTTCCTTCTTATGGAATTACAATTTTTCTAGAACAAGCTATATTAATTTTAAACTGTGATAGCTCTCTAGCTACTAGTACTGGTTTGCATTCAGATTTTGAAGAGTTCATATTAAGAAAAAATTAAGATTCTATGTCTTAATATTTAAAAATGACTGAAATATTTACTTTTATTTCCACTGTTATCTCAGTTTAATCATCATAAACCTTATTAACATTATAACTATTTTTATTGATAATAAAATTATTTCTCTCACTTTAATGAAACCATTTTTAGACCAAAATTTTTAGATTTTCCACATAGTTGAAGGCAAAGAGATTCCTAACTAGACCTCTAAACAAACAATCATATACTGAGAAAAACTATTGTCCCAAAATTGCTGTCTCCTATAAGATCAAAATAAAAGCTTCTAGTCTGGTAAACCTGTACCAATTATTACTTTTTCAATGCTAAGGGTTTCGTATACTTACATATTCATACACAAAGAAAAAACAAAAAAACAAAACTGTTTTGTATGTAATTATATTTGGAAATATGATTTACACAAATCTAATATCCTATTGTCACAGTAGAGAGATATCATTTATGGCATGAGCGGATTAAAATGTTTAGGCTCTATAACAGCCTAAAAATCAGAAAACAGTAAAGATTGCATTGAAAATATATATAAGCGTTAATAAGTCAACATCTTGGTAAGTGATATTTTTGATTCAGCATTGCTTAATGACTATTTGTAGTTGTTCCATAATTATTTTGATCATAAGGGAAAGTTTTAAAAATATTAAGTGCTTCAATTTTTCACTTCAGCATTAATTTTTGCTAGCACTGTTTATTTTAGTATTATGATCCATTATATAGTTTTTCATATATTAATAAATAAATAATATCTAAAATCACAAAAGATTCTTTTAATAACATTTCATTAATCTCTTAAATTGTATAGATATAAGAATATAATTAATATATAACAAACTACTGTTATATAAAAATATGTTGAAATATATGTATTCAAAACTAATGAATACAAATATTATTGAAAAAAATCTTTTATGTATCAAAATAGTATATTCATTAGCATCATCATCACTTTTAACAATTAAAAATTTGCTGTAGGATAAAAATCTCTCGAATTTAAACCAGTTTATCAGATCTATAACTTCTCTTCTTCCATATAGTTCAATCTTTGTTTATTCATTCATTTCACATGTTATCTGTTTCTAGGTCATTTACAATTTCTTGGAATTCCAGTTTAAGATTTCCTATTTTAAAATAATATAAAGGTGTTGTTAAGAAATCTACTTAAATAGTATTTATTTAGATACAAGTCATCTTGTATGAGTGATATTTGGTTTCAAGTTTTAGTGCAGACATTGAAATTTGAGATGTAAGTGGAATATATAAAGTATAAATTTTTAACACACAAATATATTAGATGTTTTTAATATGTATTTTGTACATGCACCATAACTCAATTTTGCTTAACAAATACATATCAGGATATCAACAAAAATAATTAACAAAAATAGATAAACTATAATTAGCAATTTTATAATAAAGTTAAAATTACACCTTTTTAAAAAAAAAAAAAAAAAAAAATGCAAATACTGAAATTGAAGATATAAAAGAATAATTATATATATATGATTGTATACATAATAACATTATTTTTTTTAAAACAATATTAAAATCTATTGAATATATCTATCTACACATTCAAAATTAGAAGTTGTCATAACATTACAAATTGTACATGTTGATAAGAACCGATAAAATGATTTTTTTTTTACAAATTTGATAATGATTACTTAATATGTGACATTATTAATAATAAAAACATATGCAATTAATTATCTTTTCTCTATTAAAAAAAACGTCTATACAAACCATATCAGAAATGATTCATTAAAAAAAAAAAATTTAAAAACTGAAGGGTTTCTTAATACTAATTATAAGAGGAAATATAGAATAGGATTTAAAATTAATTTAGTAAACTAATTAAAAAATAGATTGTATATTGCAAGTGATTATACAAAGATTACTGAACACAACAGAAAAAAAAAATTATATTTACATGACTAAACTGCCCACACTATGCAACACACACATGTATAAATGAAAATATATGTTGTTCAATGTGCATAAAGCAAGTATGACAAATCTTTTAATTCATAAATGTTTTTTATTACAAAAGAAAGATAGATAACTTTCATAAAAATGAAGCAAATTCTATTGTGACTTTAAACACAATTTGAATAAAAATATAATGAATATTTTAAGTTACAAATATTTAAAGAATATATATTACAAAATTTCTTGCTTTGAATTTCTACAATGTATATATGAGAAAATTTTGAATGCAAACACAACCACAAAATATTATTTTAATTTTAGTTGTATGTAATCAAAGTTTAGAAATATTAATCATATCAAATGGACGTGCAAAAAAAACTAATTGCTATTTGTTTACTGTCAGTTTCTAAACGTTAAATTATCAAAATAAACAGAATAAGTAGAAACATGACTTATCAAAACAAAAAATCTCTTCCCATGATATAATGTTTTGCTACTTGAAAGTTATTTGTGTTTCCAATATTCTCTTATTCTTCTCTTTCACGTTCTTTGCATATCTTCATATATATTGCTTATAACAGTTCTTTCATATACACTTCAATGCAAAATTTCTTAAAACACTTCTTTATTTTCTTAACAGTTTTGACTGTCCAGCAATCTTCATCAAAGCATATATATTACATATATCCAAAAATTGTCCTTTCTTCTTCCTAATCCTTTGTGTGATTCTCTTCTTATCAGAAGTATATTCTCTTATTCTTCTCTTTCATGTTCTTTGCATATCTTCATATATTCATATATATTGCTTGTAACAGTTCTTTCATATACACTTCAATGCAAACAAATTTTCTTAAAAACTTCTTTATTTTCCTTACAGTTTCGACTGTCCAGCCGTCTTCATCAGAGCATATATATTACATATATCACAAGAAGAGAATCACACAAAGGATTAGGAAATAGAAAGGACAATTTTTGGATATATGAAATATATATGCTTTGATGAAGACTACTGGACAGTCGAAACTGTAAGGAAAATAAAAGTTTTTAAGAAAATTTGTTTGCACTGAAGTGTATATGAAAAAACTGTTATAAGCAATATATATGTTTCCAATATTACTTGTGCATGTAAAAATTTACATAAAGAAAAAATAACATTCATTTTATATATCACATGCAAATATATAAATTCTAGGATATTTATATTATGTATGTAATGGATTTCTCAATAAAGTATATGGAATTATATAAAAATACAAAATTTATATATAAAAATAATGTCATATTTGCCATTTCATAGAAAATCAATTTTGTATTTACCATGGAAAGTGAAAAGAAAATAGAAAATCATAAACACGTAAATGTCATTCCTATTTACTAATAAAAAATATAGACTAAGAAACTTCATGTTTTACATTTTATAGGAAAAACTATTGAACTTTCTTATAGAAATATTATTTCATCTTATTTATGTATGAATTATTTATATGACACTTTATATCTGATTTATTTAAACCATTGAATGGAAGCAAGCACTTTTGAGCTGTAAATAAAGTAGTAATGAAATCTTATTAAAAATATGCAAGTGTACATCTATGCCAATAATTTATTAAAAGTTTTTTATTTAAAAAACAATAATATTATAAAATTTGCATGAATCCAATATATTAAGTTTAAATATTAAATAAAGTTAATCCTTTCATGAGATTGAATGTTAAGAATTATATAAAAAGGAGACTTTAAATATATCATCATCAACCATTATCAATCCACTGCAGGATGAAGGTCTCTCCAAGTTCATTCCATTTTCTCCGATCTTTAGCTTCTCTTCTCCACATCACCCCTATACATTTTCTTATTTCATCCATCCATCTCTCATGTGGTCTCTTTCTGGGTCTTTTACAATCTCTTGGAGTCCAGTTTAAGATTTCAATTGTCCATCTATTATCATCTCTTCTAGCAATATGTCCAGCACAACTCCACTTCAGTCTTTTAATATTTTCAATAAGGTCAGTAACACCTGTTTGTTCTCTAACCCATATATTGCGTTTTCGATCTCTTCTTGTTACTCCCACTCTGCATCTCTCCATACTTCTTTGAGTGATCTGAAGTCTCTGTATTGTTCTTCTATTAAGTGTCCAAGTCTCAGATCCATAAGTAAGAACTGGTAAACACATTTATTAAAAACCTTCCTTTTCAAGCATATAGGCATATTTCCTTTTAGTATCAAGCTATTTCTACCAAAAGCACTCTAAACAAGTTTAATTCTATGATTAATTTCATCAATTATGTTTCCATCTGTATTAATAATTTGACCAAGTTATTTGTAGCTATTAACTTCTTCTAATTCATCATAACTAATCTTTATTTTCATATTTTGAGAAAATCCATTAAACATTACTTTAGTTTTTTTAACATTTATCTTTAGTCCTACTTTCATCTGATAACTCCTGCAACATTTCCTGCAGCTCTAAAGCATTATTTGCAAAAACAATTACATCATCTGCAAAATCTAAATGACTTAAATAATCCCCATTTACTTTCACTCCTTTAGCTTCCCATTTTAATCCACAAAATACTTCTTGCAGCACTGCTGTAAAAAGTTTTGGAGATATGGAGTCACCATGTCTTACACCCTTCTCAATGTTAACTTTCCTAGTATCATTATGTAATCTAATTGTTGCAACAGCAACAATTAGATTAAATATGTACTTACTATTTTATAATATATAAATATTTATAAACAATTTATTGAGAGTATTTGAATATAATTACATTTAACGTAAAAAAAAAATAAAGGTCTACATAATTTAAAAGAAATATTCATATAAACATATCTACAATTAAACTAACCAAAATCTTAAGTATATACACACTGAATGAGATTATTGAATTTTTAGCATTCATGTTGCATAAACTAATATTATGAGTGAGAGCCAAGAAAGATATTTTCCAGGATGGAAACACTAAAATAATCATTAGCATTGCTTTATGTCAGAGATTTTAAATGTTATTAATGGTGAGCAAATAAAACAAAAGAATTCTTCTACATGAATGTATAGGTTGCAATATGTTGACATTTTAGAAAATAATAATATGATATTGAAACAGATGTAAATTAGTATCTTGCATAAAGTTCAAGAATTAATAAATAAATAAATAAAAATATTTTGCTAAAGGAAATGTATGCCATGAAAATAAAGGTCAGATAATACGAGACATTGATGCATTAAGTATATCTCTTAAGCATAGTTAATAATAAAGAAATAACATGGTTGGGTTTATAAAAAAAGCTATGAAAACATGAATACAGATGGCACCTGCCTACTAAATGTCTTTAATAATATGAGTTTTATAGATATAGAGAAGGCATATGATAGAATGAATAGAAATAGATTATGGATAAGTTTAGCAAATCTGGGAATTAATTAACATATATATAATTTACAATATATACATAGACCCATAGGCATACAGAAATAATACTGATGATCTATACAATCTTAAGCTTTCAGTGTGGAGACACATGCCTCTGAACATGCTAAAGCAAATTGAGGCACTCAACAGGTCGCATAGATCTTCATTATTATTTCTGTATGTCTATGGGTCTATGTATATTGTAAATTGTATATATGCTAATTAATAATGTAAACCTCTTACATAGATATATTAAATACTAAATTTTAACTATATTAGTTGTAGTTTTTACCAGAGAATAATTTTAGATCTCATGCGGTCTGGAGAGCAAAAGTTATACTTCCAGACATAGCAATTTCATATCACTAGGCAGTAGATTTATTTTAACATTAATTGAAAATAAATTGTACACATCATTTCGATGTGATCTTTTTTTTTTTTTTTTTTAAACAAATTTTGCAACATACTTTATGGAACAGTTTCTGGCCTTGTGGCTATTTTTACCACAACAAAAACAAATAAATAAATTTTTACTGTTAGAATTACTGTCGTTTATGTTAGTAGATTCTTTTTTAATCAGTTTATGAATTTTGCAAACGTCAGTTTGTGCATTACCGTTTCCCTTAAACTCAGTAAACTTATGAGATTGCTCAAGAACTAGTTCAAAAGTTATCCCATGTTTTATAGTTTCATTATAATTTGAATCACTATTGGACAATAATTTTTGCCTTAAACTGTGATCTTTCATACCTTTCAGAAATTGCTCTAGGAAAGCCTCATCAAGGAGAGATTTTTGCCTGGTTACGAAGAGCAATATCAATATTTTACACTTTCATTCCTACTCTGATAATGGTCATGAAAATGAAGTCTGGAAACATTCCTAGAGGGATGGGGATTAAAATAATTAATAAACGATCTTTATTTGTTCATATGAAAAATCTTCAAGAGTTTGAGGTTCTGAGAGTCTGTTTGTTATCTCCGAAACTCCTTTGCCAGCAAACATAATAATGTTGCTACTTTAATCTTATAATCTTCAACTCTGTCAATGAAGAGATATTTTTAGATATATTGGACATACAGGAATCAACTACTTGCCTCGTTGGCATCAAATTCTCCGAATGATCATTGCATTTCGCTGATCATTCAATACACATAAATCTAACCGTAATTGGTTCAAAGTTCGAATCAGAACTGCGCCAATTGCTATGCCTGGAAGTGTATAACTCTTGCTCTCCAGACTGCATGAGATCTAAATTTATCCTCTGGTAAAAGCAACAATTAATACAATTAAAATTTAGTAATTAATATATCTATATAAGAAGTTTACATTATTAATTAACATGTATACAATTTACAATATATACATAGATCCATAAGCATATAAAAATAATAATGAAGATTTATACGACCTATTGAGTCCCACAACTTGCTTTGGCACATTCGGAGCCAAGTCTCTTCGCACTAGAAGCTTAAGATACATATGGTGGCATCCAGCATGAACTTAAATGTCCATCTGCACATCAGAAGCTTCCAACAGCAAGTATTCTTTTTTTTTTTTCTCATTTGGTTTCTATCAACTGATTCTCCAATTACTCTTCTGACTGGCTCTTTTTGCAAATCCTGCTAATAAGATAATTATTTCGTTTATTTGAGATACATCCTGGACAGGAGAATTTTACTTCTATTAAAAAGTTATTTTTGGATTTCTGGAGTTGTTATCAATGAATGGATCAGGGACTGACAATCATTTAATTGTTAACAGTATATATTTTTACTGAAAGAAATCTCCAGAGATTTTAACTAATTGCTCTTTTCATCTACTTAAAAATTAATCTTTTCTGATCACGTAATATCATTTTAATTATTTGAGTTTTCTATTCTTAAGAAACTAAATTTTTAAATTACTGTGTATATATTTTATGTACATATATATACATCACACACATATATAACAGTAATGAAGAGACTTGCTTACTGTGTTCCTTATTAATAATATTCATAAGACTTTTCTTATATATAATGTTTTCTAATGAAAATTGGATTCATTTTTGAAATGTATTATTTCTTTTAATCATTATGTATTATAAAATTATATTTAATTATGTTTCTTTTCTTCTAATTAAATAATATTTTCAGTTTCTAAACATGTTGAACTTTCTTCTCTATTTTTTTTTTGTGCGAAAACTGGAATTTCTTTTCCAATCACTATTTATTATGAATATATATTAAATACACATTTATTTTCTGAAAATACTGTTGTTTTACATATTACATTGTTCTTTGTTTTTTCTTTCATTTTTTTATCGAAAAAAAATTAAAGTTGTCAATGTATTTATTTGTTAAATAATTCACAGACTTTTGTTAAATAAATTATTTTTAGTCCAAAATACGTATATAATTTTCTTAATTAATAAATTCAGAAATAAATAAATAAATGTGGATATTTTATTTTTTGATTAATTTTTCTTCTACTCAGTCTGGAATATAAGCAGCTCCAAAAATTGAAATAAAGATGACAGAATATATAAGCAAATGGCAATAACTAATGTACTCATTCTCAATTGCATTTAAAATTTCAATAGCTCACATAATTAAAACCCTTCAATTATTAAATTTGTAGGTGAAAAAAAAAAGATAAAAAAAATCAAAATTTAATAAAAATAAAATAAAATGATGAAGTAAAAAAGTAATAAAAAAATTTAAAAAGTGAACAAAACAGTAAAACTTTAAAAATTATATCCGTCTTTATGCTAATATACATAAATAAACACAAAAATGTGACAATGTAGAAAAGTAAATGTATAATAAAAGATATAACATTTTTTACCTTTATCACTATAAACTGCAGAAGAACTTTGGTCTCCTAAAAACATTCTCCGAGCAATGCTGCGCCGGTACCAAGCTTTGGGAAAAGCTAAAATTTCACTTAGGCGTCGCATATCATATTTAAATGAAGCAGAACCAATATCACAGACAGCTTTAATTTAAAATAATACTTATTTAATAATTTTTAAAAAAATATTAATGATTATAAAAGATCAAATTAAATTTAGTTATGACATTTTATTCAGTAAAATTGTATACTATTTAATAATAACAAAAAATAATTTGATAGTATATAATCACCTGAAAATCTTATAACATTTGAGCTGCTGTCAATATTACGAGATGATTTAAAACCCGTCTGGTTTTGAGTCACAGGATCTGCCTGAATATTACCTTTCCGGCTGCGAGAGATATTTACTTTAACAAACTCCACTTGTAAACTCAATGAGTCTTTTCTTTCATTATCTAAAAATAGGGGATTCTCTCGACTTCCTCCTAAATTAAAAAGAAAAACAAAATCATATTTAAAACCAGCAAAACTGTCCATACAACATGTTATGTTTAGTGGTTTAAAATCATATTTATTTCAATCTTTACTTAGTTTCAATATCAAAATTATTTAATTTAAAAAATAAAATGATTGTATATTAAAATTTTACACACAGTGTTTCAGTCCATATACAATTCACAGATAGGAATGTATAGATGTAAAGTTCTTTGCTTGATGCCATAAGTAACAATACTTTTGATCATTTGAGAGATAGTGTGCCATTATTAGCCTCTCTTAACATAATTTGTTCTAGCATGCCAACTACAATGTAGATCCCAATTTAACTCTATATACTAAGATTCTATGTAATAAGATTATTTTTGTTATCTAATGTAACTTTTAAAAAAAATATTTAAATATTGTAGCAGTTAATTTAAAATGACAGATTATAAAAGGGAATAATAATACAAAAAAAAAAAAGAAGAAATAAAACAAAATAAGAGTTGTAGTATTTAATTAATTCATAACAATCGACTAATTAATTCATAACAATCGACCCTTAAGCTATCAACAATCTCAACCTGTAGTCAAGGCAACCTCCTTTAAGACTAAAGGTGATACCACTTTTATCTATGGTATATGTTTATATAGACACTAAAGATTGCAACTTGACCAAGGAGTGCAAGATTAATAATGCAAAGAAGTTTAAACAAACCTTATTAATCAAGCAAATATACCCTGATATGAAAGCTGACTAAGGTCTGACTAATAAATAGACATTTATAATTTCCAAATTCCACATAAATTATATATTTACTGAGATAATAGAGCCAATTCCTCAAATCATTAATAGGTTTACAAATATAGATAATAACAATCAATCCTTAAGCTATCAATAATCTCAACCTGTAGTCAAGGCAACCTCCTTTAATAAAAAACATCAGACCATAGATAAAGGTGGTATCACCTTTATTGTTAAAGGAGGTTGCCTTGACTACAGGTTGAGATTTTTGATAGCTTAAGGGTTGATTGTCATCATCTACATTTATGAACCTATTAAAGCCTTGAGTAATTGGCTTTATTGTCTTAGTTAATTCATATAATTTTGTTATGAAGTAAAGAATTGTTATTAAAACAAGTTATAATTTTTATCTTGATTATGGGTAAATAATCTGGTCATAAATAAAATGATTAATTATTATTTAAAAAGAAAGTATTAATATGTAAAATTTTATTATTTTTATTTTGTTTATTAGAAATAGTTTATTTAAAGAATGCTATGTTGAATGCACAAATATGAAAAGATTTTCTTGAATTAAATAGTCTGATAATGGAAAAGCAGGAAAGAGGAGAAACAATCTAAGCTCTAAAACTGAATGATAGCAAAAAAAATTTATCTCCAGAATTTATAATATAAGAATCTATTACTTTATTTTGGAAATTATAAACAAAAATGAAATTCTAAACGAAGAGAAAGAGGAGAGATTCATTTCACTCATCAGCCAGATATCCAAGAAGCTGGATTAATGGTATAATTAATTTATTTAAGTTTTTGCCTCACTTTCTTGTCTTACTAGTTCATTTAATGATGATTCTACCATAGAAACAAAGCATGAAATATTCAGATACACTAATCTAAATAATCAATAAACTTAAATCATCAAATAATACCATTATGAGTTTTGCTTCCAAATTACATAGTGGTCTAAAGGAAAAGATCATACTTTACCAGCGAACTGGACAATTTTTTTTTTAGTGCACTTGACAATCAAACTGAAGTGATTCAAATGATAATATTGTTTTATTATTAAAGCATTTTAGAAATAACAATTCCTATATTTTGTTTAATAATTAATTATCAACCTTAAAAAAAAAAGTATCCAATCTACAGAATAATTTTTTTTTTTGTCAAAACAGATTATTGATAGGAAAAGGTTTTATTGATTTTTCTATACACTCACATTTGAATATCTATAAGTTTTCAAAACAAATAGTTAAAAAAAAAAAATTCATATTCATAATTTTATAATTGGACATTGTTTACAGTTTTTTTTAAAAATAAGCATAGATAAATGGAAGATAAAATATACACTTATAAATATCAATTTTTGAATTACATAAAATAGATTTTATTTTGTGAAACTGAGCAGATAATTTGATTTTACAGTTTGACTATAATTTGTATTAAAGGAACAAGACCTCAGCAGCTTTTGTGCGTTAAGCAAATGCATTATTGGGCATACAATTAAGCTTAAAATAATATTTTACTTCTGATGATGACGATGTACTAAGCACAGTAATGTTGCTAATGAATAAAACAGTAGTTTATATGCTAAATAAAAAATACATATAAATGAAATATTTTACATAAAAATAAATTGAGGAGTATGTGTGTGTTTTTTTGTTAATATAAAAATGTTTTTCCATTTTAAAGAAAAGAAAATTCAATGGCATGGCAAAACAAATATTTTATTGAATATTTAAGATATATATTCATCATTGAAGTATATAAGAAGTTTTATGATTTTTAATGTTAGTTTGATATAAAATTTCTGCTCAGGTTCATAATTGAAACATTTAGCAAAACAACATATAAAGATGTTAAATAAACACACAGAATGATAATAATTGCTATGTGTAGTCAAAATAATGTATGTTATTGTTTTACAAATATTTAAAGTTTATTTTACATTTATGTATGTAATCTAGTATTGGGTACATGGATTTATTTCTAGCTTATCATCTATTTACTTCTAAAAAAGAATATAAAAGAACAATTTTAAGAAATTATGAATAGTCAATTTTATGATAAATAAAAATGATGGTGTAGAATAATATACACAGCAGATATTTATTTATTGTTTTATTGTAGATTTAATTTTTTATTCATGCATGTTCTGCAATAAAAATTTATAGTGTTGTTATCACCTGCCATGGTGGTTCTAAGTCTCCATTTTATTTATGCATTTATTTTATTTTGAATTGAATGCATATTTATTAGAGACAGATTTTATGAGGGGTTTATAACATTTGTTATCAAGTTCTCATTATTATTATCCACATAACATTTAATATTTGTCTCATGATTTCTAATATGCCGACTGTAAAGTTAATGTTACAAGATAGAGAAAAGTAACATGAATATGCAATGGGTAAGCATCCTGACTTACATGGTGCTCATAATTTAGAAACATTTGCAAGTTGGGATGAATTGTAATCAATTTCAAATTTGTAACCTTTTTCCAACTGTTATAATATGAATATGCAAAATTCTATCTGAAGACTTTTAGAAAAATTTGACAGCTATACATTTATGGTACATAATATGCCGTTTATATTTTGAAATCAAATTTTATTGTTATAATGATATCATAATAATTATATATGATTAAGTTATAAGGTTTGATGATAATATTTCATGGTAAAGATTCCATTAAAATTTGTATCTATAATTTATAATGGGATTTCATATTTCTCACTAAAATTGAAATTACAGTATCTTTATTTTAATGCAAAAATATTATTAGTAAACAATAACACGCACACATCATTTCAATATATATTGTAACCTTCTCCTCTGATCATTGGACAATCAGGTCTACACATTTCTATAATCATAAATAAATCATACCGCACATTTTAGGCGCTATAATCTTACTTGTAGTCTTTCCCTCTAATCTAACTAGTCCAATTTACATGATAAACCAAAGATAATTTCCTTATTAGCTAAGCTCGCATGAAACTATAATCTTAGAGAAGATCGAAAGGTGGATTAATAATTTCTGGTCAAGCTAGCCTAAAAATCCACAAACAAGCAAACAAACAAATTATAAGACAAACTTCGTATTGTCAAACTAATAAATAAATAATAATTAACTCGATGGAATGAATATGAAATTAGAAGTATAAATTAGGCAATAAGTAAATGAGGTAAATAATTAAATGAATGATGAAAATAAGTAATAATTAAATAATAAATAAAATGAGTCTGAGAATGAAGATGTGTAAGAGTTAATGGATGATTAAGATGAGAATGGAATAAGAGCTAATGAATGATGAGTGAATTAGGATAATGAATTAGGATGAAAGAAGAGAATAAAGAAAGATTGAAATGACAGGTGAGAGGAATGATGATGATGAAAGATTATGCACAGAACTCTAAATTTCGGTATTAAATTAAATGATAATGGAACAATTAAATCAATTATGGACTTCAAACTCAACAAAACCAGAATATCCACTATAAAGTCAAAATAAACTATATATGTTTCAGATAAAGAAGTAACTAATATTTTAATATTTCATTGACTTTTACAAACCAGTGAATGTTCCTAAATCCAATCCAACTATAATAAACAACTAAATTTAAAATCTATCATAAACTTTTGATTCTACACTACAAATATAATTTATTCTTCTCAGGGTTCATATTACTTAAAGGGTGATATACAAGATACACTTGGGTCAGTGAGAGGGATTTTGCCACTACCCAAGCATACCACACACACAAAATAGCTCTTAACACTGAATTGAATTACTAAACAATATTCAATAATTTCAAATAAATTCCCTAACTATGCTAAACTTTAAGCTTCAATAAGTAAGAGTAATTTTCCAATAGCTAAATGCAACAGCTTTCCAACTTTCTTTCTCCATTAATTAGAAACAAGGTGACCAGGACCAATGAATGATAAATCTGTGGATTCAAATGAACTGATCAAACCATTATTAGGTTTTTTTTAATCTTTTGGCATATCACTTAAACTAATATTCTCAAGGTTAGTATGTTTAATTATTAAGTTATGATGCCCTAGATATATTCATAAATTATAGGGCTTAACACAATTATTCTGATATATTTACATATAGTGACTTTTACAATATTGATTGATGACAATTTCCCTATACTCACAGGATAGGTCGATAGCAATAACAATAATAATGTGTGGTGTATGTTGATTAGCAATAAGAATACTGAAGACTAAATAAAATTTTAACACAATAAGATTTATTTACATTATGTACAAGTTTCTTTTAGACACCTTACACGAAACAAGATAAATCCATTCCAAAATTAGGGATGGAAATTAATAATGTGGTAAGTAATGACCAACTAATATGACAAACATTTTTGGATATGTTTCTTTATTATTCTATCAGGTAGACTAAGGTAGTTAAACTTATTTGAGCTATTTTAGCATTAAAATTGCACACAAAATGGATTAATATCCTTTGGATATACGCAACTTTTAAATAAAAAAAAATAAAAACTCTAAATTACAATTTATTATATCAAATTATAGCTGTTTGAGTTATTAGAATATGATAAGGGCAATTATCACATCCCAATACAAGTAATAACCTATTATAATTTACTATATAAAAATTTTATTGCATTGATGTGGGGCAAACATCATCAGTTAAATGCACACATGATACCAAAAACATTCACTATGTCCACAACTTAACCATTTATTAATTAACTGATATTATTAATTCATCAGTAAATACCTACTTGTTGAAAACCAATCCACATTGTCCATGTACACACCTTGCTCTTTTATGTAGAAGTTCTACAAACCCTAGTAAGTTTTGGTTGGTCTGTTTATAAACTGATGAAGATTACACAACATCAGAAAGACACTATTTCCATTAGACAACACTATAGCTATATCAGACTTTATCTTATCCTTGCTATTTGATTTAAAAAATGCTACACTTTATCATACACGGTGGAATATTAACTATATAACTTCTTGAGGGATCTAAATAAAGGGGGCTCTACAAAACAACATGATAGTTGTATATCAAGAAACAACATAATAGTTGTATAAGAATATGGCCAATTCTGATACCTTTTCATAGGTATAAAAGTGTGGGCAGTGCCTCTCCACTGGAAAACAGAATTCAGACCATGGGATCTACCTATTTTAGGCGTAATTATGCTCTAAGCATTAACTCTTAATCAGCCCCAACAATATCATCCTCTCATATTAATCACAATGGGGAATTCTCTATCATCCCATGTATAATATTAATTATTATTATATCTAAGGCTCTTATATGTAGCCCTAACTCATCCTAAAATCTATCACAAATTCTGATCAATACAATAGCAAGATAAAACACTAATAATCCAAATGGAAACATAACTATTCCATTGCACATTGCAGAAACTGTTAATGTTTTATAAACAGACCACCAATATCAGTAAAATAACCATTAATTATTTCAAAACAATAATTATACCTTTTATTATAGCAAGCCATGTACACGTAAACAAGGAGGATTAAACTACATTTTGTATTTAAAGTGGACATTTCATAAGCAAAATTAAGCAATAATAAAAAAAATGCTTATTAAATTATTTTATATAATAGAACAATGGTATCATTATGTGTATATTTTTGACCAGTTTGGGTCTATTTGTTCCCCTCCTCGATATATATTAACATCTGTTTTAGCAGTGGAAGAGATAAACATTTCTCTTTTGGACCAGATAAATAATATTTACCATTATGCTTTCCCTTCATTGGGAAAATAATATAAATATGGATAATAAATGTATATAACTTTATATATAGCTACATCATCACTTAATATATTTTATACCCTGATATAGATATATAAAAAAAAACAACTTAATACCTGAATAACACACACACACACACACAAAAAAAAAAAAAATCCCGCATTACAATATTATATATAACAATTAACAAACTAAACAATCATTACATCTTCTACCATTGGACTTTATCGAAGTTTGATTCGTTCTTATAAGTAAAACAATATGAAAACGGATATGATAGATAAACGTTCCTGAGTAATATATATATTTTGGTTATCCGGTTTAATATTAACATCTTCAGACAAAATTCAAACATTTCTCCAATGGCAATAGAAATCCTTTATCGGTTTGTGTACTAATGTAAGCATACTGAAGCAATATTAAAACATTTCCGAGAACAAGTCACTTAAAATAGGTCTAATCAACATCTATTGATTTGTCTATTTTGTTTTTCCTCTTTTTTTTTTATCTGCGCGACGATCTGTCATACTCTTAAATAATCTGGGTGATTTTAAAATCATTTGAAATATTATCACGTTCCAAGTTATTCACTAACTATAAAATAAATATTTATTTTCACTTCCTTTTTATTAAGTAATAATTTACTAAGGCTGTAACCTTAGAAATAAGCGTCTGAAAAATACGAAGGTAGGGACCTCTATAGGTCTCCCTACCTTCGTATTTTTCAGACGCTTATTTCTAAGGTTACAGCCTTAGTAAATTATTACTTAATATAATAATGGGCGTTTAATAAAATTTATAATTATTCCTTTTTATTAGCAAATTATAATGTCTTAAGTTATACTGAGAAGAATCTATTTAATTATAAATACGATCTCCTAAGCAAGGTTAATTAATATGTAACATATATTCTTCCAAACGTAGCACAATTGTAATCAGTTTATTACGATGTTTGAAAATAAACTTTTAAATCATTTATGAATTTTGTTTACTTTTGTTTTTCATTTTAATTAACATATATATTTTTCCAAATGCAGCACAATTATAATCTTATTACGATCTTTGGAAATAAACTTTTAAATCATTTATAATATAGGGTATATGAGCACAGACTTTCACATGACCCACCACTCTCCACTCTATCTAATAACACCGATACACTCAAGCACATATACGCTGAAAAGATAAATAATCACCAATATACGTATTTCATGCTAAACCAGCAATCATCAGTTGGTCCAGATTATCATCTCCCACACATATATACTAAAAGTGCCCAGATATTTATTAAGATAGACAATCTTCATACTTTAATGGACAGGCTCCAATCTACTACACACTCCAACTCTTCAACCGTCCATCCAATTGAAAATCTGATGATGGAATGCTCGAAGGCCACCCTGAGGCCGAGATTCTTGTCACACCCATGTTGACCTAAAGTCAATCTGAACCCCACATGTACAGGACATAATCAATTAAATACATATGCAAGGATGGGCAGACATCTCTATAATGTAATAACTGAAACACAGGCTTATTATATACCTGTGTCTATTATAGAGATGTCTGCCCATCCTTGCATATGTATTTAATGGATTATGTCCTGTACATGTGGGGTTCAGATTGACTTTAGGTCAACATGGGTGTGACAAGAATCTCGGCCTCAGGGTGGCCCTCAAGCATTCCATCATCAGATTTTCAATTGGATGGACGGTTGAAGAGTTGGAGTGTGTAGTAGATTGGAGCCTGTCCATTAAAGTATGAAGATTGTCTATCTTAATAAATATCTGAGCACTTTTAGTATATATGTGTGGGAGATGATAATCTGGACCAACTGATGATTGCTGGTTTAGCATGAAATACGTATATTGGTGATTATTTATCTTTTCAGCGTATATGTGCTTGAGTGTATCGGTGTTATTAGATAGAGTGGAGAGTGGTGGGTCATGTGAAAGTCTGTGCTCATATACCCTATATTACATATATAGACACAGGTATATAATAAGCCTGTGTTTCAGTTATTAAATCATTTATGAATTTTGTTTACTTGGTTTTTTTTTCCGTCCACAGTAATTGTCACAATAAAAAAAAAAAAAACTGGGTAATTTTAAACACTTAACCTTATATGTTGTATAATCAAGAAAAAAAATCAATATTTCTTTATTCACTATTATTATTGGCAATTTATTTCATATTTACGAATGTTAAATAGAATTGATTTAATATTAAGCAGTTATTAAGAATATATATACGTGGCTAATTACTTCCCGGGGAAATATCAAAGCAGACGACGTCTCTTCCCAATGACATAAGAAATATTTTATGTATTTTTTTTTTCAACTAATTACTTTATATGATTTAAAGTGAAATTTTAATTTTCATTATTTCTTAAAATGATTTAGAATATTTTCTTGAAATATTAATTTATACGCAAACGGATTTTTCTGCTTAATGATGAATTAATAACAGCGCGAAAATTAAAATACTTTAATCTTTTTTTTAACTTCAGTCTAAATAACTTTTGTTTTATGACTAGTTCTGATAATTGGTTAAAATAAAGAAGACAAAAATAAATGCTTACATTTTCTGGGATTATTTTCCGTTCCAAATAGTACATTTTGGCAAATACTTATTCAAATAGCGGTCCTTCCAGTGTTTCCTTCAGTAGGCAAAGTTAAGAATCCAAGATCGATGAAAATTGGTGATTTCACAGGGCTTTTTAAATTTACTCCATAGTGTTCAAATCCATCTATCTATAAAATTTTGTCCCAATTAATTTTTAAAAAAAATTATTTTCTAGCTTATTTCTTCTATTTTACTTCAGAAGTGGAGCTGTAGTCTTGTTCCATTTACATTTCTTAGAGAGTCCCCCTCCCCCTACAACTTTTATATTATATACTTTTTATTACATGGCAGGATTGGTTCTGAATGGGCCAATCACTGTAAAATGTGAATAAATTAAGTTTGATCCCCTAGTGAGAATCATCTAGACTGATGCATTTCCAATTTACATTAAAATATAGTATATTTAAAGATTGTTTATAAAAAAAAAAAATTAGAAGAATTATAAATTGATTTTGGTTGTTTATTTTTAATTATTGTTTAACAATACCAATACAATAAAGTGTTAAATAATTTTATGCTTCCCAGTAATATTTTAATACTATTGAAACAGCAGTTGAATTAGCTGCCCACTGGAACAATGTGACACAATGTTTATGGGATTTATAACCACTCTATCAGACTTTCCAGTGTCTCACAATCAGTCAAGACCATCATCACCTCTTAAGATATTTTTTTGATGAGCTTTTGCTTAATGGGAAAATTATAATCCACAAGCATTTTAATATATATAATGAATATTTACACACTACTTTTCAATAATTTATAACTTAGTACTATTTAAAATTTAAAATTTTACACATTTATCCACTGGATAAAACCTACTATCTTTGAGCCAAAACATATGGTTACAATATATAAGTATAAATACATATATCCATCTGAAAAGATTAGAAGTTTTTAAAAATAATAGTATATTTAAAAAAAAAACAACTGTCATACAGATCTATTTCTTACCTAAATCTGTTTTATTTAAATTACTAGCACTCAATCCAGTCTTCTTTTGTGCTCCACCACCATAAGGATGGAAAATATACAGAGAAAAATCTGCCAAACATCCAGTCACACTAGTGCCACCCCCTTGTATGGATGTACTTAAGGATTCTAAACTATGTCCAGTGACTCTACGAGATCCACTAGTAGGTCTAAATCGGTCTCTATTGCTCATAGAACTACTTGGCCTTGAATTTGATGTATAAACTAATAATAATAACAAAAGTAATAACAATTAAAAATCAGTTTGATAACAAAAATACTAATAAAAATTAAACTACAATATTTTTTTATGATATAAAAAAAGTTACTTTTTGTTTTAAGAGGTGGTGTACTACTATCTCCTGGCAACTCGTTTTCAGCTCGTTTAGAAGAGATAATTAGGTCTAAAGATGGCAGCCGTAAAAGACACTCCACTCTTGAAATAGGCAAGCAACTAAAACGTACAATAGAAGGTTGAACTCTAAAATAGACAACTACATCAACAGGGAAAGAAGCATAAACATAGTTGGTAGATGCAGCCAGAGCGGCAGCACCAGCATTTTCCAAATCCAAGTTAAATACTGCATCCATTGTATCATCTAAAAATAAAAAATATAAATATCAAATAACATTACAATTATCCATGACAAAAATCATCTACTGCAAATTCTAAGCAATCCATAAATTATATATAAAAAAAGAAATAAAATCAACATCTACTAACTAAATATATTGCAAAAAAAAATTATAATACTTACAATGTTTAATTATTATAAAACATTTCTATAAATAATACTAGTTACATAAATTACATTAAATAGTTCAATTTGATTCTTTAATATTTTCAATTACATATGTTATATAACAAAGATTTTTTTTTTTTTTTTTACAAAGACAGTTTTCAGATTCACTTTTTAAAAATATTTTAAATCAAATCAAATTTAATATTTTTCAAGACTTCTTTTATATTAGATAGACTTAATCGTGTTCATTTTTTTGGCATACAATGTTATATAAATAACTATCAGAAGCTACACCATTATATTTATAAATCTTTTGTTTGAAAATATTTTAACTTTTACTTTATTAAAATTTAAGAGCTTTTTGTGATCATATGGTTGTGGTTAATAATAACTTTTGGTAAAAGGCTGAAATCCGGGCACGGCTGCTTGGGGCATTGTTTACGTGTCAAAACACATAAAAATGCCGTTTTGGCGGCCGCGGCCTTACAGGCTAATACAACATTTACGTATTGTATTAACCCATTGAGCTAGGCCGCTTGTACATGACATTGCACAAAAATATTACGGCCTGTTTTGTGCTTTGAAGCTATTTACACGTATTCGTTCTTTTCATAGCTGATTACCGTATCGCTTGAGGGTGTTTAAATTTCAAGGCGGTATAACTTTTTCAAATCTCCGTAATAGAGTAATGTCATTTCGATTTAAAAAATGTTGTTAATTATTAAGAATTGTCATATGGTCCCCACCCTTCCTGAAAAAAAGGTTAATATGTAAAAAAATTGGCAAAGTGTATGTTCGAACAGGCTCGACAAAGCTCACGCGCTAAGTCACGTTTCAGCGTGGTGGGGAAAATATTCGAGACCACTAAAAGATCTGAGACGAACGTGCAATTTTGAAACTTTTCTTCAGATAAATTGCCGAGTACAGAAAGTGTGTGAGATTGTATTTTTATTTTATTTTGTCAGGCACACGCAATGTCCACTTTTTATTACAGCAATAAAATCGAATAAATAATTTTAAGTTTTTTATTTCATTCGAAATTGACAAGTATTTGGATTCAATTTTTTGCAGCAGGGTTAAAATAAATGATGACTTTGGTTGACTTTTTGTTAAGAATAACAAATTACGAAATACACCCCACCCCCACAAGCAGTTTATTGTAGAAGGCTAAAAAAAAAAAAAAGGTAATTCGAACGAAATAGAAATCAAAGTAAAAAGTGAGAAAAAGTTGTTTCAAAAAAAGAAAAAAAAGGTTAAATTCTTGACTTTTTGGTTATAATTCTTTTTCCGAGTGTGGGTGGGTGTTTGAAAACAATTTTTTAATCGGCAAAAACACAAAAGTAAATTTGGATTTAATATTAAGAAAAACAATTACGTCAACCAAAAAGAAATCAAAATTCGAAACAAGTCCCAAAGTTGATTCTTCTCTTTTTTCAGCGCTGTTAAAATAATTGACTATTTTTGTTGCCTTTTTGTTAATAATAAACAG
This sequence comes from Epiperipatus broadwayi, assembly GCA_028023455.1. NCBI lineage: Eukaryota > Metazoa > Onychophora > Udeonychophora > Euonychophora > Peripatidae > Epiperipatus > Epiperipatus broadwayi. Next base: position 1,457,944 of record JAQFVV010012545.1, read on the forward strand.
TACGAATTCCCCCCCCCTCCCCCGCTCAAAAAGCTGTTTCTTGTAGTAGCCAAAAAAAAAAAAGGCTAATTCAAACATAATCTAAATCAAAGTGATAACAAGTTGTGTTTAAAAAAAAAAGTAAAATTAATAATAATAATAAGAAAAACCATTTAGTCAAGACAAAAAAAATAAAAGAAAGGTAGAATTAAGTTCTAAACAAGTCGCAAATAATTGTATTCTATTTTTTCGGCGGTGGGATTCAAACAAATTTTTTTGACGTCGTGAAACGGACCGAAGTTTTCAAATGATAAAAAGAAAAAATACAATTAGCAAAATTTGTTGAAAAAAATATCAGGTTCCAACAAAAAACCCACAAAAAGTAACGAAAATGAATATCAAAATTTGTTTAATAATAAAGAAATCATGTTCTAAATGAAATAAAAATTATTCGTTTAATCAATATTAGAAAAAAAAAAACGTATAAAAAAAGAAAAAAGTTGTGGCGGCCCGGTAACGTTATATTTCATTGATTTTGTCTAGCATGAACGCTCAAAGCGGCTTTGCCCGGATTTCAGGCTTTTACTATCTCTGGGATTTATTTAGACATTTGGAGAGCCAGTGAACAATCTCCAAATACTACTGAAGATAGTGATAAATTTGACACCTACTTTTGAATTGTTTTGCTGATTTTGGTTAAACAACAGTCAGAATAAAATTAATCATTTCTTTTCTATAAATATGATTGTTCAATTTTTTTTTTTTTTAAATCACATATAGTATCATTTTGAGAACACACACATAAAAGTGATTATTTTGCAAAAAACTACACCTAACCCCCATTAACCTATTTTTCTTTAGGTTTCTTTTATAGGCAAAAAAACCCCATTTGTTGTATTAAAATTGTCAATAGATTTTTCCACCTCCCCTATGTAGTATTATTTTGATTGAAACACACACAGAGAAAATTATTATACTTTATTTTGGTTAAAAAAAAAATTGTCTCTTTGTTTTTATCCATTGCACCTGCTATAATCTGACAAAAAATCTCCACATATCAATTTTTAATACTTATCACCTATGTAAGCAAGTGAAAAATTTAGTGGACGTTTAGACCTAAAAAAGGTGCTAAAGTCTCAAAAAAAAATAAAATAAACAAAAAAAACTTAGCATACACTTAACTTAATCTCTAAAAAAGACACTCTACAAACTAATCAAATCCAGCTTGACATGAAGGCAGTGATAAATCCAAAAAATAAAATGCTATCCCTCATTTTTCTGTTACCTACGTTCACCCAAAGAAACTCATATTACTTGTTATTAAAGTGTCTGAAATGTGTATGTGTTTTTCTGCTTTCTGTAGTTTAATCCAAATCTTCCTTCAAAAGTAGGCACCAAATTTATTGCTTAGTATCTTCAATAGTGTTTGGAAAATTTTTGGTGGCTCCTCCAAATATCTAAAAAAGTCCCAGATTGATACTAAATGATTACCCACTTTTGTATTTATTTTTGATTAAATATTACAAAGCACTGAGTAAAATATCAAACATTTTCATATTTTTAATAAGTCAGAAAAATCTATTAAAATTAAAATAAGATTTAAATAAAAATTTTATTGCAATTTATATATTATTTTTAATTAATTAATATTATTTTACAATTGTACAATTCTAATAATAACAGTAGCTTACTCCACTGCACATGCGCATTACAGGTCGAACGCTAATTATAATGAATCCACTCTAACCTTTTTACACAAACTATATGTATAGGCAAATCTGAAGCATTTGGAAATGAGAGTGTGAAGATTTAATTAATCACTTTAAATTACTTACAATCTGATTTTTGTTGATGACGTAATAAAAATTTCGCAAACTTCATCAACAAAAATCAGATTAAAAGTAATTTAAAGTGATTAATTAAATCTTCACGCTCTCAGTTCCAAATGCTTCAGATTTGCCTATACATATAGTTTGGATGAAAAGAATAGAGTGGATCCATTCTATCTTTTAAAAAGACTTTAACTTGTGTTTGGAAAGGAGAGTATTCATTATAATTAGTGTTCGATCTGTAAAGCGTGTGTGCAGTGGAGTAAGCTACAGTTATTATTATAATTTATAAAAAACATCGCGCTATATAAATTAAATATTTACATATGTTTAAATTGTACAATTCACAAATTATATTTCTTTGATTTAAAAATACTTCACAAGTAAATATAGATATCTAAAACTTTTTCAGTTCAAAAGAAAATCTTAAATTTACAATAAAATATTCTCAAAGATGAATAAACTAAATATCTTTTGTTAGTTGCTTAAAAATTCCAAAAATATTACATCTGGAATAGCAGATGTATCTGTTTAAAAACACAGGAGATTTAATTCTCCTTAGGCTTTGTAATGAGGCAGAAAACAAAATATTTACTATTAAATTAACAATTAAATATTTGTATATTGTATGATTAGTTGTTCTCAAAGACAAAAACCAAAGTATCAATAAAGTTAATCTGTTTTGTTCAAATGGTCAGACGTATTGATTCAGCTGGCCTCTCACTTAAAGCATTAAATAATTTGTTTAATAAACACAAACAATTTGATTTCTAAATTATAGTACTTTATTATGAATTATAAATATTAATAAATTATGAACAAGTGAAAAAGTTTACATTTCTCATATAATTATAAATGCATTAGAACCAAACATAAATTGGATGTGCTTGTGAATCAAAATAAATAAATAAACAGTACTAATTTATAGCTTAGTCAATAAACGAAGACAAATTTCCATTCTCAGATTATATGTGGCCATGGTTTGGATAATAGAATTGTAGCTATTTAAAATTAACATCAATAGACATTATTATACACAAACACACATACCACTTTCTTTCCAAATCTTATTTTAAATCTGTATCAATATATAACTTTGTTTTATTCCCTATGTTTCAACCATATATTCTTATCATTGTCAAGGATTGTTCTATTTACAAAGTACTTAAAATTAATATACAGGTTTTTAAAAAAATATTTTGTAAGTAAACAGACATTGATAATGACAATATTTATGGTTGACATATAAGGAATAAAAAAAGTTATATATTGATGCAGATTGAAAATAAATAAGACTTTGAAAGAAACTAGTGTGTGTTGTGTTGTAGTTAGATTATATCAGTTTTAAAAAAAATTAAATGATAATAGATTTTGGATTATTGAAATAAGATATTAAAATAAATAAATCTATTTAAAATCTCTATTTCTATTGAATCAATTCTCAGTAAAGTAAAAAAAAAAAAATCATCTCAATTTAATCAAATGAATGGATATTATTAAATTCAGAAAGTTACATAACTATTATTTTTTACTTTATATATATATTGTAAAACACCCATTTCAAAAAATCTATAGATAACTTACTTGCATGGGATGAAATTGTTGTTAATTTAGACTGTGAAGATAATGGTTGAATGGGAATAGGTTCCAAAGCTTGTTCTAAAAAGTCTAACAAATGGGGACTAATAAGAGTTTCCTGGAACAAAAAAATACTATATATTCATACCATATATTTACATATAAAGTGTAATGTTTAATAACGATATCTGAAAAAAAAGAAACTAATAACACAAATTATAATCGATTGTATAAGATGGAGTGGGTGACAAAAGAGAGCTTAATGGTCTGGGTTCAAATCCCCTCTAATTATTTATAAAACTTTCAGTGTAATTTACTGCATGCAAGGAAATTATTTTATAGTCTTATATTTCAAATAGCAATCAATGAAAAGGAGATGCAAATATTGTAACAGTCAGAAAACGTGTGACTCGTAAACATAGTGCAGAATTCGACCACCATACAGAACAGCAGCACCATCGAGTAGCGAAGCCACCCGTGGTACTGAGTTCGAACATAGTTTATCGGTTCCACAATACAATCCACGAAACAACGCATCTGATGCGACATTAGTAAATATTTCCTTAGGCACGGTGGTCAGGGATATGCAAAAGACTCATGATTTTATTCTCGAGTTAGCCAATAATCAAACTATTACATAATCGAGGAAATAGTATATAGAATGGGTATCGAATGAATGAAACGTAACTGCAGACGTATAGTTTAAAATTATTTATTAATACATTTTAATAAGATCATTATTTTATATTGAGGATTTCAGTAGCGGTATTTCCGATACTGTAATGTTTACAGAAGGAATACATTTATTTGAAGGCGTAATCTAGCTACCTAAAATTCTCGAGTAAGTATTTCTAATGCATGCCTTGGGGAATTTATACCTTTGCAATGCAAGAGTCTAAAGTAAGATTTAAGAGTAGCGGCGGACATATATTTATTTAATTAAAATATTTATCTTATGACTAAGGGCAAACATTTATTTGAGAGAGAATTATGAAGATAATGCAGAGGCGGAGTGATATATAGAATAATAAAACTAAGTAAAGGAACACGTGGTACGCTTTAGAAAGGCGATATGGAATGGCAGTATATTGAAACTGCAATGCCGCAAATGAGTTTATAAAACTGTCGGGCTGGTCTCTGCCGCGGCCCGACGAAGTAAGGTGTCACATAAGCATAACCAGGGACAAGTGGTATGTGTCGCAATTTGCCAGCTGGCTGCATGACAGGTCAAATCCTACGGGAGCATTTATTATGTCCGCTTGTGCAGGACGACGGGGGTTAATTTCAACCCTGAAGAATCTGGAATATTTACGGTGGAATAGATCATCGTGTCTCTAAAACGTAACACATGTATACTGTATAAACGATTATGATGAGATTTCAATAGATTTCTAACTCGGTCCTACATTATCAACATTTATTAAAGAACGTTGGCGAACTCTCAAAGAAATGTAATTTTCTGGAATTATTCGTGATGATTTAGTAAATACAAAACATATATATAAATTGGGAATTATTATAACTAATACGTCAGCCATTTGCGAAGTTGTAGACCCCTGCATTACAATAAATGAAGCATTGAATGCGTGTCGATTTATATGAAAGTTAAGTTATTAAAGAAAGTAAATATTAATGAAAATTTGACACGCATTCATTGTTTTAAGCGATCATAGATTTAAACTTTGAAAATTGAAATAATTATGAGCATGCAATAATTAAATAATAACTATAGATAGAAATGTAGATTATAGAAATACGCACCCAAGATAGAATGAGGTAAGCTAGATTAGTAGAGAAATTTACACATTAAGTTAATTATTCAGTTTTAGCTATACATATGGTAGTTTTTACATTTTATAATTTAGATAAGTATTATGAAGAAGAGCTATAGCATATTATTAGAGTACTCTAGAGTTTGAACACAGACAGGTACCTGTTTTATAAGAAGTTTTCTTATTCCATGAGTTTAGCAGCAAAAGGTTCACGAGTGGCAAGTCTTTCTTGTATTTAGATATTCATTTAATTTCACAGCAGCAGCAGCTTTTTCATTTATTTCAGGCAGCAGATCTTCATGGTGAATTTATGACGGGCAATGGAAAGTTCAGCATCCGATAGGCCATCTCCCGATGGAGAATAATCTAGGTGCTTTACTCAGTCATACCTTGGCAGGAACAAATTATTTTATATTTTTGGAGACTCTCAGTGATCGAGAGCAAAGCTAAAGTTTAAGTGAATGTCTCCAGCAAGTCCAAGATGGCCTCTTTTTTTATCTTGATCTTTCACATTTTTGTTAAGATATTTTTAGGTTCTATTTAATCTGCCCTGAGGATAATCAATGCATTTAGTTGGTTTTTGTAATTAAAGAAAGCTGCCGTTCTATTGTTTACATTTTACATTTACTAATTACATTTTTGGGGAAATTTTCTTTAATTAATCTATTATCTATCACTGACCGATGCTTTTAAATTTCAAAAACAAAAAAGGAACATAAGATTATTTTAACTTTTAATTAAATATTACATCAGATATTTTTAGAATTATTATTAAATGAAATTTAAACAAAGCAATAAATACGAACTTTATAATCCAAAATAAATGATTAAAATTATACAAAATCATAGAACTAAAAGAAATCTAAATTATATTATTTTATCCCTATTTATTGCGTTTAATTTGAGATCGAAATGTGTGCGTGTTTATGCCGAATTCTACATATATTTATACATTTTTAATATTGTTACACACACAATTCGATATCAAAAAGTTTAAATTTGGGCGGGATAGACCGGTCAGTGAGAGATGACAGAAAAAGGTGAAACTTAAGATTCGAATACGAATCTTACTGTTTCAATATTTATTTTAACTAAAAATTAAATACTTCCTAAGACTATACTAGTAATTATAAATAAAAGTGAAATTCATATAACATTACCATATGAGCCATAATACAAAATTTTACTAAAATTCTTCCACAACTATGGTTTTATCTATTAACAAATAGACCTTTTCAAGTGAAATTTGACTAAACATAGAATATATATACACAAAACAAAATAACCATCCCAACATTCATTTCAAAAACTAACTTCCTTTAATAGATGAAACTATGGTTGTGGAAGAATGTTAGTAAAATTTTGTTTTTTGGCTAGTTTTGTAATGTTACATGAATTTCTATTTTGTTTTAACTAGTATTGATAAACCTTTTTTTTTATATTTGTTTTCAATTGTTAAAGTTATGTTTATACATATATAATTATTATAAACATGAAAATTATTCTTTTTTTAAATTGTATATTCTATAAAAAAACTAAACATTATCATAACACTTCATCTCAATACTATTTTCTGCAATCTTGGCTTCTTCACTCTAAGATAAAGACATCTAGTCTAAAGACTGACCAATTAATAGAAAATTATTTTCAATCTGTAATTGATTCACATATTGTTCAGAAAACTAAAACACTAAAAGATAGAAATTTAATTTAACAAAAAATATTCTTCTTTTCACAAACAAACAATAAATAAATTGAGGAATTCTAATAAAAGATACAAAGGTAATTTATACTAATTTGCAATCATACTTATCTCACTTTTGAAACTTTAAGAGTACAAAATATAAATGCAAATAACAAAATTAATAATTTTCTGGCTTTATGATGATATCCAAATTCTTATTGTAAATTAAAAATAAATTTAAATATTGAACCAGCTTTACTGTAAAAATTTCAAGCACATCATATGTTACTGGTATTATCAATCAATCAATTAAATGAAGAGCTGTTTTATTAGTCATCGCAAACTCAATTACCTCTCAAACAGAAACAGAAAATAACTTCATATTGGAAAGTAACTTCATGTTAATAATTTTTTCAATGGCATTCTTTTATAAATTCAATTTATTGGTGACATATATGACAGTTAATGGTAAACATGTATCAAACAGAAAACATTACTTAAAATAAACCGTTGATCAAACCAGTCTATTTCATCATATTAAAAAATTGCCTTCTAATCTACAGAATAAGATATATAAAAAAAAAATCAATTTTTCCAGCTTACTTCTTTTATTAATAAAATACTTTAATCTTTTTTAACTCAATTATTTATTACATAATAGATTTAATTGATCAATAAGTTCATTTCATTTTTAAATTATATTAAAAAAGTGCTTATATCAAAAAATAAATTAAGCAAATTTAATAATTATTTTCAAACCATGAGCTATATAGTTTCTGTTATTCTTTATAACTCTCATCAGATACAAAATTTTTTCAATATACAGAATCCTCTATTGTTAAAATTTAAAATTATTATTTATCTAATAATATAATGTCACCATTAAAATGCAAAAATACATGATTCAAAGATATTAACAATCAAAAATATATATGTCAAGCATTGGTGGTCGAGGGGTCAGTGACAGCTGCTTTACAAGCAGTTGTCCCGGGTTAGCGGGTTCGCTTCCCGGCTGATGCTATGACACATGAGAAATATATATATAATAAAATATTAATCCTTATAATGTCAATTGATTATAATATAAATGTAATACAAATGTAATAGACATATATAAATTACTAAAAAAAAAGCAATCAAATGGTTTTATTGTTTAGGAATTCAAACAAAATTTGAACTCTGGAAATGACAACTGGGAATGATCTGAGGACTTAAATTCCAGAGTTTGCCGCTGTATTACTACACTAAATCATGCAAAACAAAATATTCATGAGTATTGCTGAGAAGTTCAAAAAAATTTCAAGTGCCAGAAATGTAAAAACTGGAACTGATCTTAGGACATTACGCTCTAGAATTAAGCACTCTATTGCTCCATTAATCCACACATGACAATAAATTAATAATAGTTTTTTTTTTACTATTAAGTATAATCTATAATCATGTAATATAACAGTATATTTACAAACATCAACAATCAAATATAATAAAATATGCTATCTTTGATGAAAAGGGACAGAACTTTAAATGATGTGCATTTGCTTTTATAATATACTAGCTCTTTTATTATTTCATATATTATTGGCTTTTATATCATCCTCACAGTTTATACAACAAAACTATAACAACTTCTAATTGCTATCATTTATATTTTTAATCCTTTAAGCCTGTGATTTCATCTTACTCGATTAAAATTCAAAGACATTCTTAATTAGATATGTTTTAAAAATTTTAACCACTATATAATGTGATAAAAGAGATAGAAATATGTCAAAAGATAAAAACAAAGATATTTGATTAGTTAATTAATTTGAAATCATAAATAATCTTCTGGTCAAAAAATAATCAGCTCTATGATTGAATACAGGACCCAATTAATGATGAGAAAATCCAAATTATCAATACCCATTATTTAGACTGCAAATTAATTTTTCCACAACTTGTACCTTACTAAATAAGGCTTAGTTATTAAGCTAAGATAAGATCAAAATATTGACATAATAAATAACCTTCTGGTTATAAAAGTACTACTATGAATCTTAAACAAAAATTTGTGATTAATCATATGCTATATAAAATTAATTGGAATATTATCCCATCAGGAAATAAAAATTTAATAACCAAATATTAAACTATGCAGAGCATTAAAAAAACGAAAAAGATGTTTATCTTAGAGTTAAAAAAACTATGTTTTGCCCCTCTGCTCCATAACTTTCAACTATTTATGTAGCCTGTCATTATTGCATAGATGTTGTAATGTCCATGGTATGAGTTAATTGCCTCGTATTCATTGACCAAACTACATTCGATTTGATAAATTTTCATCAGAAAATTTCAGTGAATTTTATAGAACGCAGTTATTTTTCCTGGTAACACAACCCGCTAAACGTAACTAAAGTTGAATAATAGAGAGGAGAGAACCAGCTTTTAATTTATTTGAAAAGGCGCCAGGATTCTATGTGAGAATTCATTGGCCAAACCCCACCTATTTATTTAGTCACGATGAAATTACTTGGAATATCCAGAAGATTGTGTTTTCAAGTACAGCATCAGTAACTTATTTAATCAAACTATAACAATGGTTAATTTTAAACAAATTTAGACAATTAATAATCAACAACTAAATATCAATGTAACTTATATTTAAATTTATTGATAGATAATGAAATATATTATTATTGAGAGAATAAAATATAAGAGAAATAAATAGGGATTAAAACTAGAGATAAGATTTTATTTTAATTGATACATCTCTAGATGACAGTTTATTGTACTTAGAATTCAAGAGAAAGTGATCACTGATATTTGAATAATAAAATTTCTTATAGGTAAGTTTAACTGTTCACGTATAATATTATAGAATTTATCATGCATGGATTTATCTTGGAAGAGATCCGCTGTTCAATATTCTTACAGTCTATAAGCATTCCGTGGTTTCAGATTTAGTAGGAGATGGCTTCACTTGGAGTAAATTCATGACATCAGGCAAAAAGCAACACCAGCAAACGAATTCTTCTACTCGCACATCTTAGTATGATTTAACAAGTTGGTGAGAGTAGTTTGACACACTCTGCATAATTTCTTCAACGCTGAATATTTATTTTGAACCACTTTATTTCAGGAACAAAAATCTAAGAACGCTGATGCACAATGTGTTTTACTTTTTATAGTCCTGATTTTTTTTTAGACTCTCTGTGCAACTGCTGATGACACCTGTTAATTTAGACCAAATTTAATGTAATTTAGCCCACGAAGTCTTCCTTTTTTCTCTTGGGTCACCATCTTTAATTACCAAAGAAATGCTGCGATTTTATTTTACATAACAAATAATTCCCCATTCTTCCATCTGTGACAATTGTTTTTCAACCTCTGTTCGATATTGATTAGGTACAGGATATGATCATACCTGATATGGCGTGCCATCTATAATGTTAATTCGATGTTCGTATCTCTTAATTACCCCAAGGCTATCCGAAAAATTTTCACTATACTTCTCTAATAATTCCTTCGCTGCCTTTTTCTATCCCCTTTTATCTGTTTCCTCCTCATTCCATCCTTCCACTTGCACTCTCTCTACTTACTTAGTATTACTACATACTTCTTTTGGCAGTGTCTTTTCTTTTGATTTAAATTCTATTACCTCTCCTTCACATGTGATACTGCCCTCTTTATAAACACCCTGTTTTATGCATAAAATCTGATCCTAATATCGTGTCGTGTACGAATTCTTCCAATATCAACAAAACATGTATATCTCTCTTTCCCACTCTTATTCGTACCCATAATTGTTTTGTCTCTAGTTGCGCCATTTTATTATTGGCCAACGTTACTAGGGTCTTCCTCACTGGTAGAGTTTGAATATCATGGGTTTCTTGTATCATGTGTGCGTATACAGTCTCAGACATGACTGATATTTGACTACCAGAGTCAAACAATGCATGAACTTCAATATTATTAACTCATATTGTAATTTTCGGGCATTCTTGGGATGCAAACTTTATGGTCTCATTATCCCATTCCCATATCAGATTATTTACTCTTCTCGTTTCACCTGTCATAGCTTTAATATCTTTCAATTAATTCATATACTTTGTTTGGTTTTTATTTTATTATTTATCTTTTATTAATACATTTGCCGAAGTTGCTCTCCCTGCTGTCACTTTACCTTACTAGCTACTTTATTTCATCATTTTGTCTACTCTCTCTTGTTTTTTTTTTACCTACGGTTTTTACGAGATAATTACCTCGTATTCAGTGATCAAACCACATTCGATTTGATAAATTTTCATCAGAAAATTTCAGTGAATTTTATCAAACGAAGGTATTTTTCCTGGTCACACAACCTGCTAAACGTAACTAAAGTTGAAAAATAGAGAGGAGAGAACCAGCATTTAATTTATTTGAAAAGGCATCAGGATTCTATGTAAGAATCTACTGGCCAAACCCCACCTATTTATTTAGTCATGACAAAATTTACTTGGAATAACCAGAGGATTGTGTTTTCAAGTACAGCATCAGCAATTTATTTAATCAAACAATAACAATGGTTAATTTTAAATGAATTTAGGCTATTAATAATCAACAACTAAATATCAAGATAAGTTCAAATTTACTGATACAAAATGAAATATATTATTATTGAGAGAATAAAATATAAGAGAAATAAATAGGGATTAAAACTACTGATAAGATTTTATTTTATTTGATACGTCTCTAGTCGACAGTTTATTGCACTTAGAATTCCAAGAGAAAGTGATCACTGATATTTGAATAATAAAGTTTCTTACCGGTAAGTTTAACTGTTCACGTATAATATTATAGAATTTACCATGCATGGATTTATCTTGGGAGAGATCCACTGTTCAATATTCTTGCAGTCTATAAGCATTCTGTGGTTTCAGATTTAGTAGGAGATGGCTTCACTTGGGGTAATTCATGACATCAGGCAAAAAGCAACACCAGCAAATTAACTCTTCTACTCACACATCTTAGTATGATTTAACATGTTGGTGAGAGTAGTTTGACACGCTCTGCATAATTTCTTCAACGCTGAATATTTATTTTGAACCACTTTATTTCAGGAACAAAAATCTAAGAACGCTGACGCACAATGTATTTTTCTTTTTATAGTCCTGATTTTTTTTTAGTCTCTCTGCACAACTCCTGTTGATACCTGTTAATTTAGACCAAATTTAATGTAATTTAGCCCACAAAGTCTTCCTTTTTTTTCTTGGGTCACCATCTTTAATTACCAAAGGAATACTGCGATTTTATTTTACATATTGCTAATGGTTTCACAATAAAGGTTTGTTTTATCTTTACAAAAATACAAAGTAGTTTCCCTTTTTGTTTTTATTATATTCTTTATATCCTTTCTCTCTATTCGATTTCTTTTAACACACACAAAAAAAATCTACACAACCCCGTCATCTAAATTAAATCAATCAGATATTTAAATAAAAATATTCTCTTTTTAGGAATTTAGTAATTTAAGTTCTAAATTGCCAATGCAACTTGTACTAGAATAAAATACCTTAAAGTTAAAAAAACTATGTTTTGTCCCACTGCTCCACACTTTCAACTATTTATGTAGCCTGTCATTATTGCCTAGATGTATACATAATTTGCATTGGAACAATGCTTTTTAAGAGTCCTTCTCTTGTTAAATATGTCCCATTTACTCAAATATTAATTTAAAGTTGTTTGCTAAATAGATAAAGCCCAATCTTGCAAGTAAAATTCATCTGCATATCATGCTATATAAGATAGGGAAGATTTGTATTCAGCATTAATAATATTCAGGAAAACGTTTTATAGGCTCTATGATTTTAATGTAATTGTTAATGCTCTCAAATTGACTACAAATTTATTCTGATTTGGATGCAAAGCATTAGGCTTCAGTAATACAAATTATATTTTCTAATTGAACAAGTCTATTAAGAACTGATAGTTTGCTATTACCAGAGATATTCCAGTGGACTCTCAATTGGCCATTCTTTTCTCTTAATATTCTTATCACATCCTGATGATTATATGAATAGCATTTCTCCAAAATCTATTTTTGATTAGATTTTTCAGAATGTTCAGACACATATGCAAGTGGGTTAATAAAAATTTTCAATCCAACTCACTTTATTTACCTTTTTTTTTTTTAATAAGTCTTCCAGAGAATTAAAACATTTATATAAATCTATACTAAATGTATGTAAATAAATCATTTTTTATAGCGCGATGTTTGTAAACTGTAATATTTTAACACAGCATTACGCTGTTGCACATGCGCTTTGAAGATTTTAACTATAAATGAATGAATACTAACACTCAACCACATGATAAAGTCTTTGGAAAAGATAGAATGGCCATCTATCTTTTCGAACCCAAATGCTTTTTGTATGGGCGAATCTTAAGTGTTTGAAAGTGAAAGCGTGAATATATTAAATAATCACTTTAAATTACTATTATATGCTTGAATGAAAGACGCTAATGAAATTTACTAGAATTTACGATATGTCATTCTTCTTATTTGATATTAAATGTATGTAAATAAATCATTTTTTATAGCGTGATGTTTGTAAACTGTAATATTTTAATACAGCATTATGCTGTTGCACATTTATTCATTCATTTATAGTTAAAATCTTCAAAGCACATGTGCAACAGCGTAATGCTGTGTTAAAATATTACAGTTTACAAACATCGCGCTATAAAAAATGATTTATTTACATACATTTAATATCAAATAAGAAGAATGACATAACGTAAATTCTGGTAAATTTCATTAGCATCTTTCATTCAAGCATGTAATAGTAATTTAAAGTGATTATTTAATATATTCACACTTTCACTTTCAAACACTTAAGATTTGCCCATACAAAAAGCGTTTGGGTTCGAAAAGATAGATGGCCATTCTATCTTTTCCAAAGACTTTATCATGTGGTTGAGTGTTAGTATTCATTCATATATATGTTTCATACTTAGATTAATCAGTAAACACTTTTTATATATTGATAACACTGTTATTATAATCTGTGAACCACGCATTACTGAAATCATTAATATAACAATTTTTATGGAAAATCAAATGTAATAATACAACTTAAAAAAATCAATTTTATAACAATTGGTAATCTAGTAATAAATTCTTTATATCATCATATGTGCATGATTGTATAAAAAATTTTTTTTAATACCTGCATATATAAAATAAATAAAATAAATAAATAACAGTAATATTGTAAATTAAATTTACGACTATATAGGCTTACAAATATAAACTCATTCCCAATATGATTTTTACCTCAGGAAGACTTTGCAAAGTCATCCAAGCATATAAACTAGCTTTTTTATTTCCTGTTTTGCGAGACAATTGTTGCAAAGTTGGAAATGGTTCTAGAGAAGCAGCTCGGGAAAGATCTACTGAATCTACAGTTGCCTTTAAAGTATTATTAGCACTAGTGGAGGGACTTTCACTGGGGATAGTTTTTGAATTATAATGAACCTACAAAATACAAACAGTTACATTTTAAAATATTATCATAAATTATAACAAAATTTAACATTTTCTGTTTTGAGTTATAGATTCACAAATAATAGATGGTTTTTTGAATATAAAATACTACATAAATTTATTAAATCGTGTTTTAGCAAACATCTTGAACACACACACACATATACATGTATGTAAAATCAGTACAAATTTTAACTAATGTAAGTAATAAATAAATCGTGAGAACATTAAAGTTTTAGCAAACATCTTGAACACACACACATATATACATGTATGTAAAATCAACACAAATTGTAACTAATGTAAGTAATAAATAAATCGTGAGAACATTAAAGTTGTAAATAATAAATAATAAATTGCAGAAGTGCTTTCAATCATCACCATGTAATTATTACCAACCGCATACAACATAAAATTAATATACCTATTACCATAATATACTATTTTCAATTATCCTTCATACTTTGTGAATTTTCATATTAACATCTTGTTTATCAAGCAAATTTACTCCCACTAGTAATAAAAAAGCTTCTTTTATTTTTTTTTTCTTCTTCTTTTTCTCATTATATAATTTTTTTACTCTATTAAAATTAAATATAAAATGTCTATTATATTCATGTTCATGCCACACAGAAAATGTTTGATCATTTTTTGTTTTGTGTGCTTTAACTTTCCCATTTTAATTGTTGTTCTTTATATTTCTTCTTTATTGAACACCAAGATTCACCAATATATGATGTCTCAAAAAGGCAAATGATTTTATATATTACATTATTTTTATGCTCTTATCAAATATTATCATTAGAATTATTAAGTAGCCTATTTACATTAGATGGTAGACTATGTGTAATATTATTAATACTAAGAACAAATATCTTTTACCACTTTATTACTAATTACCTTTTGCATTATATAAATTAAAATCCATTTTTTATTATTATTAATGTTTTTACATACATATACGTATGTATAAAATAGAAAATCATATAACACTACAATACTAACAAAAAAAAAAAATTATTAAAATTCTTTCACAGCCATGGTTTCAACTATTAAGAAATAGACCATGTCAAGTGAAACTCAACAAAACACATACAACATATACTGTATATACAAAACAAAATGGCCTTCCCATCATTAACTTCAAAAACCAACTTCCTTTGAAGTAAATGATGGGAAGGTTATTTTGTTTTATATATATATATGTTGCAGTGACGAAGCGTGACTTTTTTCCGAATGAAAGCACACTACATCTTTTTTTTAATAATGTTTTTATTTTACTTGCCACAATTTTCACATAAAAGATTGTGTATAATTTAAAATGTGATTTAGTTCAAATTAAAAATCAATTTTATCACATATATATATATAGGTATATTCCAGGTATGACCATCATATATATATATATTGTAACAGTAGCTGGGTTCGAATACGGGTATTAAAGAAAGTAAAAGGCAATAATGATTACAAAAGAGTGTTTATTGCGATTGTTATTATGGATTGAATTAATAGATGCGAGAAAATTTATAGATGTACATTCGAACCCTGTTAAGTGCGAGTGAAATACATTAACCATTTAAAAGCGTGAACGTATACATATACATATTTATTATGCATGTTGTTGTGATGTTACGTAGAATTAATTACTAACAGATAGATTTGTATGTGAAGATGAAAAGGAGCGGTTATGTGCAGAGTTGTATTTTTATATTTTTGTTCTATATATTTTTGTTGTTTATTATCATAAGTTATAGTTATTTAAATAATGTTATTAGTAGTGCATGTTTCTTAACGAAATCAAATTAAAATATAAGGATGGAGAGTAATAATAAAAGGGGTTGCAAGTTGTGCTACGGGCGATTTCTGTTAATAACACTTGTCAGAATTCTAAGAATGGGCCACTAAGTATTTTGGAACAATGGAAACCTGATCATACTAAAAGCATTCCTGAGCTAATGTTCATCGGCATATGGATAGAAAAAAAAGTGAGGTGAAAAAGAGAGAAAAGATAAGAACTATTTTTTTTTTTTGATTATATAGTGATTCGGAAAAGGAACTGTTATAGAGAAAGAAGTGCGGAAAGTAAATTTTTAATAAAGTGATTTTATTAATTAATAAAAATTAATAAAAATGGACTCCATTGAAATGCTGGGGTAAAAGAATCATGTGGATTCGTTAAACAGGACCATTCATTATACAGCTATTTTGTGACCTGTCTGATCTTTATCTATGGAGATTTCAGCTGTTTATTTCAAGCAAGTGAAATGATCACAGAACTCCAAACAGCAAGAACTTTTGTGCACTCAATTTTAGAATCACTACCTGACCTCTAGGATGGATTATTATATGTAAAAAAGTTATGGAATCTTTCGTCATCTTCCAGACCAATAATTCTTGCTAGGACAATCGCCATTGTAATACTAGATCATCAGCCTTAAACACATGAACGTTCGCCCTCAAAGGAGGAAAATATGACTTTCTCTCTATATATTGAATGAACATATAATAATTTGGTAATAAATTAAGAAATATGCACTTTGTCCCAACTTAAAGAAAGTAATTATAGAAATAGATTAAATCATTTAATAAATACAACTCTGACGTATAGTTGCACTCTTTCGTGAATGCATATACTGATATTATATATATGTATCAGAATGAATGATCATATGTTTGAGATATTAGTATATACGTGTATTAATAAATATTAGAATTTTAAGCTATAACTTGTGTATTTATTTGAATTACGAGATTCTTATAATTTCTGGGTTATTATTTATAAAAGCTTACTGATATTCATGACCGTATATCTCTAAAAGAAATAAAATAATAAGATTCGTAGAGCAGATAGGAAAATTATAAAAGTATATAAATGACATTCTTTGTAGGATAGCCCTGGCTTTGTTCTCCCGATAGACATTGTCTCCCAGACCTTGAGACTGAGCTAGTCTGGATAAGGCACCCAAAAAGGGTCCACTGGACCTTTTCTTTTATTTTCGAGAGGTATAATTGTTATTAATTGGTAAGATTGGTGCTTGAGATTGGACTTGTTTGGTACTCATAAATATACCTACTCAAAGCACAGGTTAATAACCTGTTCTCACTTAAATTATTAGAATAGGATCACGGATAGACTGCTAAAATATATATATATATAGTGTCTTATTTGGTCGTTTATTATTTTTTAAATTATTTTAAAATAATCTGTAAAAATTATATCACTGACACCTGTGTTTAGTATGGTGGGGTGATAAAATCAAAATTTTATTAAAGACAATAAATGTTTGTTGAAATATATTTTAAATTGTAAACAAGATTTTAGCATTGTGTGAACTTCTTATAATCAACTAATAATGGCATTGGTCAAACTCATTCCATTCAATTAAAAAAAAACAAGTTTGAATAGTTCATTCTTTTTTTAGTTTAGCAAAATAGAGATTTTTTTTTTATGTTTTGCAAAATAGCTTATATACATTAATGTACTTATTGTTCTTACTACACTATTGTATGTGCAACCTGTTGGATCGATTTTGTGAAGATGAATATGTTCATATTTTAGTGAATTTTTTAAACTGAATTTTAATTAAAGCTTTTGAAAGTTTTAGTGAATTTTTCTACGGAAGCACTCATTCCATTCAATACATAGATGCTTCATCCCTGATATGTTGTATGAATTTTGTTGAATTTTATTTGAAAAAGTCTATTTGTTAATAGATAAAACGACGGTTGTAAAAGAATTTTAATAAAATTTTGTTTTTTGTTTTTTTGGCTAGAATTGTAGTGTTATATAGTTTTCTATTTTATTTAAAATTACTAATATAGCACCAGGCAGTATTTATTATATATGTGTATATATCTTGAAAAAATAAATGTATACATTTGTTTGGAACAGAAATTGATTTGATTAGTTGTTCGTATTTACAGTTATTAAATCTGTTCTTATGATTTTTAATTTGTAGCTTTTTTTTTTTTTGCCATTACATATAAACCAGAAAAATAAAAATTAATGTGCTTTTCTTTTAATTGTCATAAAAACTACAAATAAAGGTTTATAATATTTAAAGTTGTTTTTCGATTTATATGAAGAGATAGTATTCAATGGTGCTTTTTGTAAATCTAGCATGCATAACAAATATCCAGTACCATTTTCCAATGAATTCTTGGGATTAACCACATCAATTCAGTCATGACTGAAGTCATTGGAATTAGAAAATATTGTAAGAATAAGTACATGAAATGTTAAGATGATAAATAAGCCTAAGAAGATAAGAAATTTATTGTCAGAAATGAAAAGGAACACATTAGATATTAAAAAACTTAGTGAAACAAGGAAAATTGGTTGTAGAGAAAATAAAATTATAAAAATTGTGTATTCTAAAAGTAAAACTAGATCAAATGATATAGATAATGTTCAAATACACGAATAAATAGTTATGATAAATCGATGATGGTAACTTCCAAAGATCTAGTCATTATTCACATTTATATTCCTAACAATAATTGTAAAAATGATAAAAAGCTATTTTAAATTTCAAACCAAAAGAATTAAAATGCTAATAGTAAAATATGACACTATACACAAGTTTTATCGTTGCTCTAACTTATGAGAATAATTATTTCAAATTTTATTACAATAAATAAAATTGCTAACAAAAATATATAAAAATGAAAGCAAAAAAAGAAGAAATGGCATGTATTTTAGTAACATAAAAATAATAAAATATCATTATTAAAAAAAACTTACCTTAACATCAAGACCGGGTAGAAGGAAGACAGTTGCATCAGTCTGAAAAGGTTGAAGAAGAGGTGTTTTAACTTTTCCCCCTAAATGAGATCCCACGGATGGCTGCTGTTTTAGACCGCGTTTGCGACTAGGAGAGGGAGGAAGGTCAGTTTGACCACCAGAAAAACTTCGCTCTTTACGCATGGATCTAAAGTAAACATATTTTGATAAAAATTACTTCTCCATGTACAAATGTAAATCTATATACATATATATATAAAATGGATACTAAATGCAAATGTATGCATATGAAGTACAAATATATTATATATAAAAATTATTCCTTCCACCCACAATGTCAATAAATAATTAAAAAAATCAGGCACTTTCTTTTAATCATTTATTGAAGCTGAATGCTGTTTATTCATAATACATGGGTAACAGAGTAATTATCTTCTATCAAAAATTACATTATATATTTAATGCTATGTTATTTAATTATATTACATATAATATAAATATACATGGCATCTTATAAGTCCAGCATCATAAAAAAATTAAAAAGCCAAAATAAAAGCTTTTATTTAATAACTCAATTAATATGTTCATTATTATTCTTAAAATGTAATATATAGATGTCACTTGAATGTTTTTAAATTGTAATGAATATAACTCTTTTGGCACTCATGTTTTAATAGATATTTGGCAAAGAGATATTTTGGAATTTCTATTATCATAAATCAACAACCTTTTTAACATGAAGAGTCATTTTAAACAATTCAAAACAAAGCAAAACTCTCCGTATAGTAGTGCCATCTTGTGCTAACAAGAGCAATCAATGGATGCCAGAAGGCTTGTGCATCCACTGATTGCTCGTTAGCACAAGATGGCACTACTATATGGAGAGTTTTGCTTTGTTTAATAACAATTATGTGCTAGTATGAGATAGTGATCATGTGATGTTTAGTGGTTTAAGAGTCATTTTGTTGAAATATTCTAATCAAAAAGTTAAAAGAGTCACAAGGAAGATAAAAAATAGGCTGACAAAAAATACAAATTTCTGAATGGTTGTGGTTATATTCGGCCACTTATTTTAGCAGTAGAACATAGCAGAATCATGTACATATAATAAAAATTAAATCTCTCTTAAAAATAAACTAACAAAAACAAAATATTATTTTGACAATTTGATTTTTCCATAAATTTCTATTAAACTTCATTGTACACAGAAATTAGTATTCTATAATAAGATGGAATGTAAGAAGAAACATGAAACATGTATTTTACTTCTCCTAGAGTCACAAATTAAAAGTAAAAATAAAAATGTGTTAATGTTTAATCATGGTAAAAAGAATCACAAACTTGGAATCAAAGAGTCGCAAGTTACCAATTCCTGCCTAGTGTCACGAACAATAATTGCTGAATCATCCTTAGTTGATATCTTTGTATATTAACTACATACATGTTTTATCATTCATAGATGCTATTTCTAAATTTCACTATCTTATGGATTTGCAATTTAAACATAATCTATTAAATTTTTATGGTTTTTAAAGTTTTATATTCTATAAATAGAATTACTTTGATTTTTCTTTCTTACTAATATAGATCACATAGATTGTATAAATTTAAAAATAAATGCAAATCTTATGAAACTGAACCTTGACGGATTACATTTACGATTTGTTCCATTAATATAAATATACAAGCATATGTACATGGCCTATGGAAAGGCTGTAGTTTTTGTAATAGTTTTTTTTTAATGGGTTGCTTTAACAAATTTCAATCATGCATTGTATTACTGTTGACCATGAACTACGCTATATATAATTACATGACTTCAATTATATGCTAACCAAAACTAAATGTAAATACAGTACTCTATAGCATCTACTTTTCCCCCCTAACTAAATAAGACATTTCAAATAAGAATTTATGTATTGTAATCATATTTTGTTTGCGATTTAAATACTATACCTATTCAGTTCTGTAAAAGTACATATACTTATTTTTTTCCGAGCATTTTTCCCTCAAAAAGTTTTATTCCATATGTCTTTTGTAAAATATCATATTTTTTTCAGGAATGTACCAGGTCTAACAAATTAATAACTTTGATATGTTACATTTTCGAAACAATTACGACATTTAATTTCCAGATTTTTTATCTCTGAAATTCTATGCATAACTTATTTATTATTATTCTTGAGGTTTTTTATCTTAAAATATTAATTAAAAGACAAAACAAAACAAAAACATCAATTTTTTCAGAGAATAAATTAATACTTACCTTTTCAACTCTTCATCCTTGGAGTCTTTTGTGTGGAAAACACACTTTCCACTATCTATTAATACTTTGATGTCTAACTCAAAGTCGATGGTAGGCTCTGGCTGCACTGGAGCAGCCTTCCCTGAACTATTAATACTCAAGGTGCTGGTATATGCAGGAGTCATACTATGACTGCGACCATCACCATAGAGTTTCATGGGAGCCCTACAAAAAATATTTAAATATTATATCAAATATATTAATATATATATATATTTATAAATACATTATAATTGAAATAATAAATTTAACGGTTTACAAACTATTACAAACAATCCTTAAATCCGAAAAATTACTTTTGGTTAATTAACCGAAAGTACTTCTGCAGATTTAAGGATTGTTTATAAACCGTTAAATTTATTATTTCAATTATAATTACAATTTTGTTTTTAATTAATGGACATTCATCTTCCATTCCTAAAAGGACATGAATCTAGGTCGAATAAACCTGAAATTTTTCTTTTACACCTATAACTAACCCTTCAATACATTTATTTTATATAGCGCGATGTTTTATAAACTGTAATACCAATAAGCCAATAAGCTAATGCACATGCGCTTTCTAGTTGTCACTATATAAATGAATACTCCCACTTTTTCAAACACAAGATAGTCTTTGGGAAAAGATAGAATGAATCCATCTATCTTTTCAACCCAAACGTACATGTGTGGGCAAATCTTAAGTGTTGAAAATGAAAGCATGAAGTTGTTAATTGATCACTTTAAATTACCTTTTTACTACGTGAATGAATGACGCCTGTGAAATTTCTAAAATTTATGATACGTCATTCTTATTAAATTAAACATATGTAAACAAGACATTTATTTTATATAGCGCGATGTTTTATAAACTGTAATACCAATAAGCCAATAAGCTAATGCACATGCGCTTTCTAGTTGTCACTATATAAATGAATACTCCCACTTTTTCAAACACAAGATAAAGTAAAAAAGTAATTTAAAGTGATCAATTAACAACTTCACGCTCTCATTTTCAAACACTTAAGATTTGCCCATACATATACGTTAGAGTCGAAAAGATAGATGGATTCATTCTATCTTTTCCCAAAGACTTTATTTTGTGTTTGAAAAAGTGGGAGTATTTATTTATATAGTGACAACTAGAAAGCACATGTGCATTAACTTATTGGTAACCCTTCAATATTAGTTGATAAATGAGTATCTGTTTATTCTTAACTACAAAAAAAAGCAAGAAGAAAAACTTTCAAAAACTCATTATCTAGCAAATTGACAAACCTGATGAATACTATTTTCTTCTTTTTCACTGTTTCTTTATAAAGGTCTACTGGAGAGGCTTTGGCCTAGTGAGCTATTGAAAGGTTGTTTTATTACATGCTACATTTACACATACATGCATGCACACATTCAAATATACTTATACTTACAAATAATTAATGATGACTAAATTTTGTAAACAGTTTTAATGATTACCTAATATATGTTAAGTAAAAAAAAAAAAAATAGGGGGGGGGGGGGATAAGCTTTCTTCCATATAATATTATTATTATTAAAATGCATTAGATTTATGCATTTTTCAAAATCACAAATATACTATGATTGTTTTGATTTGCTTTTTTTAAAAAAGAATCATTAGTTTAAATTTGGTTTAATAAATCATGCACTCTTCCTAAAATATATTGTAATAAAGTATGGTTGAAGAAGCAATTGGAAAATCTGATAGATATAAGATTACATACGAATATATAGAAGTGTAATAGAAAATTATACTTTTAAGAACAGATTATATATATATTGATGATGATCATTATCCTTTTATGATTACAAGACAAACTGTAAATGCAATGGAAAACTAAAATGCTTAACAAATGAAATGTTTATATATGTTGATATATACTGATAATTTGTACAGACAAAGGTACATTTAAATATATTAGTAATATAGAAGGTGGAAAAAATTAAAATTAATTAGAGAATTTAATAGATTAAAAAAAATTAAAACTAATTATTGTTAAAAAAATAATTAGTACAGAATGACAAATTAATTAACGAAAAAAATCTGCTTGCTGTTTTAAAAAAATAATGAGTACCCAGTTACAATTAATCAATGGTAATCTGATTAAACTAAAAGTTAATTAATAGTTAATAATAGTGGTCGAGATCTGGCTTAACTAATAAAAAGCAAATCAATATAATTTGATCTGGACCAGTTTTTCAAAGAATAAGATAGCTCCAATATATATAGAAAACAGAAAAAAAACTGCCTAAATGATCAGAAAGGAATAGATGCCAATAACCTCCACAATAAGGGAAAAGATGAAATCTGCAAAGATCTGTCTCTGAAGAAATAAAAGCAAGTTTAGATACTGATAATATATTATCCTGATCTAAATTACAATTTTATATCATGTGATGCGTCTAGTTAAACTATTAATTTACATAGCTTATGAACATTACAATCTAAATGTATTAGAAATTTATAGTTATTTAAAAATGGGTATATGTTCTATTTTAGTTAAGGGAATTTGAATCAAACATTGTTAAAACTCAGTTTATGTGTCTCTTGCATTTATTCATAAAGTTCAAGTTAGTTGACAATTGTTTGTTCATTCTGCAGGATATTTGGCTAATAACACATAGAATAGCTTCTCCAGACACATACATATCAAATATCATATAATTTATTTCAAAGTACAAATATTGTTTTGCTTGATTGAAATAAGCTTGTGCTTATAAAAAATAAATTATAATGTGTTTGATGTACATACATTCCCTACATATTCATTAAGACTTGATGTTGAGATTCATTAGGATTAATAAACTGAGGTGGATCAATGAAATCTAGATCATAAAAGAAACTTTCATAATATTTTAAAATTCAATTACATTAATAACATCTATGTATTTTCCAAATATATTATTAATGACATTTATTCTAATTTTCTATATAAGTACATAAAAAAGGAATACAATTTTAAATAGCCCATTACTGAGCAAAAGTTTCTCCATGTAGAAATAATGAAGAAGACAAAATTCATATGGCTAATTAACTATTGGGTGCTAAAAAATTTTGCGTGTTTTTTTCCCCTTATTTTATGTTTATCTAGTAATAGTTAGACATCCATAATTAGAAGGTTAAATAAGTTAACTATGGACAAATAAACTATAAAAAGTAAATCCTGAAATTGCTTGGAAATCTTCAGTTAACTGAAAAAATTTCAAGTTTCACCCAATCATGCATGGCAGACTATCATACACATCCAATCATGCATGGCAGACTATCATACACATCATTCTTACACAACCTGTGATTAAAATATGTAAAAATTACTAATTTTTTTTTAAAAAGAGTAATAAGACCTTAGACAAAGTATTCTACATATGCCTTTATACTAACTGGTAAAACTAATAACTAAAAATAGTGAAATTACTTAGGAGCAGGTTCTAATGCTCTTTTAAGATAATCATTTTCAATATCCACAATATCTGAAGGAGTTGATTCTGGAGTGGTACTTGAATGATCATAGGAGGAGAAAGATTTGGTAGGGCTAGAATTTTCAGGAGGAGATGGACTGCCATTTGTTGCTGTCAAAATATCATTTAATGACAGGTCTCTAAAATAAATTAAAAAAAAAAAGATAAAAATGGAAAATGGTATAAACAATAATTATTAAAAAAAAACAACAACTAAATAAAATCATCTATAGGTAACTCACAATTTATATAAGAAGCCTATTCCATAACTTTTTTGAGCAATTACATTTATGTATATATTAGAGAAAATTACAAGCGTTTATTATAATGAATCAAAGCACTTCTTTGAATTATCATATTTGTAGAATATTTCCACAGTTTTTTTTAAATTAAAAAACAAACAAACCTATATTATTTGAAAGATTATATTTCTAATAGTATTTAAAACCTTGAATGTTTATAATTGACAAACTTTATGGTAATACAGCATCGATTGATCCATACCATAAGATGGCGCTGTTGCTATGCTAAAGCACATAAATATGCTGTTCACAAGGCCGCTACATAGATCTTATGGCCTGTAAAGTGTTCAACCGCTAAAGATGTTGAAGTGCACCCATTATCCCAACAACTCTAGTATGTCGAATATTATTAGCGACGAGTATTCAAGACTCTCTATAGACATTACTCTTAACTATTGTACAGCGTATGATGTGAAGGTGTCTTTATTTTGAATGACCAAAAGTTTATTATAACGTTTTGTTTTTTTTTTTGACTTAGGTGTATTTTTTTTTTAGTTTGGTTTGTAAAAATTGTAACGCTTTTCTAAACGCCCCTGGTTTCGTTGTCAGGGGTCAGAATTCAGGAAATGAGGAATATTAGTCACAATTCGGCAAAGTTCACGATCAAGTCACGCACTTTCCGAGACTTTTTCGAGATCAAAACATTTCAATGGCAGACAATTGTCCGGCATTTTGATTTGTAGATTTGCCTACTACAGAAGCAGATGCGGTGGTGGTAGTTTAATGAGAAAATTAATTTTTGATGTAATTGTTGTTTTTTTGAATAAATACACGTTAAATGAACCCAAAAAAAATGAAGTATATGAAAGTTGTTTAGAAAAGCACGAAAAAATAAAGAAAAAAAGTTTCTTTAAAAAAAAAAGACCGTAATCAAAAGCGGAAAAAAAAAAGTTACTTTAAAAAAAAAAAAAGACCGTAATCCAATTTTGTTAAACAACAAGTTTTTTTTTTTTAAAAAAAAAGGTTTTAAAAAAAACATATGAAAAAAAATCAATTTTGAATCAATTTATTTATTTAAAAAAAAAGAAAATACGGTCCAAAAAAAAATCCAAACCCCCCCAAAAAAACCACGATAACATTACAAAATAATAATAATCAAATCAGCCCAGTAACGTTATATCTATTCATTTTTCACTAGCAACAGCACCATCTTATAGCGTGGATCAATCGATGCTGTATTACCAACTTTATTTTCGTTGTTAATAACAAAAAATAAATAGTAACAAATAACTTTTTTATATTAATAAAATAAATCATTATTTAACTCTGAATGGTAGGATAAAAACTAAGATCCCATCTTTTTTATACAACTAAGCCAAATTATTACAAAGTCTATATAATATAGAAGTTAAATTACTTGTCTGCTAGTGAATGGAAAAAAAGATACCTCTCGTTCTCTTTTTACTTCTAAGCTAAATTATTATTATTTTGTAATATAAAATATTTGCATATATTTATAATATCTTTATTTGTGATTGTATACATCTAAATAAAGCTTAAGCAAAAAATTTGAATTTTCTCCTTTACAGTATTATCTTATGAAGAATACTGCTACATTTAAATGTACTATTAAAAATATTGTTAGATGTCTATATACACAGAAATAAAGCATTTATAATACTACATTTTTTTTCTCTTTTTTATGCTGCTAAATTGAGTTATAATTCGATTTTTAATAAATGATGTTTTTAGAATGTTTTGCATGTTCTCTCTCTCTCTCTGTGTGTGCGTGTAATACATAAAATGGTTAAATTCTCTATATTAAAAAAAAAGATAATCTATAGGAATTATTTACTTTATTAGATACGGAAATAATTTTTAATTTTTAGATAGAATTATTTAGTTGTATTTTTGGATGAAAATCAGTCCTCTGGTCGAATCTTAAAAAAAAAACCAGTTGTATAGACAAGTAATTATAATTTATTTTACATATGTAGGTAGAACCACTTGTGTAATGTTAATGTTGATTAGACAAAACCACTAATTTAAGTCTAGGATTCAAAAATAAATCTATTGTACAAATTATCATTAAATTTTATTCAAAATTAATATCATTCAAACAATATTCTCTTTTTAAAGTGAATTAAATTACTTCTTTAACTTACATTTTATTAAATAATATCAATGTTTTCCTTGCTCATATTGTTTGGGGAGAAAGAAAATTTCTGAAAAAAGATGCTGAACAATCGAAACATTGACATTATTTAATAAAATTTAAACAAAAATTAATGAGATAATTTATTTAATATTAAAAATTTATAAATAAATTTATTGAATTTTTTAAAATTAATTCTATTATAATGAATTTAAAAATAAGCCAAAATTTTTAGGCATAATGGGAGGAAAAAAACAAATAAAATTTGATTACATTAAATCCCAAAAAATTCTATGAAATATATTTAAACTGTAATATATTCTTCTTTTTTTTTTATATTATAAAAGCAGTAAATATATATGTTGATAGAAATTTTTTTACCTGTGAATGTGAGAGTCAAAGGTGACCTTTGCTCCTTCACTTGGGCTGATGTCGATAGAGGATGCTCTACTGTACACCCCTTGTAGTGAGTCATTATCAGGAAATACAGGAGACATATTCTCCAAAGGACTAATAAATAAAAAAGATCTTGGATTGCATATATCTCATACGCTGTAATATTCTTTTATATTTTATTTATGATAATGAAATTTAATTCTAATTTAAACATGAATATTAATGCTATGTATATGCAATGCTTGTAGTATATCTGGAGCAGTTTCAATATCATGAAGAACAGGAAATTTAATCAAAACAACATTAAAAAAAAAGTCACAGTTTCTGGTGGTAGTGCTATTTTTAAAACAGATCAATATCCACTCTAAATACTCATTTTTTTCAGTTCAAATAGTACATAACATTATAAATACAAAATTTATATTAAAATATTACTACATACATTCATTTAGGAAGAAAATAAAATGCTATAAAATTGAAAGTGTTAAAACTTAAGTTAATTATATGGAAAAAAATCACTATTTATAATAACTTACAGAGCTATTTTAGAGCTGATAAAAAAAAAAAAAAGTAAAAAAATATGGTTGTTGAATATTTTGTTCAGAATAAATTCATAAGTAAAGAAATATGACATATTTGGGGAGGGGTGGGGGTGATATTGATGTAAATGAGATGTACAAATCTATAGATCTGAGGAAAGACAAAAGTAAGGCTAGAAAGGTTAAAATATTAAAATAATGGATAAAAGAAAAAAATATGTACATAAATGTTTTAAAAAACGAGCATGTTTTTCAGGAATTAAAGATATTTGAAGGAAAAAAAAAAAGTTGATAGATGATCCTATAGAAAGTACATAAGGTATTTAAAATATTGAGCAAATAATAGGAAGTTGTAAGAAAGATAATTTATATGATGTATAAAACTTATTTAATAAAAAAAAATTAATAGCATTACTAATTTTAATTAATATTATTTAAATAAAATGTTGTTGGAACAGAAGAAATGTTAAATGTAATAAAATATTTTAAATTGGATGATAATTTAATCTGCCTTCACTCTTTGAATAAATTTAATTCTTGGGAGTTAGTAAACCTGCTTTCCATCAAATCCTTAATCATGCTAATGTACAAAATGTATTTCAGCTATACCAACATAAATATTTTAAGTATTACCACCGATTATAATTCACTAATGATTTTAAATCATTTTTTAAAGGTAATTTATAAACAAAAACACATAATCAAACCTAAAAATTACCTGAGTTTAGCCTTCTTGCCTTGAGTGAGTCCTGTGCTTGGTACGGCAATAGACTTGCTCCTATGGTGAGAAGACTTGTAGCCCAGGCCCAGTTTATCTTTAAGAGAAGTTGCCTGAAAAAAAAAACCCACAATATTTTTAAAATATATATTAACATCCTTCAAAAGGTAGACAATAGATTTAATAAAATTAAATAAATTTTTTAATTACTTTAACACTTTGCCGTCGAAGTCTTTTGATGACATCTCTGCGAAAATCATTAAATACAGCAGCTTCAAGTTCTTTCAACCGTCGTGTCTCCTGTTCAATTGTACCTTGACTTGCTCCAAGCAATCTTTAAACATAAAAATTTAATTATTCAATCACAAAAAAAATATAGTATAAATAAATAATTAAATATTCAAAAATTGAAAATATTTACATTCCCACATTAAAATTCTTTTCTTTTTTTTTTTAAAAAAAATTCTATTAAATTTGTCTCTTAATAGTATATATAATATTTTAAGTAATATTGAATAATATTAAAAATCTTATTTTGGTCTGTGGAAAATTTCAAAAGATTGAACTACTTAAGCAAAAATAAAAAAAACCGTATGGCATTCTTATTTTATGGATACCTCTTATTTAATTGTCATTCATTAGCAATTTACTAAGATATTGAGTTAATAGCAATTGGAGTTACTTTACAAATTTGTTTACAGTTTTTTTTCATCTGTAATTCATTAAAAATTCTAATTATATATACAGTATAAACAATTAAAAAAAAGACTACAAAAAAGTTCTGCTATTATTTTAGAAATGGTTTGCAATAGTTTTCAAGAACACATTATCTCTTGGAAAGAAAAATATAATGCATCAAAATGACAGCAGACTACTCCTGAGAATAATTTTTCTACATCTATGAATCAGAGTTTTAAAGTCTTGCAACAATCTGATCCGTTTTGTTCTGACCATAAAAAAATTTTCATACATATATATTCATTTTATTATTTCAAATACAAAAATTCATGAAAATGAAAGTAAATGTTCTTTTAATTGCAGATTTCATTCTTTTGAATTTTGAAACATAATATGTCTTGATTGTCATTATGATGAAATAATAAGTGTTTAGCACTCTCGAGAATTTTAATCAACAGTGGTATCTGACATTTACATTGCTAGCAGAGGCCACCTACTTGTTTTTTTCTTTAAATAGTTAAATTGTCTTTCATTACAGCAATATAAATAATTCATTTTGATTTGAATTCATTCTTTTATAGAATCATAATGATTTTCAGTTGTTGTGATTATGGTTTGCATAAGCCATGATATATGTGCAAGAAATTATAAAAACAAAAACATCAATTAAAAAAAAACTACATACATATATACATGTCTACATATATTGTAACGGGCGATGTCCTCACTTTAATGTATAAATGATATTAATCTTTGCGAGTGCAAAATGGCGATGGACATTTAGTCACCATTCGAATGTATATGTAACAAAAATACGGACATATATCAGTAATGGAAATGAATTTAATAGTTTCCTTTCCTTATTTAAATTGCTGATGGGAGAATCAATACATAAAACGACTTCACTACATACAGTATTTTTCATGAATCAGAATGTGACGATCTCCAAGCATTAACGTTCACAGCTGTTATCTATTCGTTATATTGTAACGGTCAGGTTTATACATTTGCTCAACAGACCGAGAGTCCGAACTAGAGAACCAAAAGCTGACCAAGTCAGGATAATAATATCCTACATCTGATCATGCCTCAACTCTCTTACCCGTGCTTCCAAGTCAACCCATAACTAATGACATGCCTGAGGCCACATTCAATATCTCCTTCCAGCAGTGGCAAAGTGGTAAAACATGAAACATCCCCTCTCCACACACACATATAGAACTATATAACTTAACTAGTGAATCATAAGGTAATGAGCAAGAATGGAGACTGAGATGAATTTATATTTTATAAAATTTAATGTGATAATTAATAAATGAAAACAAGGTAAATTATATATATTTGCTCACATGCTGGTGAGTGAATACTTAGGTTTACAAGAATATTTAATGTAATCAAAAATGATAAAACAATGCAATTTATATATTGCTCACACGCAGGTGAGTGAATACTTAGGTACACAAGTAATCAGTAAAATGATAAAACAACACAATTTATATATACTGGGGTCTACAAAATGTTTAATGTAATAATCAATAAATAATAAAACAAAAACAATTATATATTTGCTCACGCGCAGGTGAGTGAAAACTAAAGTTAACAAAGTGTTTAAATAGATTATGGATTGGCTGAACTGACAATATGCTTACACCATCTTTTATATTACAGAAGAATATACACATAATTAAGGTATAGTGTTTAACATTTCAAAGACTGAGCGATTTGACCGCTAACTAAACTCATTTTAAGGTTAAGTAGATTGCGAGATAAATATTTCCCATTCTCTATGTCATAATTTATGCTATGGACTACATCAGGAAAATTAATAATGGATAGAGTGATCAATCAATTGGCAACAGTTTGGAGTTTTATTATTAAGTTTAAACATAATTTACTACACAGATAAATCGCATTCACTCAGATTCCGAATTGGATCAAAGCCGATGTTAATTTCTATGGGAGGCTGAACTGATGATAGGTAGTCTAACATCAGATTCTATGGCGTTACAAACTATAATATCAGAATATGGGCATCTGGAATGTGCTCTTAATTGAGGTTCATTACCTAGTAATCGGTTCCTCAGACTGCGCTACTTGCTATAATACGAAGAGGCCCTTTTATTCAAGTGAACAGAACAGCGGCTTCACGAGCCCTTGGAATGCTTTGGTTCCTTCCAATACAAGATAAATATCTCAGTTGTCTAAACTTAAAATGCATGATTTAACATGGAATCAATCCTGATGTAGGCCACTATAGGTATAGCAAGAAGCTATGCATATTTAAGCTAACTAGCAACACATTCGCCACACTAATTTAATATTTTCCTAAATTAATTATGCCAAATCAATAGCTTCTATCAGTGCCACTACCACTGGGCAGTTCTTAAATAGTATATCTAGTCACACTACAAAGGCAATAATAGGAATCTGATTTAAGGATATCTGTATAGCTTAACCTATAATTAAGGAGAATTACAGCAGATTTAGGGATTTATCAAGAGTTAGAATATTACGTTTATGCTGTATAGAATCACTCATGCCTAATACTAAGCAAAATAATGATTTTTAAAATAATTTATTCAGTACGTTACAAAGAGCTGGCTTACTCTAGCATAAATAATAGTTTGATTTCAGAAGGGAGTTTCGTCTATATTTCTTTATATTATAATATTCCACCATAATGGAAAAGGGCCTAATTGCCTCTCCGATAATTATCAAACCCCACAAAACTCTGTTCTGATAAATATAGCATAAATTAATAAACATGAATTTAAAACTAAATATAGATAGCATAAGAACAAATTGCAGAAATCGATAAAGTGATAATTTAGAAAAATGAATAAGAATTTATGTTTAACTGTTTTATAGAACTTAAATATTTATGATCAAACAAGAAATTTAAAAGTGCTTTAAGTTTTAAAATAAATTTAACATAAATGGTTCAATCTAACATTTAAATAATATAATGATATACGAGGCTTGATTAGTAAGCTAGCTTTAATTTAGAGTTTGTTTAGTAATGAAATTAGCGTATTCTGCAGAATGGTTTACCAGCAATAGGTCTTTCCAGGCATTCTTTACTGGGCGTCTTCTCTCCATTAAATCAGGATGCTGCTTTTCTCCATTAAGTCAGGATGTGGCTTTTCTTCATTAGGTCAGGATGTGGCTTTTCTCCATTTTTTCAGGTTACAGCTTCTCCAGTGCTTCAAGTACGGTTTCTCCATCACAGGGCTAGGGCAGAGGTTGATGTTTTCTTCTATACAGTAGAACAGTTTTCCGTGGGCGGTAGATCTATCATCCCACTAGCCCATGGTTCTCATCTTAACAGCTTCAATAATGGCTTGGTCCGAATTCAGTTTGGCCAAAAAGTAATGCAGGAACAGCTTTTTAATTATTATTATTAAACACTCGTTTGGAAAAAAATATTCATCTAACATCTTAAATGGCCACTACAGGCTTTTTTGTATCATATTTTTGCCAGTATCCCCCCACCTTTGCTTTCTCAACATCACTTGTGTACTTACTTCAAATTTTTGCCTTTAACTAAATTTTCTACTTTTTTTTTAAATATTATCCACAGCTAAATCTGGAGTTAAAAGCTCTTTTCCCTTGGGTTTCCCAATTGCACTTAGGATAAATTTATGCCCAACTAGATTTTCAAATTTGTTTTTGCCTATAATTTTAAATGAGGTTAATTTTCAGCTAAAAGATTATTTTTAGACGAAATGTTAAAACTCGTAAACAACTTACAGCCTGTGTAATTTTAAACAAACAATAGAACTATATTAAAATATAACTTTTTAAATGAATAATTTTACAAATTTAAACTTATAATTCTTGTTATATACATAAATTCTAACTACACACTGCTATGTTTACTTCAGTTTTAACAAATGCCAGAGTGGTATGTGTGTATATGCTACCCATGACTGCATCTGCATATTATAATGAACAAAGCAATTATACACACACATACTCAGCAATATTACAAGCACAAACTTGAAGTTTTAAATTAAAGAAATACATGCAATCTGAGTAAAGCTGCAACTATTATAGAATATAATAGGTGAAACAGACAGGTTGATAGATCTGACTGTTTCAATATTTCCCTGATAAGGTTTAACTTTCTTAAAATCTAGTTAGTTACCCAATGTATTTATGAGTGTCGACTTATCGACCTCAAATGCCAATCTACTGATTACTTAAGAATTACACTGGATAACCTTATTAGATTGCTTCATTTTCCCTTCTTTGGAGGAATTTGCCCCACCTATGCTAACTCGGTACCTCGGAGAGGGTGGTGTTTGCACTGTTGGAGAAAATGGATGTATTATGAGCACGGATGTATAGTCTTTAACTGGATTCATTTTAATACACACATAATCTTTCTGAACTGGATATTGATGCAATGAGATTAGTAAAATCTAATTCCAATGTTTTACTATACCCCATTATTCTCATCCACCCCTCCCCCAAAAAAAAGAAAAAGAAAAATAAGATTGAACTAACAACTTCATGATTTCTGGGCATCTGAATTTAGCCTAAATATGTGTATTATTTAAGTAAGAGATTATTAACTAGAAAATAATTATCTCAAAATATTACGAGAAGATACATACATATATTTCCTTTATTCAATGACATTTAATAAGATTGACAAATATATGATAACTACATAAATTAACACAATAATTATATAGATTCTCTCCTTCTTATATTAGGAGAAGTTGAATAAACAACAAATATTAAACAAAACAAAATATATATATACCTTTGTTTCTGGAAATGGATGAGGTTGATATATGTCAGTAAGCTTATATTTAAAACAATGAATATAGACATTGTCCTAAATAGTTCATTCTATCTGTATAGTCTTTGATTTGATGGTCGTAGAAACAATCTACTGTATGTTTAAAACGAAGTCTGTTGACAATGATTTATGGCAATGAGCAACGGTAAGATTTCCACTGTTTTACATTCATGGGATACTGGGTAGGAGTCCAACACTTTTGAACTTTATCCCACTCTATTCATATCACTTCTCTCTGACATGTTTATCCTCATTTCCCTGCTAGGCAGTAACTTATTGACCCTTCATTTTTTCCCTCTTTCTTTTATTTTCTCCCACGTATTCGAATGCCCAGAGTTTTCTTCTTGAACTTTGTTTTCTTTACCTTATGTTTACTTTTAACCAATTACGTAAAATATTTTGGTTCACAATCAAATCGATTTCAAATATTGATAACATTTTAATTTCACCGAAATTCCCACCACTTATCAGTTCATCTCAAACAAAACGAATTTTGATATTTATCTGGCTTGACCAAACTATTTTCATATATTCATATGTGCTTTCCCCTATTCCGTTACAAAATTTGAACAAAAAAAAAAAAAAATCTTTTACTGTAAGTATAGAATTTCCAAGAATTGGGAGATACAAAAGAGAAAGATTAATTTAAAAAAAATATACAGGGATTGTATTTATCTCCAACTCTAGATTCATTACAATGATAATAATAAAAAAGGTTTATTTAATAGATTTCAAAATTAAAATTTATATATATAAAACAAATTATTTCTTTTTAATTTTACTGTCTCCTCATATTTTTAAACACAAAGCAAAATGTGCATATACCGTTATATATATGTGTTGACTCTATGATGATTACGTATATACATATATGTGCTGGACCTGTGCTAAGCCTTTACAAGAGATAGTTTAACTTTGTAGCAAAGTTCAAACTAGTTCCTGTTACAATATTTGATTTTTTTTATTTTAAAAATCTTACTTAAGATCATTGACAATTCTAGCTTGCTCATTCATTTCCTTCTCCATTAATCTTGATCGGCGCTTTGGATCCAATGTAGCATCATAAAGATAATTTTCAGCTGTTGAAAATCCTCGTCTAATAGGAATAGGTTCCTGCAACAATCATATATTAAAAAATAAACAAAATTGAAATTGTAAACTGAAATTAATTCAAAATGACATCATTATTTATAAATTGTCTATTACTTCCATATAAATTAAAAAAACTTTAAATCTATGACTAATAGAAAAAAATATAAAAATATGTATAAGAATATACTTAACAATTTTACAAT
Source organism: Epiperipatus broadwayi (assembly GCA_028023455.1). NCBI lineage: Eukaryota > Metazoa > Onychophora > Udeonychophora > Euonychophora > Peripatidae > Epiperipatus > Epiperipatus broadwayi. Next base: position 1,493,625 of record JAQFVV010012545.1, read on the forward strand.
CAATGCAAAAACTATTGTGTAACTCAGTTTCTATTGAAATATTTACTTATTCTATACTGAATAAAGATGTAGTTTCACTTATCATAATATTCTATGCACTTCAAATTTTAAAAATTGTTTTATGCAGACACATTATCATTATTATATTCTTTCCAAAGGCCTTATTAATAGTCCTCTCCATGATGATTCAGCAAACTTCTTAATCTTATCATTTCAACTCAATTAAATCTTTTATGAGACTACATACCCATGCACATATAATGGATGCATATTAATGCTTTCTATTTTTAATGTATTCAACCTACTATTATAACATAAAACAAATAGTCCAATCTCTCATACTACATATTTTAGCTAAAACCTGCCTCTTACAGGTACCAAAGTTCAAATCATCTGTCTAATATATTAGCACAGTAGATTTAATTTATAAATATTTTAAATATTATGTATTTTGTTCTCAAAGTGATAGTTATAATTTTCAATCCCAATGTATATTGTCTTTAGGCATGATAGAGACAATCATAACCCATTTTGCATTCACAATAAAATATAATTACTGAAGAGTATTAAAATAATTGTCTTTATCTGGTATATCAAAATTAGACATTTGGCATATAGTTTTATCAATATTTATCATTATTTCTACAATGTTTCCAGCATCTCTTGGAGCTTTTTCATCCTTTATAGATTAAACTGCACATAGTATTCTTCAATTAAAAAATGCATAACTTTTCAAATATTGTCAAATTTGCAAAGACTATTTTTGTTTTGATGTTTTTTGTAGAATTTTTCTAAACACTTCATTATGTAAATATACCATAATTTCTTATATTCATTCCAATACCAAAATATCATTTTATATCTTTTAATAATTTTATTCCTTTTTATAATCATCTATTTTCTTTCGAAGTTATACTTTATTATGTCACCAGTAATTCTTTACCATAACATTTTACAGAATCTAAGATATTTATTTCTTCTAGATGGATATTTTGAATTACTTTTATATTTCCTTTTCCCCCTGCAACATCGCCTAGTTTCAAAGGAGAATTTAATTTCTTTATTTTTAAACTTGCAACTGCGTTGTTTTTAATAGAGTATCTATTACCTTTTTATTACTCATTTCATTCAAATCCAAAATAACTTCAAACACTGTTAATATTTCATGACTAATTTATAGCTTATTAAACTATCAAACAGCACATGATCACCATTTCTTATGCTTGCTCATAACTGTTATTAAAACAGGCAAAACTCTCCATACAGTAGTGCCACTTGGTGCAAGCCAGAGTAATCAATGGATGCCAAAAGACTTGTGCATAAAATCCCTATCTAGTGCCTACTTATCCAATATCCCCAGACTAGTTTCTGCCTTGTGGCCTTCGTCAGTGAGGAGCCTTGGATCTGAGAGCACTGCACCTAGATCTTGATGAAGACCACAAGCCAGAAACTAGTCTGGGAATATTGGATGAGTAGGCATTAGATAGAGATTTTATGCACAAGCCTTCTGGCATCCATTGATTACTCTGGCTTGCACTGAATAATACTACTGTATGGAGAGTTTTGTCTGATTTATAGGTTCTAATTAAATTCATAAGAATATTGTTAGTAATATCTTTTTAATAGCTTTTGTCTCTAATTTTATATTAACATATATATTCTAACTCACTAAATAATTATTACTTCCTATGTTAATCAATTAAGCATATTACAATCTTGAAACATATATTTTCTGTTAATTAAAAAATATAATACAACCCTGCTGTATTTTCATTTGGATATCTCCATGTCCATTTCCTCTTTTATATACACCTATAGTATATTAATATTAGTAATTGAAATTAACAAAACTGAACTGAAAATTTTACATTGCATTCACCAAAAACCATTATCTATAACAATATTTATTTAAAAAATAATTTAATTTTTATTAAAAAAATTATTCTTATAATAAATAAGACAATCACCTGATGATTAGCTTTTTGATGAACATTTGGATCACCATCAAAATCCGGTACATCCTCTTCATCACTAGCTAAAGCAGTCAAAGTGTTGATAAGAGCAGATAACTGTTTGCCAATATTAGTATCAAAATGAAGATCAATTCCTTCCATTTGCCATTGCACATTTAAAATCCATTTTGCATTACTTCCAGGCTCTAAAAATTAAGAATATGCATATTAAATATAATTATATATATATTCATGTGTTTATATTAACTTTTAGCAAGCCATTAGAAATACAATCAATACTTTCCTATGCTGGTTTTTTATTAAGGCTTTTACAGTAAACTGGGATCCAGTTTAAGATTTCAATTGATCATCTACTGTCATATCTTTTAAAATATGTTCAGCCCAACTCCATCTTAGCTTTTTAATTATTTCAATAATGTGAATAATATCTATTAGAAACTAAATCAAAATTCATTTAAAATTTTCAAAAAATTTACAAGCTGTTTAAGAATTGTAATTCTAGTAAAATTATATAAACTCTTAAAAAATTGTCAATTCACTTTTTTTTTCTTCTTCAAAATGATCCAATCAATAATAAATATTATATCAAAAACTCTTACTCCACATTTTCTTTAAAAAACGTGTTTTATTATTATGAATCCTATCCACATCGTCTTTAAAAAACTTTTGTATCATAGATTAGCCTTTCAAACTAACAACGTACATGCGCTTTTTACGAATGTTAATAATAATAAATGAATACTTTCATTTCCAACACAAGATAAAATCTTTGCAAATGAATAAATGAATCCACTTATTCATTCAACCCAAATGCTTATATATGGGCAAATCTTAAGTACTGGATATGAAAGCGTGAGGATAAATCAATCACTTTAAATTACTGTTTACTATGTCTGAAGAATATATACTATTTATTATTCTATTTTTCTTATACAATAAAAATATTCTTATTGTAGCATAAAAAAAATGAAGATATTTTAATACATAATTCTTGATAAAGACCATAAATAATATGGTTGAAACATACAGTAGAAAATTTGTAAAAAGTTATATTATTCATGACAATACAATTAGTTTTTAAAATGAGGAACAAAGAGTTTTTGATATGCTATTTATTTATGAATTACATTCAAATTAGCACACATTTGTTTGTCTGCATAGTGAAGTAGTTTCTTTCTTCTTTGTAATTTAAAGATGGATACACTTTTGATTATGGTAAACTTCACGAAAGTGTACTCAGTTTTAGATTATAAAGAAGGAAAAAACCACTTTGTTATGCAGACGAAAAAATTTATGCAAATTTGAATAATAAATATAAGTGAAGGGTAAAATCAGTAGTATCAATTACGTAGAAAATGTTCCAAAAATTGGAACACTAACAAAGACATATATAAAAAAAATTCACAATGCTAAAAATTCTCTAGATGAAAATGCAAATATATAAAAGCAAATTAATGAAGAAATTAAATTTAAATTTTTTTATAAACAAAAAAAAAAGTACTAATTACTTGTGCATGGTATTTAAAAAAGAAATTCAAAATTCATATATGCAGTACAGAAGTAGTATTTCATGTTGATTTTCAAATTTTACTTTGTCAGTTATGTTAAATGGCTAAACTTTATAATATTTGTCATTTGAAAAAATAATATTTTTAAGTTAATAATTAAGTCAAATTTAATTTTATGTGAAAGAATAAGTTGTTAAATTAGTAAAACAAAATTAAATGGTAAAAATAATAATAATAGAAATAAACAATTATTTTTCTTTCTCTCACCAGCAAACTAAATTTAATTAATTACAAATTTGTTAATTGCAAAGTATTTAAATAGAATAGCTTTAATATATTTACCAATAAAGATAATATATTTTGAGCATTTTATTTTAGCAATTACTATTTTTTTTAAATACTTGTATTTTTAATGATAAATCTATTACCAAAATCAACCTCTAACATAAACTAAGGCAGTTATGAAAGATCTGCCTATAATAAAAATGATGACGCTTTTGATAATGGCAACATATTTTATAAATAAATATTCTATATTTTAGTAATTTAAATTTGTTTGTGTATAATGATTCTCAATTAAAATATCAATTACTGTATTATTTATTTTCTTTTTATACATTATGTTTAAATTTTTATTTTTATAAAAAAAGATATTTAAAAAAAAAAAGAGGAAAAATGTTAACAATATTGTTTTGAACACACAAAAAGAAAGAGTGGAAAATTACAAATAGTATTTGAATTAAAGACATTTTTGAACGATTTTAAATAAAAAAATTAAATATAATAAATTATGATGAAAACATTATTATTTAAATACTAACCCGACAGTTGTTGTGCAATTGTCCGAGAACATACTTCATATGTGCCATCAGGTACAACACAAACATTCATAATATTGCCATTCATGTCGTCTGGTTTCCAATCATCCCAGGAAATTTCAAAATCATCAGAAAAACGAAGACAAAATCCTGTTAAAATAATTACTATTTCAGTGATAATATACTTGTTATAATTATATATATGTGTATTTATATAAACAATGAGGATTGCCAATTCCTCAACAAGCTTTGTGATAAATGCTTAGCCAGAGACAGCATTTAAAATATCTCTGTAAGGAACCCCCCCAAACCCCTGACCATGGTTTTGTGCTTTGGCACTCCTCAGAGAGGTGCCAAGATAGGTTCAAACACTAGATCTAAAAATACCAATCCAAAGCCAAGCATTTATCCGAACTCTATTGAGTAGAAAATCTGAAATTTTCAGACACCTACTTCTTCAAACCCAGCTATCCAACTCAAATAGCTATATTGGGCTAAGCATTTATCACAAAGCTTGTTGAAGAATTGGCAATCCTCATTGTTTATAACTTACAAGCTTAAGAGAATAGGATCATGTGATCTATGACTCTTATTTTGACTGTGTATTTATATGTTTGTGTAAAAATCATTATTATTGGTTATCTGACATCATCCAGTATAAACTCTTGAAGTTTTGGAATTCTTATTCTGTTTTTTTAAATATTTATATACTTCCATAACATTTTGTGTCAATTCCTTTTACTTGTTCTTTTTCACTCAACCTGCACAAATCTTTTTAATATATCCATCATAATCTCTCTACCTAAAATCAAGACTAATAATTTTTTTTCCATTAATTTCTACAATAAATATCTCTTGGTCACCCATTCTTTCAGTTCTTTAATATTTTCAATCTTGTGCATGCAATTTGTTGTATTTATTTTCTTTCGTATCTTAAAAAATCTCTAATCTCTTAACTTCTTTTTCCTAATCATTTAATTATGTGAACTATATAAAGCTATACTCCAAATCTGGAAAAGAATTTTTTTTACTTATTAAAGGCATCTACCAAATTATTTCACATTCAAATTCTTTTTCACTACCTCCATTTTTAGTTAGCAAAGTTCTCAGTTATTCAAACATATTGTTTTGTTTTATAATACCTTCCTAACAATCACTGCTAAATTTTCATCCTTTCCATTTATTTTAATAGATTGTCAATTTATGAAAACAACTATCATTTATTTCATTTTAAATTACTTAATAATATCAGCGGCTCTTACCAATATGTTGATTCTATTTGTGAAAATTGCCTTATCAATACAAAGAAGCCTCTTTACTTCAATGTCAATTCCATAAAATCAATCATTTAATATCTTAATTACACAAGAAATAAACTAGATATATTGCCCTTTCTTATGCCACTTCCTATTTTGTGCCTTACAATTATTTATCTCACATAAACATTTTCTATTAACCTTCTAATTTTTCAATTAATATGCTTTTATTTTAAAATGCCAATCAAAATAACATGTTTCATTCTGAAACTGCATTTTCAAGATCCATAAAATTAATTATTAATCTTAATCTTTCTTCATATTTTTCTTCAACTGTTATCACAACTTAAGTTTTAACTATCGCCCTTACAACTTTCTAAATCCAAGTGTTCCACAGATTTAAAAAACCCACACAAACATGCTGCATTTGAACTATTAAAATCCATCATACCATTTTAAATATTTGAGAATAATCCTTCTAATATACTTATATGTATTTCACTACATTTGCTTTTTCTCACAATTGTTATCTTGATCACTTATCTAAATAGATGTCATTACAAATTTAAACAACTATTTTTTCCCAACACTTTTTACCAATAGACTTAAGAATCAATTTCATAACCTTTTGTCATTTTTATGTTCTCCCATAGCCTTCTTCCTTTATTGTATTATTTATTTAATCTGTATGTATTTTATTATTTTTTTTCAGTTAGAAAAGATGAAGACAATAATGATTTACATTCTTACTTACTTTCAATACATCCACTGCTTATAATTCATAGCAATATGTAATACGCTTTAAAAAATTATAATGTTAATTAGAATAAAAACTGCACCACCTATTATTTTCTTTTTCTTTACATATATATAATCACTAAAAACCAGTCAACACTTAGATAATTCCAATACCATTAACAATCTACAATTTCAAACTGTTGTCAAGGCAACCTCCTTTTAACAAATATATATATATATCAAAATTACCCCAAATTCACAACTCAACCAGACTAGCCAAAAAAATAAACTCTAAAACACTATCAATGGTTTCACTGCTACAAGCAGATTTCTCAGGTGTTAATAAAGAACTACAAAATAAAACATATTTAAACTAAACATTACCCACAATTCCACTTACTTTTCATATACCCATAATATTAAAAGAACTTTTAAATAAGTTAATTGCTTCAGAATCATAAAGTTTAACAATAAACATTCATTAATTCTTCTTTTTATTTCATTTCTCTCAAAGATAACAATCTTAGCTTCATCAAAATTAATAGTGTAGCCTGTATCTTTTTCATGGATATGCAAAGCAGAAAAAGATACAGGCCACACTATTAATTTCGATAAAGCTAAGGTTGTCATCTTTGAGAGAAATGAAATAAAAAGAAAAATTAAAGAATCTTTATTATTAAAACTTTATGATTCTGAAGCAATTAACTTATTTAAAACTTGTTTTAATATTAAGTGTGAATGGGAAGTGGATTTATGGGTAATGTTTAGTTTGAATATGTTATTTCGTAGTTCTTTATATTCGAGCAGTCTGCTTGTAGCAGTGAAACCATTGGTAGTGTTTTAGATTTTATTTTCTTGGCTAGTCTGGTTAAGTTGCAAATTTGGGGTAATTTTGATTATTTATTGACTAGTTTAGTTTTATTTTTTTAATGTTTTTATATAAATGAATATAACATTATAAAGAAATCAAGTCATATGTCACATGACCTAATTTAACAGTTTGTATTACAAATGTTATATATAGAGCTTGCACATAAGCTCTTAACAAGCTTTGCAGAGTATCCCCAACCCCAGACCAGTTTCTGCTACTGGCTCCCTCAGTGAGGTGCTAGGAAACCCAAGCATTAGATTAACCCAGCACTTTATCTAATGGAAAACTATTTAAGTAGAAAATATGAAATTTTCAGACATTGTCTTCCAATCCAGCTATCTAACTTAAATAGCCATATGGGACTGAACCAAGTTCAGATACACCATAAATTAATAACTTTAGCAATATAAAATCGCCAAAGCCTTAATAACAAAAAAATAAAATTACAAAGAAATCAAGTCATATGTCACATGATCTAATTTAACAAGCTTATATTATAAAATGTTATATATAGAGCTCGCAAATAAGCTCTTAACAAGCTTTGCAGAATATCACCAATCCCAGACTGGATTCTGCTACTGGCTTCCTCAGTGAGGCGCTAGGAAAGCATTAGATTAAAAATACCAGGACAAACCCAGCACTTTATCTAATGGAAAACTATTAAGTAGAAATCCGAAATTTTTAGGCATCCATATGTCTTCCAATCCAGTTATCTAACTTAAATAGCCAAATTCAGATACACCATACATTAATAACTTTAGCAATATAAAATTGCCAAAGCTTTAATGACAAAAAATAAAATTACAAAAAAATCAAGTCATACATCGCATGACCTAATTTAACAAGCTTGTATTACAAATGTTATTTATACAGCTCGCAAATAAGCTCTTAACAAGCTTTGCAGAATATCCCCAGACCGATTTCTGCTACTGGCTTCCTCAGTGAGGTGCTAGGATATTCAAACTTTAGATTAAAAATGCCAGGACAAACCCAGCACATTACCTAATGGAAAACTATTAAGTAGAAAATCTGAAATTTTCAGATATCCATATATATACATACAAGCTTATTAAATTAGGTCATGTGATATAGGACTTGATTTTTTTGTAATTTTATTTTTTGTTATTAAGGCTTTGGTGATTTTATATTGCTAAAGTTATTAATATATGATATATCTGAACTTGGTTCAGTCCCATATGGCTATTTAAGTTAGACAGCTGGATTGGAGACATATGGATGTCTGAAAATTTCAGATTTTCTACTTGTTTTCCATTAGATAAAGTGCTAGGCTTGTCCTGGTATTTTTAATCTAATGCTTGAATATCCTAGCACCTCACTGAGGAAACCAGTAGCAGAAACCGGTCTGGTGATATTCTGCAAAGCTTGTTAAGAGATTATTTGCAAGCTCTATATATAACATGAATACATATATATCATAATTTAGACTGCATTGTTAAAGTTTTTTTTTTTTTGAGATTTATAAAGAAAAATGAATTTATCAGTAAACAAAAAGATCAAATGCAAAATCTAATAGTATTTAAATATTACATTGTAATTTTAAAATATTATATGACATAATTAAATAATATTTTTTTTAAGCAAGCCCTTACAAATTTATCATCCTAAAAGAATCCATAACTGCTTCACTTAGAATCACATGCCATAGTGGTTAGTGCAACCACTTTCCATGCTCTCAACCTAGATCACAAATTTGGGTGAGCTAAAATTTAGGATATTTTTTAAAGTTGCTGGATGACAGACAATTAGATAGTCATTTGATCAATACACAAGTAATATTTAGCTGACTAAAGAATAAAACAATTGACAATTGATTAGTCTAGAGAGTAATGCTTTATCTTCATTATTCCTTTTTGTAATTTCATATCTATCAGAATATCTATTGAAGCTAAATAATAAAATGTAATCAGAACATTTATTTTATAAAAGATAGAATCTCATTTTATACATTTCATTTAATATATACTCTGTGCATTTCAACATAGTTATAAATTGACAAATTCAAATGCTAAAATCCTGAAACCAAATTCAATTAATCACTGTGGTGCTTGAATATTATATATCCTCCCAAAAAATCTAATGTATTCAATTATTTCTATTTATTTAATGTATAATAATTTTTTATTTAAAACATCTAGTAAATTGTACATGAACTAAAAAAACCAACTCCTATTCAAACTTATGCATTTTTTGAACAATCAAATTTTCATGGAATTTACTAAAATTCAATTTTCATGCAATTTGGAAACAATATTAAAACTGTATCACTTTATTTACTATAAAGAGAAACTTGTATATAATTTATTATTTAAATCATTAGCATTAAATCACTACATCAAAGAATTACTTCTATATACATTTTTTTAAAAAAATACTACAATAACAGATAACTACATGAAATTGATAAAAACCAATAAGCATTCATTATTCCTCTCCATTTTACATTAATTTGGAATTTAAAGTTGAAAAGCAGACATCAGTAATGCGAAATCTGCATAAGATTTGTAAAAATGCACATCTCTAGATAAAATATATGGAACTTTATTAATGGAATTAAGCAAATATTATATTATCTCATACAAAAGCATTAATGATTGTAATAAATATAAATACATTATTTGTTTAGTTTCAGTTAGCAGACTAGTGACGTTAAATACTCATTGAAAAAAAGAATTCATAAAATAAATAAATAAATTCTCTATTTATAAAATCTCAAGTATTTTTAAATTATTATCAGCCAAATTAAAAAAAAACTAATTGAATTAATATGAAGTTCTTTAGGGTTTTAAAATGTATTTTACTCACCTGTGAAGCAACCTTTACTGACTAGAGAACCTCTTGAACATGCAGAAATACGTGTTCGCTCTAAAGTCATAACTAAGGCAGGACATGGTTCACTATCAATTATCCGAGAACTAGGTGTATATCCCTGAAAAATATTAGTAGAAATGCATCAAAAGTATTATTATTAAAAAATCTTTTATAAATACAAACAATTACAATCTAACAAAATACCTGAGAAACTGCATTTAATGGAAGGCATATGCCTAAATCATCTACGGTTAATTGTAAAAAAAGAGTTCCAAGTCCTTGAGTATTTGTCTGAGAGATTGATGGGAGTCTCTCAAAGACTTGCTGAGTGGCACGCTGAACCTGCAATTATCATATGATCAACAGAAATGAATTGGCTATATTTAAAAAAAAAAAAAATACTAACACTATTTATTTGCAATAATTTTTATATATATAAAGAAGAAAAAATCAATAAAATACCACTTGTTTCAGATTTATTTAATCTTATCTTTTCCTTTATTGCATTGCCTTAATTAATTAATTAATCCATTTTTTATAAAAAAAAATTATTTTTTGTACAATGCTTCAACATCAACAGTTTTGATTGCCTCTGCAATCTTCTTCAGAACTATAAGATAAATATACAAATTATATAAAAAAAACCATACATATATATATTCATAAAAATACACAAACATATATTTATATATCCTTTTAAATACATGAATACCAATAAAATAAATCCTTAAACATTTTAAAATGTTTAAGGGATTTATTTTATTGGTATTCATGTATTTAAAAGGATATATAAATATATGTTTGTGTATTTTTATGAATATATATATGTATGGTTTTTTATATATAATTTGTATATTTATCTTATAGTTCTGAAGAAGATTGCAGAGGCAATCGAAACTGTTGATGTTGAAGGGTGTTATATAAGCATTGTACAAAAAATATTTTTTTATTATAAAAAATGGATTAATTTATTGTTTCAGACTTATATGACTATATGAATTGGCTCAGATTAAAAACATTTATAAGTTTTTTAATTTGGGCTGATAACTTGATGATATAAAAGGGAGGTAAATGACAACAGCTGGAAGGAAACTGCATTTGATTCTAAAGCTCCAAGCACACTATTCTAAGATTCAAAGCTCCTCACTAATGAAAGTCATAAGCTTGAAATTAGTCTGAGGATATTGGATAGGACATCACAAAATAAGTATTTATTAAGCACTACTGTCATCTGGCATCTTACTTATAGTAAGTGGCACAAAGATGGTGAAAGCTGCTAAAAGAAAGAAATGAGATACCAAATTTTTATTTGTTTTATATTATATACATTTATTTACATGTAATTAAAATGGCATGATGGTTAATGCATTTTATTGCATGCTCAAATATGGGATTCAAATCCAGATGGGGAGAGATAAAATTATAATATTTTTTTTAGATTCCAATAAGACTTAGAATCTTTATTTCAAAAGCCAATTCATAACTATGGCAGATAGTTATCCAAAACAGATAGCTAATGATTATTCTTAGCTAAAGGATAAAACAAAGAATTCAGATAAGTAAAGCTTTCTTCTTTATAATTACTTTATAGAAGACTATTATAGAAGTCTATGTCATGCAGTGATCTACCTACTAATAATATCAAATCAGGTTTGTATATAATTTTAAACAAAAATACACATATAATACTGAATGTATCATTGAGAAGCCATGAACAGCAGTTATAGAGAGGCTCAATAAATACTATAGACTCATGTTATTCCCATTTAAGAAAGGAAAAAACAAAAAAAAATTAGTCTGGTTAATTAAATGAGCATGTGCTCTAACTGTCATTTACTGTTGGATGATTACTTGGCCTGAGCAAGTGAAAACTTGCCAATTTAATTTTTAAAAAGATAAACAAGCAACAGAAACATCAGTTTTGTTAAATGACTATTGATAATAATAATTTTCATACATTTTGATAGAAGTATTTAATAACATAAGTTAAAATTTTTAAATAAAACAAAAATAAATATAAACATTAAATACTACGATGAAATAACAGCTGTTTTCAAACCCATCTTATTTGTAAAGTGATTATGATTCAACTTCCCAAATGCATGCACACATAAAAAATTTGTTTACCTTAAAAATTTAAATGTTTCAATTAATTATATGAAATTTTAAAAAATAAATAGGCTTATGTATACATTGTATTACATTAAAAATATTCACAATAAAAGTTTTAAGCCTATTCCTAAACATAAATGATTCATCTGCAACCATTAATAATGCATTAATAGAATATTCCCCAAAATCTAAAATTAAAATATATTGAATCATAGCACAGTGATTAGTATCTCTATCAATCATGACCATTACCGTTTTGAATTCAACTAACTACTTAAATTTCTAAATAAAAATATTGATTTAATATTTAGGTGAGCCAATCACATGACTAATAAAGGGAGGTCAATCAATGATTGTTTTGTATGAGGCTAAGCAACTGTTTACAAGCTAGGTTATTGAGAAAAAAATCAAAAATTGACACCATCAAAAAATTTATATATCTTTTTTTTTCTGATAGAAATATATGTAACGATTGATCTGCATGTGATGAAAAATTGACTGAAAAGAACATAGACGATATGTTTACAATGATCTGTATATTTCTTTTTAATCATGAATACATACATCTGCATTTCTCATTGCTTTAAAAAAACAACTTAATAATAAAACTAAAGTTTTACCTTTCATTTTCTTTTCCTTTTTAACTATGACGCAAAATGAAGTTTCTTTTTTTATTTTTATAATTGTGGAAGAGAAACAGAAATGCCATCTATATTTTATTTTTTCTGCAGGCTGGATACAATCTTTTTTAATTTATATTCTTGTATTTGTATTACAATAAATTAAATATTATAATATTGAAAGTACATATGAAAAAATAGATAAACAAATAATTATTTTAATAGATTTAATTTAAAAAAAAAATTCCAGTTGGATTTTAATCTAAATAATTGTCTAGTTTTTGTAATTTGTCTGACATTTACATTTCTTGTTAAAAAAAGGGGGATTGATAAACAGCATTTTCTTTGGGAATGGTTTATAAATTTGAATAATTATCTAATAATTCTAAATATATATAGATAATCAGTTGGGTAGCCTGATAGAACATATCATTATTCATTTTTAGTGTTTATGTGCCATAATGTAATATATATTAAAGCTGGCATATTTAAATAATTCAACAATTCTGTACATTTTTTGAATGACTTAATGATGTATATATTTAAAATAAATATATATTACCTCTTGAATTTAATACACTAATTTTACACTAAATTGAAGAAGTTTAATGTTACATTTTGAAATTAAAAGCAATTAAATATCAATTTAATAAAAAAGTTACAGGATAAACTTTGATTTGATCTACCACAATTTTATTTCTTTTGCAAAACAAAAGTTTCAGTTTTAGTTTCTTTATTTGGAATCTGTAAATTTCATATATTATAAATGATAGTCAGGAAAAAAAAAGCCCTTTGCTAATCATCAAACTGATTAAATAATTAATATATCAATGGTTTAATTTTCTTGCCCAGTATTTATTACATACTTATATGTGGATTAGTGTCATTGTCTAGTTAAATTTTTTTTTTTTTAGAAAAATTCAAACTTTATTTCTACAATACCAAATACATTTAACGATTGGTAATAATCAGGTTATGGAATCAAAATCATGGATAAATTTTTATTCATTAGAATCAAAAAAAATAAAGATGACTCTATAATAATAATTTTTAAAAATATACTCAAAATAAATGAATGTTGTAATAAAATTAAATAAACACTACAAATACATTTGCATTTTGATACAAAGCACAAAATAAAAATAACCCATGTAAAACAAGGCAGTTACATTCCCATAAAATCTTATGTTGCATAAAACCATATTGTACAAGTTCCTGAAAATAAGCACAAAAATATGAGCAAAATTCTAGAATAACAACAACAGTTCTTTTTTATTTTCTTTACACAAACATAACAAGGAGCTGCAATTTAATTTTCAAAAAGTTACTTATATATACTTACTCTGTTAAAAAATCTACTACAAATGCAGAAGTTGAAGATCATAAAAAAGAATTAAAATTAAGATCGGGAATTTTAACTTCTGATCCTGCAGCACCGGTAATGAGCAGTAGGTTAGTACAGAAAATGTATTTTGGAAAGATATAAAGTGGCCCATATATAATTACAAATAAAATATCATCACAGATTTTCAGACAAATGTGAACTTATCATAAATTATCTATTATGAAGAGAAGAAATGAAGTATTTTGAGTATTGACAATGTTAAACACTTGCCTGTAGTAATAATTTAGTTTTCAACATTTTCCATTGGTGTCCTGAAATCAAACTAATCAATAAACTAATCATCCAGTCATCATAAATTACTTAATTTCTAAAAAAATTTTTTAAAAATTCTAACCTAAGTAGTTAAGTATTAAGCCAATAAACATCACATGACCACCATCTCTTATGCTTGTGTATAACTGTTGTATCCTAAGACCTAGATGCAGTGCTCTCAGATCCAAGGCTCCTCACTGATGAAGGCCAAAAGCCAGAAACTAGTCTGGAGATATTGGATGAGAAGGCACTAGATGGGGATTTTATGCACAAGCCTTCTGGCATCCATTGATTACTCTAGCTTGCTGTGTGTGGCATACGTATAGTGAGTTTTGCCTGTTTTAATTAGTTAAGTATTAGATTTTTTTACTACGGTTACTGTATTTACTTGTTTCAATCTCTGACTAACTTTGATTATTCTGGAATATTTATACTCCAGTTAAGAATAATTATATAATTTTTTTTTGAATAATGTTGGATGGTTAGCTAGGTTTGTTAGGAGCCAACAACTATTTGAAAAAATTCAAAACACACATAATAAACTCTCAGCTAGCTGAAAAAAATTACATTAGAATTTGAATCCAAATCCTAAACATAATAGAGGAATGTATTAGCTATTTTAATGAGTATATCATTAAAATTATTATTTTTTTTATCAATTTTTATTTATGAATAATTAGGAACTTCAAACCTACTATTAAATATTTCAGAATTTTTACATAAAAAAACAAGAACAAAATACTATATGTATATAAAATTTCTTGTCATATAGTTACTGAGATGTTAAGTCAATTTGTTAGTTAAAATAAAAAGAGCCATTCCTTTTTTTGGAAAATTTATTTTCTCATAAATCTTTTTTAGCCTTTATAATAAAATAGATTTTTAAAACTTATCCTACATCATTAGTAGATTCTTCTATAACCATAATTAAACAAAAAAAAAATTAATTAAATATACTGAACAATAAATAATTCTCACATTATTGGAAAAACATCTTAATATATAAGCTTCATTTGCCTCCCAAATTCAACAAGTATCTCTTTAACAAATTAAAAATGTTAATTTCTAAAACATAATTCAAATTCAGTATTTAATTTTTCTAACAAATTGTAATAATATAAATTATTTAAATTGGATATTTGATATTACAAAACAGAAAGGTATATATAGTTTTATATATATTTAAATAAAGGAGTTTTTATAGGTGAAAGATGTATAACAATTCATAATAACTTTTGAAAATAACGATGTAAAATATTAAAAACTATAATTACAACATCTTTCTATATTTTTGCAAGAATCAAGTAATAAAATGGGAGCAGTTATATATTTTAATATTTTGCACAGTTGTTCCTGAATGTTAAAATGAATTATAATTTATATACATATACATCAGAACACATGGACACACAAAAAAAATAAACTTACTTCTTTGTTCAAAGATAATCTTTGTTCATTCCAATATTCATAAGCATTTTTGTAATTTAACCATACAAGAACAGCTAAATTAAATACAGAGAATATTAATACTTTAAACAAAATTCAATAATACTATTAATTAAAAAATTATTTTAAAATATATATTAATATCACAATTCAATAAACTTACAAAAAAACATAAACAGCAATTTAAAAATCATTACAAACATCTTATAGGCTAGCAATGATGATTATCTAAATCATCTTAATTGCAAATGATATTACTTTTGCAATAAAATCAAGAATTTGTACATTATTTATCCAGTTTGAAAGATGTCGGAAAATAAATTTAAGAAATATTAAAAGAAAAAACTTTTAGTCATGGATAATCAAGTTTACTTGATTTATAGTTATCAATTATAACAATTAAAATGAAATAAATACAAAAGAGAATTTAAAGGAAGACTTCATATTGTATTCAAAAAAATCAATGAGTCTTGCTTAATTTGACTTATGGATGTTAAACATATTGAAGGGTTTTATTATATAGTGGTTAGCTTGTCTCTTGCTAGATCAGTTAGCCATTCAATATTTGTCAGAAAATAGATATGCAGCCATTATTTTAGCTAAAAAGTAATGGTTTATGGTTAAAGTAGCATATTCAGATGAGTTTTGATGCATGTTTTATGTCATCCTCATTGGTAAAGAGTCATATGAGTTCTGAGGCTATGATTTGACTTTAATATTATTTTGTTAAACATGTACAAGAATTATGAAATGAACCAAAAATTGCAAATAACATGAAAGAATATGTAATAAACTAAAGATCAGCATTTCCAGCTAATGTACATGCACTTTATGAATCTTAATAATAAATGAAAACTTTCATTTCCAACACAAGATAAAATCTTTGCAAAAGAATAGAATGAATCCACCTATTCTTTCAATCCAAATGCCTAAGTATGGGCAAATCTTAAGCACTGGAAATGAAAGTGTGAAGATAAACCAATCACTTTATCTTGTGTCGGAAATGAAAGTATTCATTTATTATTAAGATTCATAAAGCACGTGTACATTAGCTTGAAATGTTGATCTTTAGTTTATTACAATTCATATATATCGCGCTATATAAAATAAATATTTCATTTACATATGAAAGAATATAGAAATATGTTGAAAATAATAAAAAGAAATAAGTAAAATTAAATGGGTTCAATCCTAGAATATTAGCAAAAACTGGAATCTGAGAAGAAAAAAAAAAGAATGATGCATATACTAAGAACAGATCACAATCAATAAACTAAGACAGCTTTTGATTACATACCAATAAAAGCATCCTTGGAAATGATTGAATTTGAGCATCATGATGAAATAAAAAAGTTTAGTGTATTGTTATGAAATATATATATTGTGACAAAATTTGTGCAAAAGTGTTGAAAAAATTTAGCCTGAACTGGCAGCCTATTAGTAACTTAAAACGAGAACATCTGCTTTCGATAATCATTATGATAAAAAAAACTGAAAAATTATGGAACAGAATTATAAATGCATACTATCACAATTCTATTTTGAATACTTTTATTGGTTTAGTGTATTGGTAGAATAGCAAATCATGGAAATAAAGATCCATGGATTGTGGCTTCACTCCATCATTTACCTTGAATTGCCAAGCAATGATATTTTTTTAATTTTTTTATTATACATATAAAATTATGTACTCAAAATGTATTCAGTGTAAAAAAAATATAATCCTTTAAAATAATTTTTTAAATAGTTTTTACTTTTTTGTCTTATCACATAGATTTAAGATTAGTAACATAGAATTACTTTTTTCAAACTTTCATTTTCACATTTCAAAACTTTACATTCTTGATTTTTTTAAGTGTCTTTCCTTCTTTATTACAATTATAAGATTCTCTTTCTAACATAGTTTGTGTCTTTTACTTCTAAATATTTACAACAATGAAGTTTCATTTCTCTCATTTTATTCTTAATACCATTAATATCTCTGTCAATCATAGTTTCTTAATATTTTCATCTTTCTATTTTGTTCTAGCAACCACATTAACATTTTCATCACTTTGATATTATTTTCATTTTCTTTCTTAACTGATAGGGCAAAATTCAGTTCTGGTTTTATAAGTATTCTACATCTTTTTCTTTTCAAATTAACTGATATTTCTTTGTCCCATTTTATTCCTGATATTTCTTTCTGACTATGCCTATTCAATTTTTATCCTATCAATAAAGATATTCTTCATCACATTCTTAATAAAACCATAGAATTTAGAATTGGAAAAAAATGCATCATCTTCCAATTATAAATAGCTGATAATTTTTGTTTTTTACAAAGTAATTCTTAGATCATTAATTTCAAGTCATTGTCTATAATTTCTAAAAAATACTAATTTTTAATGTTTCTTATTTTATAATGATCAGCTAATGATAAGATTAAAGTTGATCTCCTACCAGTTAATCTTGATCACATGTTCAACTGTGAGTTCATTATTATTTCTCATCATTATTGGAAACAATTATTCCTAATATTTTTAATTATTAATATATATTTTTCAGAAACATTATACTTGTTCAAGTTTTCTGATAAAGTTTCTTATTATCATAAAGTATTTTCGGTCAATAAATAATAAATACAAGAGTTTATGTAAAGGCTTAAATTTTCTGAGACAATTCTTAACAACAAAAATATCGGTTGTGCTTCTAAATTTTTATCACATCAAATATACTTATAATTTATCATATCAATAACAATAATAATTTATCAATAGGAATAGTTTTGCGTTTTGGAAGATTTGAAGTATTTCAGGATTTTGTTCAATTAATTAAAAATATATTAATTAAAATATGTGAGAAATTAATAAATAAAGAAATAAAAATGTGAGTTCTTTACTAGATTAGACTAAATTTTCATAATTGAAACTGTCTCATAGTAAATGAAGTACTGAAAAAGTTTTAATAGTGATGCAGAGATAAATATAGTGACCATCTTAAGCTCTTCCATTTGGCCAATATGTGCAAAAATAAATCATTAATTAATTAGGTAGTTCATATTTTCCATTTATCTATCAAAATAAATAGAAGGATATTAAATTCTATTTCTTTAATGTGATAAGCATAATCATCATAGACAGATTTAAATATATTGATATACTTAATCCAAAAGGATTGAAAAAATTTAAAGCAAAAATCAGTGACAAGTTCTATTCAATCATCAAACAATGAATGTGACATTGAAAAATCAAAGAATTTAATCTCTTGAGATATGCAATTTATATAATCTCCAAGAGAGAGCAGTGACTGACCATGTAATTAAATAGCTCATTTTATTTTGATGGTAAATTATCATTATATAAAATAAATTATATGTCTATCTTATATACACACACACAAATTAGTAAAAAAAATTGGATAAGTGAATAGCATGAAACAAGTTTAAAAATTAGCTCCAAAATTTTAATGTGGACTAAAACCATTTCTAATAAATATGTTTTCAATAAAACTCTTACAGTAATTTTATCTCAGTCAACAGAAACCTCGACAATTAACTAAAGAGAATAATAAAATCAATGTGGAGGTTCATTATAGAAATATAAAGATAAAACGTCAATCATTGACTGTTACGTATGTGGTGTATGTTCAAATACGCATAAAATGGTTAATTGAAATGATAAGGGTATATATCTTATTAAATTAAAATCTAACTTTTTAAAGATTAGTAAACTTAAAATAATAAATAAAAAAGTAAAATGAGATCAGAAAAGATTATTTTCTAAGTAGAGCGAAATAGTAATTAGTTAAATTTCTAGAGATAAGTTATGAAATTCCTTCATATTATATATAGATATCAATAATAATTAAATGATCATGTTTCAGATTCAGCGATAAATAACCACTCAAGAATCTAAAAATAAGTTCAATAAAACTAATTAGAAGTAAAATTCTGGTCAAGGATGTATCATCAATAAATGAATTAATTATCTTATCAGCGGGATACAGAAATAGGAGTCAATCAGAAGAAAAGAAATTGGATAATTAATTTATGCCAGCCAAGTATAAAAAAGGAATTCATTCTTGTGGAGAAGCTTCATGTGTGCAGATGGACTTTTACCTTCAGGGCTGGACATCACTGTACGTACTTTATGCTTCTACTGCAGAGAACTTGCCTCCAAATGTGCAAAAAGCAAGTCTAGGGACTGAACAGGTCGGGTTCATCCATATATTTCATTAAATTATATACATACTATTAATAATGTAATCAATTGTTATAGAGTAATATTAAATACTAAAATTTAAATGTAATAGTTTGTAATTTTTTCCAGGGAAGAAATTCAAACTTCATACTGTCTCATGAGCAAGAATATTTCTCCCAGACATAGCAATTGGTGCAGTTGTAATTTGAGCCTTGAATCAAATTATAGTTTAAACGGTTAGATTAGAGATATAGAATGATCTGTTAACATGCAATGATCAATCAGGGAGTTTGACATTAGTGAGGTAAGTAGATGGTCACTGTATGTTCAACACAGAGAAAAATATCTCTTTGTAATCAAGGTAGAAAATGATAAGATTAAAATAGCAACAGTACTATGTTTTGCCAGTAAAGGAATGACAGAAATAGCAAGCAGGCTTTTCGAACCCGATACTCCTGACATATGATAAAATTAAGGATCGATTATTATATTATTTTAATCCATATCCCTCTAAGCATATTGCCAGATTTCATTTCCATGACTGCTATCAGGGACAGAACGAAAAAATAAAAAGATTATGATACCACTCTTTGTGAGCTTACAAAAAATTGAGTCTATGGCTCATCCCACGATGAGGCACTACTGGAATAATTTCTGAGGGAGATGATTAGTTTAAGACAACATCTATTAAGTGATAGTGACATAAATTATAATAAAGCAATCTCGTAAGTTCATTGAGCTTAAGGAAAACTGTAACATGCAAACTAACATTTGCAAAATGCATAAACTAAGCAAGAAAGAATCAATTAATTTCAAAAACAATAATGATTGCTGTAAAAATCTATTTATTTGTTTTTGTTGTGAGAAAAATGGCCATAAGGCAGGCAACTGTTTTTCTTAAGGAGGAATGTTGCAAGATTTGTAATAGAAAAGATCACATCAAAACAATGTGTAAAAATAAAATAAAAAAAAACCTGGTAAAGACGGAGATAGTTGAGTAGTCAGGGAAATCAATTAATCAATACATCGACATCCAAAGGAGATAATGCTAAAATTAAAATTGTGTGACCAGCCCATATCAATGGAGGTTGACAGCAGGTGCGGCATATCCCTAATCTCAATTTGGTTGTCTGTAATAGCAAATTGTACAAAACCCCTGGCAATAGAGAAAATTAAACTAAAAGCCCTGGAGATGTCAATAGAAATGCAATTAAAATTAAAGGAGTAGTTAAAGCTCTTGTGAGTATAATAGAGGGAAAAGTATTTGAGTTACCTCTATACTTAGTTTATGCTCCAATTAACCCACTAATCAGGCACAACTGGTTCAGAAAATTGGCATAATACTAACACGTAAAAAAGATTAAAATAGAAATGAAAGACAGATTTCCTAAGTTGTTCAATGGTGAACTGGGTAAAATTAAAATAATCCCCAAGGCAATACCCATAATTTGCAAACCGCATAAGATTCTGTTTGTTCATAAAAAAAGTAAAAAGAAAATTAACAAATTAGTTAAAAGAGAAATATCTGATTGAACTACAACATTAGTAATTTTTACTAAGTTCAATTGACAAATTTGTGCTAGTAGTAAAAACACATACTCTGTTCCCAAAGCTAGAGAAATAATAGCATCTCTGCAGAGATTAAATATTTGCGCAATATTGGTCACTGAGAGTTACAAAAATATTAACATTAACAATGCAGGTAGTTAAATGCAACAGGATTCCATTTGGGATAACTTCTGCCCCCAGCATTTTTCAGTCAAAAATTGACTTTCCTTAATGAAATTGAGGGTGTCATTCCATTTTTTGATAGCATTCTAGTTACCACTACTATGGAAAACAAACTTAGAATTCATTTATTTATGGTAAGCAAAAAACTTTATGAAATTGGGGCGAAGTTTAACACTCAAAATATATATGGAAGGCTCGTGAAGTAAAAGTTTTAGGCCACATCATTTCAAAAAATGGCACATCATCTGCCCCAGAAAATGCTAAAACCATAGAAGAGCCCCAAGATCTAATAATGTTAAACAATTACAAACTTTTCTAGGGATTCGTAAATTATTTTGAAAATTTTTTGGAAGGTAAAGCCCAAGTAACCAGACCCTTATATGATATACTTAAAAAAGAACCAGAAGTGGAGCAAGAACAAGTATTTTTGCATACAAAGTCACTGCTAACTTCAAAAAAATTACTAGTTCATTATAATAGCAATTTTAAACTCTTACGACTGATGCATCTGAATTTGGAGCAATATTATGTGATTCTGCATAGCCAGGCGAACGATCCATTGCCTATGCTTCATGCACCTTGTCCAAAGAGGTGAAAAATTATAATCAGATGGACAAGGAAGCTCTTGTGATATCATTTGATATTCGAAAATTTCATTAATACTTGTATGGATGTAGATTTACTATAATAATTGATCACAAACCCTTACTTGGAATTTTGATAGGTAATGACTGTATACTAGAATATAGGAAGAGAGAACAAATAGGGCATCAAAAGGAAATGAATAAATTAACTATATTGATGTGCTGAAGAGTCAAACTCTTAATAGCATAATAGTAGCCTCATGGTCATATGAGGACAATGGCTATCAATGGATTGTGAATCAAATTCATACTGGGTGGTTGAATCATTGTCCAACTTTCCTTCATAAAGCACTATGGAAGACTGCATTCTAATGGATGATAATATGTTAATCCCAGTAAGGGATAGAAATCAAATTATGAAGTTATTGCATGAAGGGTATCTGGGCATAGTCAGAACCAATGCATTATCCCATAGTTAGGTCTGATGGCTGAACATTAATGGCAGTATTGAAAATTATATTTAAAAATGTGGTAACTGTCAACTGTGTGCTAAAGCGCCACCACCAAAGTTTGAAGTGTGGCCAAAAGTGGAGAGGCCATGGCAACACATCCACCATTATGGTTCAATTAATGGACATTTATTCTTTATAATGACTGATGCATATTCAGGTTGAGCTGAATATAAGTTCGGATGAGACACTTGATAATACATGAAATTTTTTCATACCATGGTCTTCCTGAAACTTTAGTTTCAAATAATAAAATTGGGTTTTGCATCAGAGAAGTTCAAGGAGGCTATGCAAGAATGGGGGGTAAAACACTCACACCCCCTTACCACCCTCAATCTAACGGATTGGCCGAAAAAACCATTTAAAACCTTAAGTCATCCATTAAAAAAATGTGTAAAACAAGAATACAGGAAGCAGTCTGTACTGCACTGCTTTATCAGTATTTGACTCTAGCTGCTAAATCTGGAAAATCATCGGCTGAAGTATATTTAGGTTGAAATCTGCATACTAAATTAACAAACACTTGTACCTACAAAGGATCATAAGGAACACAATGAGAATACCTGCATCTGATAAAAAAGTATAGGTAAAAAATAAGAATAAATTCTGGTCACTGGCGATAGTTATATGTCACCTATCAAAGCAGGTGATAACCATGAGTACTAGCAAGGGAAAAATATTATGCAAACATGTCAAAAACTGGGTAAAGATGAAAGCGAGGACAAAATAGATATCTAATTTATTTAAAAAAACTGATACCAATGATAAAGAATTAAATGATAATAGTAAACAGGAAACTGAGTTTACCCACACTAACGAAGACTAACTATGTGTAGCAGAGGAAGAAATAACAAGTCAAGTTGAAATAAATCCACTTCGGCAAGTTAGAAGAAAAAAAGATTCTCAAGTACCCCCATGACTTCATATTAAGTCCAGAAAAACCTTGAGGATGTTTGTGTTATATGTGGTTGTATGATCAAATACATACACATAAAATGTTTAATTAAAATAACAATCTATATACAAGTATAAAGATATATATTCATTAAATTAAAATCTAGTATTTTTTAAAGATCAGTAAACTTAAATAATAAATAAAAAAAAATAAAATGAGATCACAAAAGATTATTTTCTAAATAGAACGAAATAGTAATTAGTTAAATTTCTATAGATAAGTTATGAAATTTCTTCACACTACATATGGATATCGATAATAATTAAATGATTGTGAGTTCAGGATTCAATCATAAATAACCATTCAAGAATCTAAAAATAAGTTCAATAGAACTAATTAGAAGTAAAATTCTCCGGTCAAGAATGTATCATCAATAAATGAATTAATTACCCCATCAGCAAGATTGGCAATAGAAGCCAAGTAGAAAAGAAGAAATTGGACAATTAATCTATATCAGCCAAGTGGTAAAAAAAGGAACTCACTCTTGGAATTTTACCCTCAATGCTGGAAGTCACCATAAGTACCTTAAGCTTCTATTGTGGAGAACTTTTCTCCAAACATATAAAAAGCAAGTCTAGGGACTGATCAGGTCATATAAATCTTTATTATCATTTCTGTAGTGCCTTTGGATTCATTGATCTGAGTCAAACCATTATATAATCAATTGTTACAGAGTGATATTAAATACTAAAATTTAAACTTAATAGTTTATAGTTTTTACCAGGGGAGAAATTCAAATTTCATGCTGTCTGTGAGCAAGAATTTCACTTCCAGGCATAGCACTGGCAAAAAAAGCAATAGTGATTGGGGGATTAAAGTTACTAAGGAAATACAATTATTTTCTGATCTTGGATATCTTACATCTTTTTTTTTTTTTGTCATATTAAAAGAAATATATGAATCTTAAAAACACCATAATCCTATTAACAAAGTGGATTGCAATATTTTATATGATCATATTTTTAACAGATGGGGAAAATATTTGATGATCTTTAAATAAGATAAAAATTCAGATGATTGTTCTTAATTAATTAATATATTCATCCTATTGATTCATTTAAAACATTGCACTTGATGAGATTAAAATCTTTGCACCCTTATAAATGGAAAGACTATGGGTCCTAATGAGATACCTGAAGACATTTTAAAATATGATGATGATAAGTTAGCTCCATAAATAATAGATTTAGAAATATATGAAGTTCTGCCAACTGATCTTTAAGCTACTTTATTTTATTAATAAAATAAAGAAATTAGAAAAAATGTACCAATTGTATTTTTAAGAACTTTACTGAAAAAAATTGCTTCCAATTATAGATTACTTGTAACCAGAGAATATACTTTTAGGAATTCAAAAAACAATATAAGTATTGTATTTGTTGCTTTACAAATGAACATAAATATAGCTTAAAGAGGTGTGATATTACTTTTATTAATTAGGTAAAAGAATATATTGAGGAAGCAAACATATTTTTTTGTATAGTACTATAACAGGCAGCATTATTGTGAAGAATCAGATGAACATAATATAAACACAGATGTTAAACAGAAATAAGAATTAATTTCAACTTTGTTTCCATTCTTTTGAAACAGCTTCATGAAAAGGTATAGCAGTATGCAATATAGGTTTTATGGTGGGATTTTAAATGTGAAACAAACAAAAGCAAAAACAAGAGCTTTATTTCTTTGACTCCTAGATTTAGTTTGTTGATGATTGCATTATTCTTGCTAATTCAAAGGATGATCCATCCATACAATAATTATAACATTCTGAATGAAAAAAAAATGGCTAATTAAAATTAAAGTAAAAAAATGTTTTATCAGCCAGTGATGAAAGAAAAATCTTTAGCAATTGTTGGTTTAGATAGATATCAAACTGAATTAATATAAATATCTTGATAGTTTTTTTTTTTTTTGATAGCAAATATATTTGGATGTTCTATTGTCCATGACAAGTTAAAAGACAGGAGTTTTTTTTATATATATCATAATTATGTAATTATCCAAATTAAATTAGTAGATATAGAACTGTTGTTAATCTAGTGAATTTATTATATGAAAGCATGACTTGGACACCCCCCTCTCCCCATGCACTATAATATTCTGAATATATAATGTCAAGACTAATATATGGTGTTAACCCTAACCACAACGTTCATCACTTTTCTGTGAATCTACTATTATAAATACAAACATCTTTATTCCAATTAATACCTAAATTAATGAAGATAAATAGATTTTGAAAAAAATATATTTTACAATGAACTCAAGCTTGTGATTTACAGACCTGTAGAGGTCCTTACTATCGCATTTTATACGCATGTGTTTGAGGCTACAGCCTTAATGAATATTATTTACGTAATGAATGTGCGTTTAAATAAATTTATAATTACAAAATTAAGTGAAATAACAAAAGCTTTCATTGAGATGAATGAAGATAGAATATAATAGATACAATTAGTCACAGAAAAATATTTTTAACAGTTCATATAGATATAAATTAATTAATAAATAGGATGATCATTATATATATGAAATAAAATCCACAGCAAAGGTATACTGAATTGCAACAACCAATCAGACACGGTTCTCCAAGCTGAATGAAAACAGTAGCAAACCCGTCCAAGTTACCACTAGCCAACATGAGACCCCCAGGAGCCTTCAGAACCACATCTGATTAGTTGTTGCACATCAATATATATTGTCTGTGGATTTAACTTTGTATATATAATGGTCATCCCAATTACTTTATATATATACACACACACCATAAAAATGATCTTTAACTGCGTTCTCTTTCTCTATTTTGGAGTTATAATAAATAGACAGCTATTAATTATAATGATGAATGAGTTAATAATTTAAACATAAGATTATTATAAATATAATAAGTATCTAATTAAATACGTATATAAAAACAAAAAAAAAAAAAACCTTTATCAAGGGCAATCGGCATAACATATATTATTGGTCTATTAAGAGTGATAAGAACTGCTTCTTTATCTTCCAAATCACTTGAAATCATTTCATCCTGAAATAAAGTTTAAAAAATATTTTTCTTACATATATTTGACATTTTTGTGAAATTAAAAACAATAGACTATTTGAATAACATCATCCTGAAGATAAGAAGAGAAGACTAATTTTTCTGCTTTTTAGAATGTTTATTTTAACACATTTAATGCAAAAACAATGAGACTAAATATAGTATATAGATATATTATATGCTTACAAAAGCTGTAAAAAATATTCATGTAATAATTAAGTATTATGAATAATAAAACTGCTAACCATTGTTTTTAAAAGACTTTAAAAACTAAATGACAAGAGAACACTTTTACTGTTTTCTTAGTTTTTGGACTAAAAAAAACATACAAAAAAAATGGATATGATGGACAGCAGTTTCATTATAATATGTATTAAACTTATACAGAAATTATTGGAAAGCCCAAGTAAGATGTAAGTAAACTAACGAAAGTCTGTCATTAATAAATGAAAAAATACAGAATGAGTCCATTTTTAGTTTCACATATATTTCATCTATATTTGAGCTATCACTATTAATATTTATAATATGTATTATTAAATATCAGTTTTTCTGAATTCTTTCAAATAAATTTGAAGCAATATTGTTTCTTTTAAACATTTTCAACAAGCACAACACTGTCTACAATCAAGTCATGCAGACAAAGATTTGGTGCCTGGAGTTTCTTTTTTAATTGAAACCTAAAACAAATGAAATACAGTTAGGGCACTTGTGATTATAAATCCCAGTCATCATCACATTGGTTAGTAGTATTATGACAACTTTGTGATATTATTGGAATATTATTAACCAATTTATTATTATAGATGATATTTTATGTATATCTGGAAGATTCTCAATATATATAAAGACCAATTTCATTTAATGTAGCTCATATATATCTTTAGATATAGTATCCAGGTTCAAACACAGCTTTTATTTAATACAAATATTTCATCAAACCTGTACTGTGGAAGAATTTACCATTATGTTTTACACAATGTGTATTCATTCATTCATTGAAAAAATAAAAATAAGAAAAAAAAACAGTATATCATATTTTTATTTTTTAAAATAAAATAAATAGTAAAATGTCTGACTTTCATCATTATCTTTGGGCAACACTTTTTTTTTTTTTCAATAACTTTTTACAAAAAAATGACAGTAGTCTTGATATCAAAAAACTACGTCTCTAAATATTTTGATGTTTTTAAGTTAGTATCAACTTTAAATACATTGTGAAATTTGTAAAACTTTTAGCATTATGCTTAGAAAACATTTTATTATGCAAAATACAGGCATCAAATTCAAAAAGATAATAAAAGAAGAATAAAATTTATGTGCTTTCAACATAAACTGATGAAATTTTTTTAATAATCATGATCTTTTAAAGGCTCGGGAATGGTAAAATGGCTGCTTGAATATTGTAAAATGTATTAAATTTATAAAGTTTTATGCTTTTTGTTGTTTATTAACATCTTTGTTTGTTGATTTTTTTTTTTGCATAGCAATTGAAGTCACATACATTGATATAGCATAATTCTCACTTTCACTCTATTATATGAGCAAGTACTTCGGAATTCATTTTCAACATTTCACTGTACAATATCATATGCAAAGGATTTTGTTGCTAAAAACATTATGCTTTAGTTTTTAAAATAAATCTATTGATTATACAAAATTAAAATTTATATTTATACAAAGATGTTATTATATGTAATACATATAGATTATTTAAAGATTATAATCTGATAACAAAAACAAAATAGTAAATTTATTGTAATCATCAATTTTTATATAAAAAGAGAAGAGTGCAGAGTATTGTCAAATTCTGAAAAATATCAAAATTCAACAATTAGATTAGACGATAGCACTATATAAATTAACACTGACTTGAGTGTATGATTCCATATTTTAAACTTTGTAAAGCAGTTTTATGGGAAGAACATAAAAATAAATTAAGATTATTTGAATCAACAAGATATTACAAATAATGTGATTGTTTTTGCAACTAATGTTTCAAGGCTTCAAAAAATGTTACATGAATTACCAGATGAAAGTAAGAAAGTATTGTTAAAGATAAATGCTAAAAATAAATGTTCATGGTTTTTCACATAAAAAAAAAAGTTTAATAACAATGAATTAGAAATTAACAACTACAACTATTTTAGTCAGATTTTTAATGTAATGGAAACATACTGGATAAAATTAATCATAGAGTTAAATTTTGGATGAAATAATTTTGTAAGAAATGATTTAATATTAAAATAAAATATGTCTATATATTTGAAAAGGAAAGCTTTTAATAGATATGTTTTATCAGTTCTTGTATACTGAAGCCGAAAATATTATAGCACATTTCTGCTTCACCTAGTGCCACTGTCATCAGCACTAGTATGGGTTTGAACCACCCGTCTTGCTTGAGATGGTAGTATATGTATAATTTATCATAAATATTTATAATCTGTATATGTAAGCTATAACATTTGACTATTTGTGTTATTATTACTAATTATGTATAAAATAAATGGCAATAAATGTAAACATAATCTCAGTTGTGTACAAAGTGTGACAAATGTTTTAAGATTTTTTTTTCATTAAAGTTCATTTTCTACTTAGTCAGGTTATATTTTATATTTTGTTTTAATAAATATACCCAAATAATATGTAAAAACAGTCAATTCAATATTTATAAGGCAGACTTTGTAATTTTGTCATACTTTATAAATTTATTATTTTATTAAATGTAAGTGTTAAGAGCCATCACATTATAAAATTTCTTATTTACAGAATATAACAAATTCCTCAAATTTTTGTGAGTGAAGTTCTTTTTTTAAATTTTATTTAATTTTCATTACAAATCTCAAATTAATAGGCTTTGCTTAATATGATCGTTTGTGAAATTTAATTAAGATGAAAATCAGATTTGTGTCATTGTTTTTTTTAATTACCAAATGAACCCTTGGGTCATCTTTTAATGTAGGATTGTAGATTTCCTGCCCAGGCAAATGCTGACCACAGAGAAAGTCATCAGAAAATGTCATGCACATTGGATCCTGATAGATAAGGCTGAATCATATAAATAGCTCAATTTTGGCTATCAGGATCACAGAGTGAATATACTCCAAGCCAGTTTAAGTTTCATCTAAATAATGTCAGGGTAAAAGAAGACTATTCACCTCCTGTACTCTGTCTCCTCCAGCTGATCACGATGCCACTCAGTGCAGTCAACATCTATCCCATGATGCTGAATAAATCAAAAAAGGCTGCCTTCATGAAGCCTGTCTCCAACTATGTTTTGAGGTAACCCCGTTTGCCACAAGTTCCTGATCTTTTAACAACCTTGGTCCTAAACTAATATTAATCTTTGATTAATTTATTTCCTCTAAAATATCTATAAGTAATGTCTACACAACTTTCTTTAAATAGGTCATTAACTTTATTTTCTATAAAATTTAACAGTTTTAATCTTATTAGAACTCCATATTATTTTGATACGGCAATTTATTATTTTAATATTGACTTATACTAAGCTGCCAAGTTAAGTACAAAATTCAAAGAGCATATTGCAACCCTAGTCTTTATTATTTTCTCTAGTCAAAATTATTGCATGAGATGTAGATTTTCCATTAAGTAATTAATAGACTGCAGTGTTTTCAGGAAGTTAAAACTCAGCTGAAATTGCATAAATAATAATATATATATATGTACATATGGAATAATAATATTAACAAGAATAACTATTTCGTTCCGTAACAATTTGAAGATAACTACAAGCAGAGCGAGTCTAAATTTCTTCTCTCATTATTATCATTTACAGTTCGTTAATTATTTGTACTTAGTTACCATCGTCATAGTACATTAATACGCCTTCATATAATCCATTTAGGCTTATTTTCTGCTTACACTTTACTCAAAAAAAAAAAAAAAAAAAAAAAAAAACTATTTTTTTAAAAAAAAAAAAAAAAAAAAAAAATTTTTTACTTCACTCTATTTCATCAACGCTTCAACGTTTGCCACCCCCTCTAGTTATTATTTCTAGAGTTAATCAGTCCATTTAGCGCACCTCCCCTCACTCTAGAATATAGTCTTTTAGTTTGACTGGTAGTCTGCGTTCTTGTGAGTTTCTGAGAACAGGTCTGTCACTTTCCTGGTCTGTTTGATTGTGTGCAGAGCTAGTGGAGTCAACAAGATTATTTTCCTGTGGAATTTGTGGTAGCATTTCCCTGTCCTCCCTTGTTAAATATTGCCACTGGCGAGTAGTTTCAATGAGAGTTTTGTTATTATCTAATGGTGTAATTGCTGACCTTCTCCTTATATGGTTTATATGTCTTCATACAGGACCATTTTCCAATCTTATTATATAAATAACTTGAGACACTGGATTTATAACCATTCCAGGTATCCACTTCTTCTTTATAATGTCTCGCACCCATACTAGTTCATCCTTTTTAAACTTTGGGAAGGCATAATCTTTGATATGGGTGTAAACTTTGGGAAGGCATAATCTTTGATATGGGTGTACGGCAAGTCCTACTGAATAGTAGGTCAGCGGGTGATTTCCCATTATCTGACTGAGGTAGGAAATGGTAAAACATGATCTCTGTTAATGCTTCATCC
Source organism: Epiperipatus broadwayi (assembly GCA_028023455.1). Classification (NCBI taxonomy): domain Eukaryota; kingdom Metazoa; phylum Onychophora; class Udeonychophora; order Euonychophora; family Peripatidae; genus Epiperipatus; species Epiperipatus broadwayi. The sequence continues at coordinate 1,525,058 of JAQFVV010012545.1, forward strand.
ATTTTTTTATAGTATGTTTTTTTCAATCCCTTTTTTAAAGTTTGGACTGCCTTTTCGGTCAATCCATTTGAGGCAGGATGATAGGCAGGTGTCAGGACATGTTGAATCCCTCTCTCAGACAGATAATTTTCAAAATTTGTGGATGTAAAACCTGTTCCATTTTCCGATACCAGCATATCTGGATATCCATGTGTGGTAAAAATTTCTTGGAGAGCCTTTATGGTAGAATTGGTATCAACTGATTTAACTAAGCAGTATTCAATCCAATTACTGTAAGAGTCCACAACTGTTAAAATCAAGTGTCCATTTATAGGGCCTGCGTGGTCAATGTGAACACGTTCCCAAGGTTTACTAGGCTCAGACCAAGAACTAAATGCTTTATTTGGCAAGTTGGCCACATTTTGGAAATTATGGCATTGATTTACCATTCTTTCAATATCTTGGTCAATATACGGCCACCACACATATGATCGAGATAGGGACCTCATCCTTACAATCCAAGGGTGTCCAGAATGAAGTAATTTTAATACCTTTGAGCGTCCTTCCATAGGTATGAACACTCTATCTGCTCTAGTGATGTAATCATTACAGATTGACAGACATTGACGAGCATTCCAGATAGCTGTATGTAAAATTTTGGGGCGGCGGTTAGGCCATCCTTTTTTGATCCATGTTTTCAGCTGGTGACAGCCAGGATCTCTAGATGTCCATTCAGCTACATTGGTACTATTCAAGGTATCGTTCAATTTAACTATTTCTAGTAGATTTACCTCCACAAATTCATGTGGCCTATTAGCTTCTAACGGTAGGTGTGATAGAGCATCGGCATGTGGTATTTGTTTTCCTGGTTTATACACTAAATTATAATCACAAGCTGCAAGAATGTTTATCCATCGTAACATTCTTTGGCTGCTATAGTCAGGAGTTTTTTTTGTTTTTTCCCCAGTATGCCTAATAATGGACGATGGTCCGTACATATGGTGAACTTCCAGCCATAGATATACTGGTGAAACTTTTTCACTGCAAAGATAATAGCTAGGGCTTCTTTGTCCATAGTTGATTTCAGCTGACGATAGTGTGCGGGAGGCATATGCAATCGGACATCCATGACCATTTATTTGGTGAGAGATTACAGCTCCAATGCCATTCTCAGAAGCATCTGAGGCGACTATAATTTCTTGATCACTCTGATAGTGTATCAATAAGTTTTCTGAAGATAATAAATCTTTTGCTGTCTGGAATGCAATCTGTTGTTCGGCCTGCCATTTCCAGCGTTGCCCTTTGCTTAGTAGTATATACAGGGGCTTTAATTTGTGTGATTTTCCCTTCAAGAAAATTTCAAAGAAACAAAGTAATCCCAAAAAAGCCTGTAAGTCCTTTACATTTTTTGGTATGGGAGCATTTTTTATGGCCATGACCTTTTCTGGATTTGGGCATTTACCATTTTGGTTAATGATATGTCCCAAAAACTTTAATTCCTTCGTAGACCAAATGCTTTTGGTGACATTAATTTTAATTCCTACCCGTTCCAGTCTAGCACATACGGTAAGTACATGTTCTTCCAATTCTGTCTCTGATTGAGCATAAATTAACAAGTCATCCAGATAGGGGATTACACCCTTCACATTATGCATTAATTGATCAATCTTGGCTTGAAAGATATTGGGAGCTGTGGTAATTCCGAATGGCAATTTGTTGCATTGGAAAAGTCCGATATGTGTACTCAAAGTTAATATTTTGGCTGTTTTATCAGTGACTGGGATCTGGTGGAAAGCAGACTTCAGGTCAATTTTTGCAAAAATAGCAGCTTTCTGAAGTGATGCCAGTATTTCTGAGACATTTGGAACAGGATATGCACTTTTGTTTAAATAACGGTTTACTGTAACCCTATAATCTCCACAGATCCGTAAACTTCCATCAGGTTTTGCTACTATCACAATTGGAGTGGCCCAATCCGACGTGTGCTCTTCTATGGGTAATAACACACCTTCTTTTACAAGACTTGCTAAACTCTCTTCAACCTTAGTTATGAGTGCAAAAGGAACCTTCCGGTTTTACACCTCACTGGTTGTGCATCTTCAGTTAGTTCAATATTTACTGGATTTATTCCTAAAACAGTCAAGTTTTCCTCAAAGATTTTCGGGAACTGTTAACACACTATATTTTCCAGTTTTACCATTTTGATAATCTGAATGGATATGCCCAACGGCCGGAACCAATTTCGGCCCAGTAAGGGTTTGATGTTCCTCTTGACTATATACAAAGGTAGAGTTTTGTTTTTGTTATTTAACTTTACTGGAACAGAAACCTTCCCACAGATTGGTATGTTATTACCATTCACATCTGTGGCAATTACATTTGTTTTAACTAGATTAAATTTTGACTTGTGTGTAGAATTTATTTTTTTCCAGTCCATTAGAGACATGATGGATAGTCCTGCTCCACTGTCTATCTCCATTGTGACTTTAGTTTCCACGATTATTAAATCTAGTATAATCTGTTCACTTATCTTAGTTTTTACTCTTTTAATTTCTGACGTTTTGTTCATGGTTCCAGTTAATTTTACATGCGTCCATTGTTGATTGTTATTCTTTCTGCAAATGCTTGCCATGTGGCCTTTTATGCCACAAATACGGCACTTTAGGTTTTTGAATTTGCAAACTCTTTTTACGTGTCCCTTTATGCCGCAAGAAAAAGCAAGTAAAATCCTCTCTTGGAGTTCGTGATGATGTTTCCGCTGTGTCCGTTTTACATACGCTTACAGCAATATTTGCTTCCTTAGTTCCAGCTTGGAATTCCATCGCATTTGTTATCATCATCTCATGAGCAATACATTTAGTAATTGCAGAGTTGTAATCTATGTCTATTTCGCTGAGCAATAATTTTCTCAAATTATGGTCGATCATGCCGTAGAGAAATTGATCTAAGAGCATGTCGTCCAGATAAGGAAATAAACAGTCTCATGCGAAGGTTCGCAATGCAATATTATACTCGGAAAAGGTTTCGTTTGAGTGCTGTTTTCGCATTCTAAACCGTAGGCTTGCGACTCTTTTGGTAACTGCAGGCTGAAAATATGCAGTAAGTTTTTCCACTAATGCTGTATACGATAACTGTTCTGGGGTTTTATTGTCCGCTAATTATTTGGCAATTTGCAAAACATCTGTTCCAGCGAAAAATAATAATATCGAGACTTTAGTTTAGTCGTCTTCAATTTTATTCAGCCTCATGTATCGTTCCAATTGTTCTACGTATAGAGTCCATCCAGCTGGATTTCCGATCTCAAATTCTCTGATATTTTGTGCAGGAAAAGCCATGCTTGTACGAGCTATTCGAAATTGCTTTTTATCTTCTCTTTTGTTTACAAAACGACGACCTCCATAATCCTGTCTGACTGCGCCATCTGCAGTGTTTTCAGGGAGTTAAAACAGCTGAAATTGCATAAATAATAATATATATATATATACATATGGAATAATAATATTAACAAGAATAACTATTTCGTTCCGTAACAATTTGAAGATAACTACAAGCAGAGCGAGTCTAAATTTCTTCTCTCGCTATTATCATTTACAGTTCGTTAATTATTTGCACTTAGTTACCATCGTCATTAGTACATAAATACGCCTTCATATAATCCATTTAGGCTTATTTTCTGTTTACACTTTACTCCTATTTTTTATATATTCATCGGGAGAAAATAACAAAACAACAACAAGAAACAAACGTTCTTTTTTACTTCACTCTAATTCATCAACACTTCAACGTTTGCCACCCCCTCTAGTTATTATTTTTAGAGTTAATCAGTCCATTTAGTGCATAGACGAAGCCCATTTAGTTTTGTACGTTTATTATTTTGTAAATGATTTAAATGATATGAATAGTCTTAAAATTGTAAGTTTCCTATTATTCGCTAATTAATCTTTACCCGTAATCATTTCTCAAAAGAAAATGTAATTTTATTAAATTATTTAAGCAAAATCCATCACATTTTCCTAAACCAAACTTAGCTCTTTAGGTAAAATCTATTATAGAAATTTTAAAATTAAATTTTATCAGTATGTACATTGTATATCTTATTTGTGCTTATGACCATTAGTGCCTAAGTATTAATTGTCCTGCAGAATTTTGTAAAATCTCATCAGAAGTGAATTTGTTTTTCTTATATAGTGTTTATTTTAATGTTTTGTTATATAAACATTGTTTGTTTATAAAGTTTAAGCTATGAGAGATTTTAAAGTTTGAATATGTGGAAAACAATCTACTCCTTTAAATTTGGGTTTTAATTCTCACTGTTTCCTTTATATTATACTTTCTTAAAATTCATTTATTGCCCTGGATTTTGTGGACGTTCCATTATGCTAGAGAGCTAACTATTTAAATCAGGAATGAATTCACATTTGTTTGCGCAATATATATATATATGCGTGTATACGTTTTTATGTACTTTATGGTTACAATTATTAGTGGAAATTTAAATATGATTAATCCAATAATGTTAGTCTCCCTTAAAAGTAGATGTATTTTCAACTATTTAAATCAGGATTGAATTCACATTTTGCACAATATATATATATGCGTGTATATATTTTTATGTATTTTATGGTTACAATTATTCATTTGTCTTTATTGTTCTTGCTTTGCTACTTAACTCTCAGGACCTGTGGAAATTTTAAATATGATTAATCCAATAATGTTAGTCTCCCTTAAAAGTAGATGTATTTCCTACTAGGGATTTCCCTTTTCTAAATATTGCCATTAGAATGTGCATGGTCACACATGGATAAGCCATCCCAGCACATCAACTTTTATTGTTACGCAAAGATATGTTTTGGTCTGCGGGCCAGCATATTTTCTCATTCATTGACTTCTCTTAGCAAAGCCTCTTGAGGATCGCAAATGATCTTATGTGTTCTTTTATTGTAGCCATAACGTCATACCATCTTTAGCATTCTTAATTTATTCTCTATGTATGAACCTGAAATGTTCTCTCTAAATGTGATGGCATGTCTTTCCTTAGCCAATCCAGTTAATCACATATAATATAGAATTGTATTTACGTAAGATAAACATTTGTTTTCCCACATTCATAACTTACAACCTGTTTAAATGTAATAATGATCTAATGCAACTCATTCATATTCAGTTGTCTATATATGTATAAAGAAAGAAAATAGATTTATTTTCTTAAATTTATAGGTTTATTAAGGGTTAAAATGGTGGATTATTGCTGATTTATACTTGGCAGACTGCTTAACCAACCGTTTATATTTGGTAAACAAATGTATTATATTTTTGGCTGTATCAAAATATAATTTGTGTATTAAATGGATTGCAATTGCTTGCAAAATTAAAATACGATAATATTGATTAAATTACAATATTATCTGATTTATTTAATGAATTTTAAATTACGATAATTGCGAGTCCAATATGTATAATCAAGTTATGTAGACAAAGACTGACATATATTGTTTGATGACACTTATATGTATAATAAATATATATTATATTAGTACTTTGAAGTCTCGGTTTGCCATTATTCCGAATCTCTAACATAAATCCCTTTTATTAGTTATAAGATTTTATGAGTTTAAATTAATTATTTTTGTTATGTTGCCATGAAGTTATTATTATTGCAGTTCCTGATGACACTTATATGTATAATAAATATATTGTGACGGTAGATGTGTATGTTGGCTAACCCAGTTCGAATACTAGGGAAGCTTGCCCTAAAATATAAAAAAATCCCCCCCTTTTTTTTACACCACAAACAAACAAAATTCTCCCCGGGAAAAAAAAACAATTAAAATTAAAAAAAATGTTAAATAAAAAAAAAAAAAAATATATTATATTAGTACTTTGAAATCTCGGTTTGTCATTATTCCGAATCTCTAACATAAATCCCTTTTATTAGTTATAAGATTTTATGAGTTTAAATTAGTTATTTTTGTTATGTTGCCATGAAGTTATTATTATTGCAGTTCAAATCGATCAAATCTTCAATTTATTTAAATTATCAATCAATGTCAGGTATATTCTACACCGTTCTGTAATTGTAATAAATCTGTTGTATTAAGTCGCGTGTGAACCCTGAACTCTAGCTGGGATGGAGTGAGAATGAAACTCGCCAGTATCATCAAAAGCATTGTTCCTGTAGTCATAGACCCTGGAGCACTAGTAAATAGGTTGATATTTGGTATTGTTACTGACTTATATATCTTACACATACAAGATGGATATACATTTACTTGGATTCTATGTCTTGTTGAATGAACACATGATTTTGACCAGTACAATATGGATTTGAAATTTAGATACCTAACAAAAAATTAATACAAAAATTACAGACCAGTCAATGAAGTACGGAGAGATGTATACTGGGAATACCAAGAAAAAGAATTGAAAATGAAATATGTGGATGAGAGGAGAACAAACAAATATTGATATCACATAAAGAATTAAACAGACTGAAATGAAGGACAAGCTGGACATGTAGCCTGTTCATTAAAGTTTAAGGAATTGCTATCTTAATACAAGCTGAGCACTGATTGTATATATGTGAAAGAGATTATGATCTGGCCCAACTGACGAGTGCCTATTCTGCAAGAAATGCATATATTCTGCAAGAAATGCATATATTATGGATTACTTATCTTTTTCACATATGTGTAGTCATATATATCGGTTATTTGAGGTGGAGTGAAGAATGAATATCGATTGAAAATACTAAGTTCAAATTCCTCTATTTATTCTAATCTTGCAAATTTAATAAAAATACAAAAAATATGAAGTTTTTTAAAATTATTATAATGCAAAGCACATGCCAATTGGCATGTAGTCCATGTATGTATTTTAATAATTACATCTTTATATAACATTTTCATTGGAAACATAATGGATGAAATTAATCATAGAATTAAACTTGGTTGGAATGCTTTTGGTAGAAATAACTTGATACTAAAAGGAAATATGCCTATGTGTTTGAAAAGGAAGGTTTTTAATAAATGTGTTTTGCCAGTTCTTACTTATGGATCCGAGACTTGGACACTTAATAGAAGAGCAATACAGAGATTTCAGACCACTCAAAGAAGTATGGAGATATGCATGTTGGGAGTAACAAAAAGGGATCGAAAACGCAATGTATGGGTAAGAGAACAAACAGGTGTTACTGACCTCATTGAAAAAATTAAAAGACTGAAGTGGAGTTGGGCTGGACATATTGTTTGAAGAGATGATAATAGAGGGACAATTAAGAAATTTTAAACGGGATGCCAAGAAATTGTAAAAGACCCAGAAAGAGACTACATGTGAGATGGATGGATGAAATAATAAAGTGTGCAGGGGTGATGTGGAGAAGAGAAGCTAAAGATAGGAAAAGATGGATTGAAGGTGGAGAGACCTTCATCCTGCAGTGGATTGATAATGGTTGATGATGATAACATTTTCATAATTTTTAAGTTTTCTCAATTTTTTTTATATATAAAAAAGATAAAATCAAGCAGTCATATATAATTTTTTTGTAAAATTGATAATCAAGCATATATTTATTCTAACTTGTGACTGAATGTTTGCTGTGATAATATTTCCTTACAATATTACATCTTTGTCTCATGAAAGCAAGTGATTAATTCAAATTCATGCCATTATTTATCCTATAGGGTCACAGTAGCTTGATGAAAATGGTAGTAGCTTATTCCTTTTTCTTTCATGGATGTAATTATCAATTTGCATCCACAAAGTAATAAAATATAAAATTAGGATGGTGATAGCATGATTGTAATTCTCAGATATTTGTAACAACATATGCATCTTTTCCAGTGCTTTGAATAATTTAAGTAATTGTTTACAATAAATGTGTTATTATCATTCAAGTGTTATTAAAAATATTTTCATTAAAATTATATAAGTAAGGTAAGAGTAATATTTCAATATGGTCTTTGCTTCATACTGAATATGTTTTATAATTATATATATATAAGAACCATTGTAATTTTGAAATGAATAAATCTATCAATAAATATTGCATAATTTATTTTTTATTGACAAGATCACTTGGATTTCTAGCTGACTGATAATAAATATAATAAAGACAGAAAAATCAAAATCAGATATGAAAGATTTAGATATAAAAACAAAATCTGTCTTTCCCATATTTCAATATTAGATAATATGACACAATACCTTTGTTAACAGGATGTTAACAAACAAATTTTGTTAACCATGAATTATTTTATAATGTAAAAAAATGCACTGGTTTTAATGATATAAATACTTTTTTTAAAGTTAAAAAACAAATAAACATGTAACACCATTACATCATCTAAAAGCAATATTTTTTTAAAACATTTGGTTGTTTATATATTAACACAAATGAATAATTGAAATTCTCTCCTGTCTCTAACCTTACCGCATACCACTGCATTCATTATAATGTGAATGTTAAATATTTTTAAATTACTATCAATTACAATACAATAATGTTAAAAAAAAGTAATTACTGTTTCCATTACAGTATGGACTAATAAAACATATATTCTACAAGAACTAAAAGAAACTCTACGCATAAATATCCAAATGTGAAATATTAACTATACTCAATATATATAATATATGCACATATCCAATATAAATATAATTACAATAATATAATTACCTGTAAAGCATTTCTAAGGCTTATTCTGGTTTTAAAAAAAGCAAACTGCTGAAATTCTGGTTCTGCTTCTTCAAACAATGCATTCTGTTTTAAACATAATATATATAATACTAATAAAAATATATAAATAAACTCTATAAACAATTTACTATAATTTTCTTTATTACATTTTTAGTTCTAATTTTTAGATACATTTTTCTTAAAAAAAATATTATCTATCAAGTCATAATTTTATTTTAAAAACATAACTTTACCTTTAAAAGTTGTCCTAAGCTTAAATTTAAATCTACTTGCGCTTTTCCGAACACTTTGGTGGATACATCTGTAACAGGACAGAAATATTTAATTTTTATAACATCATTTTTGCTTTATTTGTTTACACGTTTTTACGTTTAAATATGAACTAAAAAATATTCTTACTCTTATTGGCTCCAACTTTTCTGCTCATATTTTGTACTCTGTTAGACAATTGCAACTCAACAGCACCTGTTTCTAATCTTACTGCACTAGAAGTTGGTGTAGTGGCAGTTATTTGAATGCCCTGGAAATATATACAAATAATATACTTATATACGTGTTTATATATAAAATGTATAACAGTAGTAATGTATTTTATAAATAACTATAATAAACCACAAAAGTACTTTCAATTAATTTCTTAACCTTCTTCAATTGAAAATCATTTACATTTAAATTTAGCAAAGTAAATGTCACCATGTTACACACCAAGATTAATGAATTTTAACATTTGCACATTGTTTATTAATAAAAAATATCCTACTTTTATTTATCTATATTGCTTTCCTAATTTTTCTTATAGTTGCTCTCCTCAGAAAAAATCTTAACATTTTTCAGATTGAAATTGAAAGTAAACTCGTGTGTTTTTCACAATAAAAAAAACAGATGTCATTATTAAACCATTACTTTTCTTATATTTTTATACATTTATATAATAATTGATGCTATTTTAACCTTTTCTCAAGATAAAATTTGATATACAATATTACTTTTTTGTTTCATAGGTATACTTTTTGAATTATTTATCAATCCATTATCATTAGGTGAAACTCAAAACAAAACATTACATAAATCTCTCTATATATTTTTGAAAAATATAGTTTGAGCATTTGAAATACATGAAGAAGATATCCTTTTTTTATCGTTAACCTTCTGTTTCTTTAAATAAGTGTATATATATACATTTTAAATTGATATAAAAAACAATAAATTCAGTTTCAGTCAATTCTTTTGTAAATATTTCAATATTTGGAGTGAATCTGGGATGATGGAAAAATTATCATCAACCCCGAGTCAATAGAAAAATTACCGAAAAATATTTCAAATAATGAAACTTAATATAAATTTAAAATACATAATATATAAAATAATATCAAAAAATATATAAGTAATGCTATATATTCTAAGAGCATGAGAGATCTTGATATCTCTGAGAGATCAGCCCAGTTAACTCACTAGAGTAACTATAAGTATAATGAAATAAATTCACCAGCATTACCAATAAGTATAAGTACTACTCATTCATCATCAGTGAATGATTAACAATAAAAATAAATCAACAGTCAATTTTGTAACTGAACTTAAAATGGGTCTACTATAGACCAGATCAAGCTTTGCCAACTTGAGGTAATTATTTAAACATTACTTTGGAAGCACAAATGCAAGTACTAATCCATCTGAATATATAACCATACAAACAATAATCCTGGGATATTAAAACATGCTGATCATCATCAATGCTCTGGTCACTTAATATCATTAATGTACTGGCCATTACAAACTTAATTTCTATTAGAGACTAAACTAAAATAAAATGTAATGCATATGAATATATTCTTAGCACCAAACCAGGAACCTTAGTCAACTGGATGCCCATAAACACAATTATTAATCCCTTTTTCTATCAGACCATTATGCATGAATCTAGCTTAGAGAACATAAGATCTATAACTGTTATTGTGATCAAGATATGACACAATCCATAATATCCTAAAAACTTTACAATCAAGTTCATTGGAATAATTTTAACAATTGAATACAAGTTTATTAACAACAACAACAAAAAATGACATTACGGTTTTTAGAATTCAGCTATACACATAGAAGACTTCTGATTTTGATTACTATACAAAATTCAAATTATTAAGGTGTGATTTACATATATGTTCCAATATACAACACCTATATATATCTGCACATAAACATGTGATATAATTTTACAAATGAACATATTTGAATGACATTTAATGATAAAAAAAAAGATTAAATTTTATACATATATCTATATGACACGCATTGATATGTGCACACAGAGATGTAGCATAATAATTTCTGAACATATTTGAATTGCCATAAAATAAAAAAATTTAATTATTACATTGTGATTTACATATAAGTGTCTATCTGACCCACATTGATATTTGCACATAGATATGCAGTACAATTGATTTATATTTCAATCATCATATAAAATACAATAAATGATTAAAATTTTCAGTTATCACATTTTAATAATACGAAAAACTTATATTAGATTTACTTAAATTACATATATATAATTGCACAGACGTGTGACATATTAATTTATTAACATATTTAAATTTGTTAAAATAATAAATGACATTAATTTTTATAATTAACATATATGTTTGGACTCATTGGCATTTATATCATATATTTTAACTTGTCAAAATAATAAAATTATTAAAAATACATTTTCATAATTAATTTCCTGTTAAATATACATAAGATTCACACATCCGTGTGAATATATAAAAAAGTAATAATATAAATCAGTTTTGAAATTCTATCATAACAGTTTACTCTTTTGTTTTCTTAAAATAATATCAACTTCTTGACAATTTATAAGTTCATTTTTTGATATCACTCTCAGTCAATTAATAACGTCCTTAAATTAATCCAAAAAGATTTGTTTTTAAGTAATAATATAAATCAGTTATCAAATTCTATCATAACAGTTTACTCTTTTTTTTTTTAAAAAAATAATATCAAATTCTTGACAGTTTTTAAGTTCCTTTTTTGACATCACTCTCAGTTAATTAATTTTAAATTTATCTAAAAAGATTTGTTTTTTTGATTTCTTTTTTTTCTTTCAAAATTAGGATTGTCAATTAATTAATTATTGATTCTTAGCTTTTCTTTTAATTCAAGCAAAATTATTTACTTGTTTCACATTTAAAATGTTTCAATAAATGATTTAAAATATCGTTCTATATATATCTATAACTTTTAAACTCATTTTTACTGAAAAAAATATTTAAAATTTTGTTCTCATTATATATAATGCTACTCACCATATACATTTATTTGTGCTTCTCTGCATAAAGATAAATCAGCATATGTATAAATTAATTCTTTACCAAACTGAGAGATTTCTCTTGGTGAGATTGGTTTATAGTTACATCGGGAACAATATAATTCAGGTATGATTGACATTCAATCAGTTCCCTTCTGTCTAAGATTTGATAGACTTCAAGTCAACAAGCTGTCTTGTAGAACACATTTGTAGCTGTGAAACACAAAGAAGTTGGGTTATTTTCGTCCATGTGAATTCAAACTCCATCATCATGAACTAGTAGCTGCTGCTTCTGAACATGCCTTCCTTGCAGTCTTACATCTTCATGGTAGTTTTTTGTCCGGATCTGAACTACTCTGCTAGCTATCTAATTACTGCTAACTACAACAAAAAACTACCCAATTCCTCTAAAAACAACAAACTATTACTGCTTTTATATCCACCCTTTTTTTATAGTAGGGTGACAAAAATTTATTAATTAAAAACTTTTTCTTATCTCTCTTGATTGGAAAAAGTTAATTTCATTTCACTTTAATCCTTTGGAATTTTATCAAAGTATTATCTACAAAGATTTTTAAAAATAGATAATAGAAATGTTTACAATTATTTTAATTTCAAAATCAGAATTCAATAAAAATATTTATTAGACCTTTTAAATGTTTAATTTATAATAAAATTTTATTTTAAATTCAAAATTATTTAATCTTTGATTATTATTTTGTTACCAGTGAAATGTAGACAATATCTACAAAAACTTTTGTCCGTGTTTATTTCTACTTTTCATTTTAACTTTATATATATATATTTGTGCACACACACTATGTTATTGTGTGCGATGTAACATAACTGTTCCAATATGCATAGAAAGATCTCATAATGTAGTACTAAAGTCGCAGCTCCTGTACCTTGCTTGCTATATTTTGTAGAAAATATATTATGCTTTAGTAACTCGAGAGCTATAAGTTATAAAGCTAAGTTTTACTTCAGAAAAAAAATTAGTAATAAAATGAAAATGTATATTTAGTTTAAAAACCAATAATAAGATCGTTAACAATTAATGGAAACATAAATGTAAATAGATATGTAAGTTTTTAAAAAAGTAATCAAAAATAAAATTTGTAAAATAAAGGTAACTTTATTTTGATAATTTGAATTTAAGTCTAATTCAATGAAGAAAGATTGGTTTGCAGATAAATTAGACTTAAACAGATAAAATGTAAGTTAAAAGCATTCTATAAAAGACTGCTGAAAGATAATGCAAATGATTATTTTCAAGGCCGGATATAACTTGTGGATTTACAATACCAAAAAAACTGTGTATTGTTAAAATCAAACCACTAAACTATTTTAGGAGAAAACAAATGGAATAAATATTTGAAACTAATTACTGTGGAATGTGAACGGACTTAATTAGAAGCCAGATCCTCATTGGCATTGTAAAGATGCATTAGTAAAATGGATTTACAGTTACAGTTGAATGATAGGAATTTCTTTAATAAATTCAAGCAAGGAGAAAACAGTATAAATAGAACGTGCAATAAAAGAGCGGGGTCGTCAGTTGTTGTTGCTGTCATAAAGATCTGTGAAAAAAGTGCCCCAGACTTCTGCAATGATGGAAGTGTCCCAGAGACCATGCTTCTGAAGGTGAAAGAAAGCTGACTAGGTACAATGTTTATAAACCTCACTGGTATTTTGTGATTTGTATATGCTTGAGAAGCCTAATTAGAATTGTGTTTAAGTGCTGTGAGTATAAACTTTTAATATTCACTTAGATCCATCACTATTGTAGTGGCAGTATTTGTTTGTTTGGTGGTGATTATAGCATTGAAGATTTAGAACTTTAAATAAAGAACTAATTGTTAATGTGTATATAAAGTAATTATGCATTGTTATTTAGTAAAATCTTAACTGATGTGTATATACCTAATATGTAAATAAATGTATTTATTCTTATTTAATACTTTTGTGATAATTGTTGGTAGTCAGTTTCATAGCTAAACACACCATATTATTGTTTACTATGTAATACAACTGTTTCAATATGCAGAGAAAGATCTCATAATGTAATACTAAACGCAGCTCCTATGCCATGCCCATAATCACGAGTTTGAATCTAGATGAATTTTTTCCAGTTCCAAGCTAGCTTAGAATTTTTTTTATCAAATAGTCAGTTCATAGCAACAGAACTAGCACTACAATTAATTATTTCTCAGTAAATAAATATCTTTAGTTAGAGAATAAAACAAAAAAAAACAAACATTCAAAAACCTCACTACTTAATAGCTGATTACTCGTAATGCCTTTTTATCTTTACTGCTTGGTTTTGGAGAAGAAAGCTGTGAGAAATCTTTAATTTTGTAGTGGTCTATTTAAATGTTGCTTACCTATATTATTTTTAAATAGACTACTGCAAACCAATGTTCTCTTCAAAGTTGTCCTCCTCACAGCAAGAAGCAATGATAGCATCTTCATAAAATAACTATGGCCATTCATAAAACAAATTCAAGCTGGTTTTTAACAACCTTTTTATGTCATAACTAAAACTACCATTTCAACTTGAAGCATAAATTAGCTAGAGACAGATGTCATTTTATATATTTCTATTGCATTATATATAATCAACAATCATATACACAGATATTATATGTAATTAAATAAATTCGGCACTTCCTAAAAAAATATATATCGTCGTAGAATGAACTGAAGACCTAAACAGTTGTCAAACATGCTAGAATAGCATTATGATCATAATCCATTTATTTTACAATATAAATTTGTAAATATAAAATTGCAATTATATTAAGTTCAAACGAGCTTAGTAAGCACACCTGAAAAAATATATTCCACCCAAAATATATATTTTTAATATGAAAAATTGGACTATTTTTACAATGAATATTTTTTTATCAATATTCAAGATTTGCATTGCAAGACAATTTTGAGATTTCATTCTGGTAATTACACTCATACATATATATTAAATCTATAGTGTCAAAAGATAAATAGATCAATTATATGTAAATTAGATCTCCACAGCCTTCACACTTAAATTTAAACCAATAAATATTTCAATTCATTGTCAAGACGATACTAGAATAGGCAAGAAATATACTTCATACCTTTGTCTATGACATGCAAATAGATTATTAGTGCTAGCAACAATAAGCAATGGATAGAAATTCAAGCTGCATAAAAATCAATCAAGATAAACTATTTGAAGATACATTAATAATCAATTTTCTAATATTTCAAACAAATTATTATACAACATTTAATATATATACAAAAAAATCTAAAATGCCAAACAGACTCTTTAAATATCAAATACATAATTAAAAAGTGAATTTCCATTAACTATCCATTCACAATGTTGACTTAACAATGGATAAAATATTTATTAGTGTCATAAATTAATTTACATTTATACATATAAAATTTTTACAGTGAGGTAAAACTATATTTTATATTTTCAAAAAAAATATTCTTTTAATAAAAATACCTTAAGTCTGAGTTGCAAAGAATACAACATTCGAGTTGGTTTGGCAAGAACGACTGCAGATTTATCATCATCGCCCCATAAAGGTACTGGTTTATCACCTCCTGAAACTTTCTGGACAACTTCATTTACTTCCTAAACAACCATAATATTTATTCAAAATTTTTAAAAATAGATAAACAATAACTTTTAAATACATAGTAAAGTGAATAAATAAACAAATAAAGGTAAAAATTTGATAAAAATAAAAATTTTAAATACTAATTTATAAATGATCTACAGTATTAACTTTCTTATAAGACGATAATTCACTCTCCATAAAATTAAAATTGTCAATACAGTATTGATATTCAACTGAATGTAAATATCATACAAGATTAAGACTTATTTCCAACAAAGAAAATATTATCATAATAAAAAATATTCAGGAAATGGTTATTTATTAATTTTGCAAAGATTTTAACTTAATATAACTAGCAAAGTGATTAGAAGAATGATGTATTTCTCTCTATATACATATATTAAAACAAAACTTTGGAATTAACTCTAAAATATTCAAAATACCAACTTATAAATAAATAAGAGCTATTGTTTCCTGAAGGTTGATGATAGTGGTATTTTAGTTGTATTTTTATATTGGACTTTTTCTATCATTTAATATACGTATTGAATGTCGTTAGTAATAGCACACAGTCTCCTCCCTTTTTCAGGTGTTGCAGAGAGTATTAGCATGGGAATCGAACATGAACCCTTAGATTCTTGAATACTGAATTTTAAGGTAAAGCTCCCACCAAATGAAACATCCTGCCAAAGGCAACAGTCAGTAGAAATTTCATATACTTATCTATGATGCTCCTCAAGAGCCAACTTGATTAGTGATTTCCATACATTATACATAGTCACACTAGATTAACTTATGGGATTGTTAGCCATTGTCATATGAGCAGCTTCTTTAAATTTTCTTCTTTGTATCTTTTCTTCTCTATCTAATACTTTTGTATTTTCTCAATTGAACATATGTTCATTGGTACGTATATAGTCCACTACCTTTATTTTGTGTTCTTGCAATTGCTTTTCAATGGGATGACTGGTCTCATCAATATATGTTCTTCCACATTCACATGGTATATCACAGATGCACTTTTTGCTTTTCAGTCTTTCCAGTTTAGGCTTTGCAGATGTTACAATTCCTTGTAGTGTGGTATGGCTCTGGAAAGCTGTTCTGATGTTATACTATTGCAGATTTTCCTTAATTTGTCTGCTATTATTGGTAAATATGGATACACTACTGTAGCAATAATTTTTTCTTTTTGTTGTCTATTTAATGTTTTCTTAATAACAGCTGATGGATAACCATTATTCACAAGAATTTGTTGTATATATATCACTATGGAACAGAGCAAAAGAAGTTTGTTCAGAAACTAGTAATTTGAAATAAGAAAAGATCTGTATAGAACAAACTCTTATGAAAAATGGTTATCCATGAGGTATTATTAAGAAAACTTTAAATAGACAACAAAAAGAACCAGCAATCATTGGTATGGTAGTGTATCCATACCAAACAAAAATAATAGACAAATTAAGGAAAATCTGCAATCAGTATAACATCAAAAGAGCTTTCCAGAGCCATACCACACTATGAGAAATTGTAACAGCTATAAAGTCTAAACTTCAAATGCTGAAAAGCAAAAACTGCATCTATGAAATACCATGTAAATGTGGAAGAATGTATATTGGTGAGACTATTTGTCCCATTGAAAGTGATTGCAAAAACACAAACAGATGATTAAAAGAGAAAACAGACGTGTTTAAAGTAGCAGATCGTGTATGTACCAATTAACATGTTCAATTGGAAAAATACAAAAATACTGAATAGAGAAAAAGAAAATTTAAAAAAACTGTTCACATGACAATGGCGAACAACTCCTTAAGTCAACCTAGTGTGACTATACATAAATGTATGGAAACTACTAATTAATTTTGCTCTTAGGAAAAAGTAGAGAAATCAGGAAGAGATAAGTATATAAAATTTCTACTTACTGTTGCCTTTTGCAGGATGGCTCAGTTGGTTAGAACTTTACCTTAAAATTTCGTTTTCCACAATCTAAGAGTCTAGGTTCAATTCCCATGCTATTACTGTTACTGATCAGGCCAGCAACACCTGAAGAGGGAAAAATAATACTTCTGGAAATATTGCGCATATACTAACTTGTGTACTACTACTAACAGTTGAATGTATTTGGAAAATTTAAATAAAAACTATATCAAACTTTAAACATTATGAAAAATTATGTCTAAAGCTGGCCAAAGTAAAAAATCATTTAAATTTATTATGTAAATGTAAATCTGAAGAAATAGTTCCTAAAGGTTTGCAACTAAGAATTTCCAATTCACTTCCAAAGAGCTGAGAAAAATACTCGGAGAGCAAGTGAAGCTAAATGTTCAAAGATTTTTCAAGTATAAACCTTGCATTCCATTAATAATGTAGAATGTTTTCTAAAAAATAAACTTTACTGATAAAGACTTCACAAAAGTTTCCCAAGCAGTAAGAAAATCATATTCTACATTACCTGGATAAATAAAAGAATGTCAAAAAATAAATAAAAATAAAATCAACAATCATAATGTACCAGCTTCATCTGTTAAAAATCTCAGATCAAAACATCTAACAAATGCTGAAATTTCTGTTCTTGAAAAAAAAATTAACATATTGCTAGAAAAGATGATAATAGATGGACAATTAAAATCTTAAACTGGATTCCAAGATTGTAAACGGCCCAGAAAGAGACCACATAAGAGATGGATGGATGAAATAAAAAAGTGTGCAGGGGTGATGTGAAAAAGGGAAGCTAGAGAACAGAGAAGATGGATTGAACTTAGAGAGATCTTTATCCTGCAGTGGATTGATAATGGTTGACAATGATGATGATGAATAGTTACATATTCCTGCTGTTTAACACATTCATTTCCTGTTATTCACTCAAAAAATGATTATATGTATTAAAAAAATTGTAACTATAGTTTGGAAAGTACAACAAATGTTTATCAAGGACTGTATTTTTTATTCTTAATAAGATTTTTTTTGTAAAAAAAAAACAATTTTCCATTTAAATAAATTCTTTAGTAATCAATATAAAATTGGCCAATATTCACAAAACAGCAATTTAAGCAACTTCTAAATATCTAATCCGAATATTAGGTAAAAACTCTATAAAAAATAATTATTTAAAGGGATTTCATTTTACATTTAAAGAAACATAAGACTGCAATTTATATTATCTATATAAAAAAGTTGTCCTACTTACAAATCACAATCCATTTGCATACAAATAAAGCTGAAGCATATTATTGTAGTGAATAATAATAAAACATTCAGCTAATTGGTGATGATACTGTCTAGTGATAGAGCATAGAAAGTGAAAGTTGGACTTTGATCTAGAAATTTTTAGCTCTCGAGTGTAACCCTATATCACTGCATTTAACTGCACATGCCACTATTGAAGTTTATTTGTTATTAATCAAATAATATTGAGTATTAAAACAAACTCTCTCATAATTTTTTATTTATTGATTCATAAAGATACAATAGGACAATTCATTATTGGGATGTAGATCACAAGATTATTTCAAAATTCTATTTTTAAAAGTGTAGAAATCAAAATCTCACACTATATCTACATAAATTATTAACAGAAAATTAAAACAAATGTACCTTCATAAAAACTTTCTGTACAAATACTAGGTGATTAAGCAAGTCTGTAGTTAAGCTGTGTTCAAAAGACCCAATTTCTGCTACAGCATTTAAGTAGTTACCTTCTCGAAGTACCACACCTTCAATAAATTGGGTATTGTCATATTTTGGTGCACCGGTTACATCCTGAATATATTCTGCTGATAGATGTACAGGAGGTAAATCAATACTGGCTGAGGAAGGAAGATTAGCTTCTACAGTTTGAATCTATAAATTAAAATTATATATATGTATCAGATTGAATTATTTTAACAGTATTTGAAGTTTCAAAAATAGAAGAAGTTTATTTTTCAAATATGAAATTTGTCACAGATTTATTCATAAACCATATATGTATATATAATAAATGTAGTACAAATTCAAGATTTAATATTTTTTATCACAATAATATAAATAATTGAATGGCTTTATTGATTGGAAGTTCATGTGCCAGAAGTTCCACAATTGGAATCGATCTGAGGAATTTATGCACCAGTCTGACATTTTATTACTACCTTAAACCACATTACCTAACATAAAATAAATAGATTCATTCCTCATACTATGTTTCAATTATAACCCCGTCTTTCTGGATATGTTAGAGTTATATAACCAAAATAGTGGCTAACCTTCCTATATATGACATATTTTATTTTTAATGCATCACACTTTTCTGCTTGTGTTTAAACTTACAATATTAAGCAAGTATTATACAATGCACAAAAAATTTGTAATCTCATTTCAATTCTTAAATATCTTGATGATACCCATAAATGTTAAACTGAATATGTAATAACTGTATATCAAAATGTGTAATAAATGATAATCAAATATTTAGAATTCTTTCACAAAGATCTGAGATTAAATATTGTTTACCATTATCTGAAGTAAAATAAACGAATTAATCTCCCATGTAACATATGTTTCAGCTGCAGTCTAAACTCAGAATAGTGACCCATGTATCATATATACAGATTCATAAGATATACTTTATTTTTATAGGATTAATATAAAACTGCATTTTTCTATTTACATTAAATTTATAATTTATATTACATAACCACTATATATGAGAGAAATAATTATAATTTAATCCAAATCTTATATATCTTGGTAATAAACATTAATGCTAAATTAAATACATAATAATAATTACTCTATTTCAAAACAGATAATAAATAAAATGCTAATTTTTAGGTTTCTTTTTTCAAAAATCAATATCACTGACTAATTATAGCAAAACATTCATTATTCATATATTTACATAGTTATAAATAAATCTGTATATATAAAAAATAAATAAAAGAAATCCACTTAAACTTGTTAGCATTAATAAATCTTTTTTATGATAAAATATATATATATATTTTAATATTATAGTCAATACCAAGAGTTTAAATCCTTTAATGTATTACTTCAATTGTCATATTTTTACAAGATTATGGTATTAAATCTGTATTTCTATTCTTAAGAGCTATGAGTCATAGGTTTGATTTTAATTTTTGTTGAAAATTTTGATAAAGATAAAAAAAAAAAAAAGGCAAAAAATTTCTCCAAATTTATGAATCCTAAACAATTACCATCACATGTGAGTAAAACTAAACTAGTTTTAACTAAAATTGACAAAACCAGCAAATATTTTTGCTGGTAATTTTTGAAATAATTTATAACCTGGAAACTGAAAAAATAAAAATTGGAAAAAAAAAATCATACAAAAATAAAATAAAAATCCAAGTTCATATAAAAAGAGCTACATCATAACTAAATTTTATCATTCATGAGAAATCATAGATGAATGGAAAATACACATTCGAAATGAAATAGGAAAAACTTATATACATTACACAAAACCACATTTAATATATGTTGCCTACTTTGTTTGAAGTACAAATTCTGTACTATTTTAGAACAAATGAATTTAAAATGAGATGTTTCTGAATAACAGAAATATTTAAAAATATAAAATAAAATTATAAATTAATTTTTAACAAAATTTAAATCTAAAACAACTTATACAAATGTGAATTTAACCATTTCATAAAATTATAAAAAAAAGTTCTTCGGATCATTATTATAATGAATAGACAAAAAAAATCATTGTATCTGCTAAAATAAATGGAAATATTTTTTCCAGATCAAATAAGTGAACATAAATACACAAGTAAATGAAATCTATTTCATTTTACTGCTTTAAATTACCTTAGACTCAAAACTAAGTGAATGAGTTGGTAAATCTACTGTAAACTTGGCTTTATTTCCTGTCAGACCAATACTGACAACCTGGCCCATCTAAAAAAACAAAACAAAATCTTAATAATTGCTAAATTTAATAACAATAAAATGTGAAAAAATATTCTATATATTAAAATAATTGGTTTTTATAAGTAAAAAAAAAAAATGAGAATACAAAATTCAGGTTTTTCCATGTAAATGATAACTAATTATTATCATTATATCATTGATGCTTCAAATAAATCACACTGACAACTACATGGAAGTACAGCAGTCTGCTGTTAAAGAGATTCATAATAGAAAACAGATTGCAAATCACCTATCATGTAACTTAATACTTTAAATATTTTATCCAATATGAAATTTAGAAAAAATCAGAATAAGAAAAGACATTGTTAAAAGATTAATTGATGTCAGTTATACCTCAGCAATTGCTGTACTTTTTAAATCTGGTTCATTTCAAATTGGGTGATATAATTAACAGCTGAAGCATATGACAGATTACCAGAAATATTTTGGTTTTGTTACCAGTATCTCTAAAGATGCCCATATTAGTCAAAATCCAAAACATTGATGCTATAGCAATAATAATGAGCAACTACATATAAGGAAAAGACAAAATTATATTTTTACATGTTTTAATACACTAGTTTTAAAATTTTTTAATTAAGCAATCTAATTCTCAATTTTTGAGATCTGTGGAAAATTTCTTATATGTGCATATATATATATATTAGAAGGGACGTGAACTCAGACTTTCAAGCTTCCCATGGCTAGGTACTTTATCTTATACAACTGATACACATGATGTGAAAAAGATAAATGATCTCCAGTATATGTAAGTCTGAGTTCAGGTCCCTTCTAATTACATTAAGTTTAATATAGGCAATATACTTATATTTCAATATTACATATTCAGCCAGTATTCTGCTCATCCCTCTTCTATGCATTTAAATGGACTATTAAGTCCTATATGTGAGAGGTCAGAGTGAATGTCAACATGGGTATGACAATAATATTGGCATCAACAAGAACTTAAGTGTTCCACCATTGGATTTTCAATTATATGAATGGCTGAAGAGTTGGAGGGTAGAGAAGATTGAAGCTTATCCTTTAAAGTTTGAAGATTTCTTTCTGAAAATAAACTCAGCATTGATTGTATATATGTGTGGAAAATAGTGATCCTGTACCAACTGATGAGTGCTGGTTCAGCATGAAATATGTAACTATTCACATGTATGGGGTCATGTGTAACAATTGTATAAGATGGAGTGTGTAGTTGTGAGCTGCTTGAAAGTGTCTGAGTTCAAGTCCCTTCTAATTACATTAAGTTTGGTATAGACAATATACTTATATTTGAATTATATATATGTGTGTATTATTCGATTTTTTTTTTTATGGCTTTATAAAATGAAATATTTTTTCCCACGTATATCTATATATCTCTTTATATATATAATTGACTGAAATATATTGTGTAGTCTCACTGCCAAAAGAAGTGATTATATAAATGGTAATTGAGAACAAAGCAACTAATCTTAATATATATATATATTGATACGAAGATTTTCATGAGTTGCATATATATATTATAGATATGTTTATCTTAGCAAATAGTCTCAAAATACTTCAGAAATTCAAATTAAATCTCATCAATTCTTTGTGCTTTCTCAATCTATTTCCACATCATTTATAGTTCTTTTCACTAACTATTTATACAGATAAAAATTTATCATCACACAAATTATTCACTTTTTTTTTAAATCTATTCAATATTCATATTCTTTACTTATAACTTATTATTTTTGTTTCAGCTACTGCTTTATTCTCATAGTGTTTTTTCCATCTAAATTGCAATTTCTATTACAATTCAAATTAAATCCATCTTCATTTTGTTATTGCTCAATATTTGCCTTCTAACTATCCTTACCTGCTGCATCAGTGTAAGTTTTTGAAACATTCATTTATCTTCTTTATTATTTATACTTTTTTTTTCTTTCTACCACTGTACTGATAATCTTACTACAAAATCAAAAACTTTTGCTTTTACTCTTTCATATACTTATGTCAATATTACATTTATTTTAGATTATTTTCAAATCATTCTTCCTTTTATATGAATTTATTTATATTATTTATAAAATTTTCTTATGTATCAAACATGAATTTTTTCTTAATATTTCATATAATTTATTTATTTCTTAGCCTCGATTTATTTTATTCTCATAATAGCTAACTTCAATTTCATTCTTATTAAATTGTGATGTGAATTTATATCAGCTCATGATATGTAATTGATTTTTAATATTATTTCTAAACCTGCTTTAAATCAATTCATAATCCAATTAAAATCTAATAATAATATAATAAATATATAATATTCAATTTAAAAATATTATTTAAATCATTCTTTTGCAAAATTAATAGATAATTATAAAAAAAATGTACTCCTGATGACATTAAATGTATATATATAAGAAGGTCACATAGTATTGTGATTAGTGTACTTATCTTGCCATGTTCGTAATTGAAATTCAAATTGGATTAAGTAAAACTTAAAACATTTTTCAGGTTACAAAGGATCTTAAAATTCTTTCGATTATATACCTAACTATTTAATTATTAGTCAGTAAATGAGTATTTAGCTACTCTTAGTTAGAGAATAAAACATGGATAAAAAACTGTTAAAAATTCTACTGGAAGGTTATTTAAGAAGCCTTTGTTCAGTAGTGGACCATTTAAAGCCATTTGACATCTTTTTATTATTAGATATCTATATAATTTTTAAAATTTCAAAATATACTTACATTATATTGTGCTCTTAAAGAAGGCAGGAGTGAGGCTTCGATAGTCAGGCTAGTCAAAACAACACTAAAATGAATTACAATGGACTTCACTGGCAAATGTTTAGCTGCCAATATTTCCCGACTGGTAGCTAAATTTTCTTCGTATTTAGGAGATCTTGCAGGAAGACCATCTACATCTTCATTTGCTCTAGATTAGCATTAATAAATTATTTTTATTAATTAAATAAAAGTTATATTATTATTCATTCTATATATAAGTTTAAAAATATTTACCTAAGCCTTGATGGATTTCGTCGAAATTCTAATAAAGTACTTGACAATTGTTTTGTTCCACGGGTCATCATGCCATGAAGGACAACCGGATGATGTGGTATGTCAACTGTAATTGCTCCAATAGGAATCAGAACAGAATTTTTTTCTTTATTTCTTTTAATCGATGTTGAATATAGTCCTTGAGTTTTTGCTATATTCACTTTTACAACAGTTCTACAAACACAAAAAATAAATAAAAGATAATTTAATCATAAAAGTCTTAGTTAACAATACAATATAAAGACAATGATTTAAAATTAAGCTTTGATCATATTAAGATAAAATGGAAATATTCAATTCTATAAATTTAGCAGTTTATTATCTATCTTCCATTTTAAAGTAAAAATAATAATTTATCAATAACTATCTTATATTAAGATAAAATTAACAAATGCAATATTACAAAAAATATCTGATCTAATTATGCTCACATTTTTTAATAGAAATTAACTCAATAATTATTATCATAAGCATAATAGAACTTTATTATTATTAGGATCTATCATTTTCATTGGCAATTTTTTGATTATCATATGAATGATCTTTTATCTGTTTGTTTCTTCTTTTGTTCATTTTCTTAGCCATCTGCAGTATTTTCAAAAAATTTCACAAGCATCATAAATTCAAAATTATCAAACTTTTTATATAATAATAATAATACTTCTGAGAAATTCAAAACTATTAATATTTGTTATCCTAGTTCTTTCATATCCAGCTTTCACATCCAAACAATCACAAAATACATTAAAGTTTAAAATTTTCAATCTATGTTTTAAAGAATATATCCTTCATATATTTTCCAAGTTTTTTATTTATACATATCCAAAGTCTGGTTGGAATGAATTTTTTGACTGCTTGGATCTTTCTTTACATCTTTTCCAAGCTTTTTATTTGTACTCTATCCAGAGTCTGATCACGATGAATCTCTTGACTGCTTGGATCTTTATTTGTTGATTAAAAATTCAAAAAGGTAAAAAAAAAATGCTGTTGATAACATCATTACCATTAATTTTCTTACTTCAGTGATAAATATGAGGTCATAACTATATTTAAGATTGTTGATATATCTTAAATATACTTACAAACTTCTATTTTCTATATAAATTTAAGCACACAATTAAAGATATCAGAAAAAGTAAATGACTCCCAAGACATATCTCATACTGAACACTTCTCATACATCTTCATTATCCCTGTTCATCATTTATCAATATCTTATTATGTTTTCAGATATTTTTATCCATGTATTTAAAGTGTTTTGTAATAAAGTAAAAGTATATGTAGAATATTACATATGGGGAAAAAAGAGGAATGGAATTGGATCATTGATATCATGTGATTGTGGTTAATAAGAATAAGAATAGTATAATTTTTAACTTAATGAATGATTAGTAATAATCATTTAATGACTTGCTCTGCATGATTTGATGCAGTGAATAGTAGTAGATTATGAAGCTCAAGGTCTATGGATCACAAGTGAGTTCTGTCACTTCTGTTCTCACACTTCTTATGAACTCCTGTGCAATAAATTATTCAATTTATATATATAAACATTTATTTACCTAAAAAAAATGTTGTCAAATATTCTTTTTGCAGGAAATTTAGCATTGTAGTAAATTGATCTTTCTTCTACCAATCTCAAATCCATATTTGATTTGTTCAATTGATTTCATTCTCTATATATTCGATAAGTGAATGATAAAATGCAGCTCTGTTTAACTACTCCACTAATGTCAAAACTGCTCATTTCATCATAATGTGTTTAACTGTAGCTTCAAGTTACCATATAGAGATATAGCCTGATCATCTAAATAAAAAGCCTTTTCATTTATAACAGTACACTAGGAATGTTTTGTTTATTGACTTTTCTAGAAATCTGATATATCTGATATTCTCTTTTAATGAAAGCTATAATTGCTGCTGAATGATTTTCATTATAATATTATCTATATGTAATGGAAGAGAAACTGTATAACAGTTTTCAAACTCTAGCAACAGTAACAACAACACAAAAACAGAATTATTTTATAGGAGGAAAAATATTGTTAAATCGAATGATGTTTGACTTGAAAAAGAGGTGAGAAAATTTCATAGTATTGTTAGATTGTATAATGCAATTATATTAAAGCCATTTGAATATATAAATATTGACATTATTATGAAAAAGAAAAAAATCCAATCTGCACGAAGATCCTCACTAGAATCTGAAATGTACAGAATGAAAACCAAGAAAAGTCTTATGTCATGAATTGGGGTATCAAATAGATTTTGTGGGCACATTTCTATAATACAAGTCTATGCCCCAACAATTCTAGCAAAAGAAAAAAAAAGCTCAAGCAGAAATTATTAACACATGTATGCATGATATATTTTTAGTAATTAGTGACTGAAATGCCAAAATTAAAAAAGAAAAAGTAAAAAATATTGGACAATAAGGACTTGATAAAGAATAAGAATTTGTAAATTCAATGATCTTTTTTTCCTTCAAGCTGCCAAAATATAGATTATACATATGTATCTGACCAATGCTCATTATAAGGGAAGACTTTAGTTAGCTTGGTTACAAAACTCTAGGCTATTTGAAATTTTCAAGTCACTATCTTGATAAGCATAACAAAAGTAAAAGTGGTTTACTGAATGTATGTGCAATCTAATTTTCTCATCAATAAATGTTAATAGCAAAAAATTAAGTGGTCAGCACTATCATTCATTGATTATTTGTATTCATAAATGTGATTCTAGAATGCAAATATTTAAATGTAAGTTAGTTTTATGTTGTTGTTTTTTGTTTCTGCCATATTTATAACAAAAGATCAAAGATGCTTATAGTTAACAGATAAATGAGATCACTAAAATATATAAATGATTTGTTCAAAATCTTAAGGTTTTGAAATTTTCAAGTCATTAATTTGAATACTATAAAAAAAAATAACTGCTAGTGAAATATATGCAAGTGAATGTTCATCACTAATGAAAGTCAATATTGTATATAAAAAATAGTTTTTTCAATGCAGATAGTAAATGTAAGCTAAAAGTCACGATACTCCGTTTTGGTATATATTTTCATATGCTTAAACTGTTGACTTCATTGTTCATTATATTTTATTACTTACCCATAAGTAACATAGGCGGTGTAAAAGATTTTACAGCCTGTGTAAAAGATTTTTGAGATTCTCTTTTTTATTTTAACTTAGTTTTAAAACTATTGCACGTTCAAAAAATTTTTTAGAGGAGCAAAAAGTACTCTTGATCTTCAAAAATTTGAAAGATTTTTTTGGTCAATTCTAAGTAGAATAAAAATAATATCTAAAATGAATCTTTTTTTTTTAATAAAATGTTTCAGTATGATTTAGAAAAGCATTTTGCAGAAAAGTGTGGAATAAACCAATTACGTCATTATTAAAATATTAAATTTTCAGCTTCTGTTCACATAATATCAACAAAGATTTGTTGTGTAAAAGATTCACATTATTTTATCCATTTATTTAACTTAGATTTTTTTATTAAAATATTAATTTCGCCTTATAAATAATATTGCAGCCACTATTTTTTGTTTTATAGTTTGATATGATTAAAGAAAAAAAATGTGCTACTGATAATATACCAGTTCTAAAATGATAAATGATTTTAAATCATTTTAAATAAAAAAATTTAAATAGTATATATGTAAATTACATCCAAGTGATAACAAATAATAGATGCTGAATGCAATCAAAATTATCCAGATAAAGTCATTAAAGAAGAATTGAAATAAAGACACTATAATAAACCTAAACAAACAAATAATCACAATGCCTTTAATAAAAAGTTTGAGTGCAAGAAATGACAGAACTAGGCCCATGGATCCATAGATCTTAACTCCCAGAGTCTGCCCCTCTACTTTATATCATATCACTTGGCAATATTATAAACCTTGAGACAGCACACAGATGAACGTATTGACTTTAGATTAAAATTGATGCAATACAAAAAAAAACAAATAAATATGGATCGACTATTTAAGACTGACAGCAAAATAAATAAAGAATAAATGAGAACAGAAGAATAAACACAACGACTTCTGTTTTCAAACACATTATATAGCAGACAGATCTAAAATTTATTTATCAAAGTGAACAAATATAAATTTTCGAAGTTATTAAAAAATAAACTAACTCAACTTTCAAATATTCACTTTGTTTTTTAAATAAATAAATGTACTCAAAATTGTTATAATTACAGAATAAAATTTGATGTAGTAAAACTATATTAATCTAAAATATGCTATATGGTTTAACATAGTAATAGAGTTTCAGACTTTGGAATGTGGGATTCTAGGATCGATTTAGATGCTGCCATTTCCAGTGCTCAAATTTCTTATGAACTTCTGCGATAAAGCCCTTAGAATATTTTTAACACAAAATATGTTAATAAACTTATTTTTATATCAAAAAGCCAATTTCATTTAAATAGAAAAAAAAAAAATTCATTGTTGTAACCTTGATAACTGTCGATTCTCTAACTTCTCTAAATATATATACATGTATATACTTTGACTATATTTCAAAAGTGAATTGTCATAATTTTAGTTATAAAAAAGTGTAGTTAACTTTCTTCATTTCTAGGTTAAGTTTATGACTTTTTCTAGAAAAACAATTTCAGAAGTCAGAGCTGAAAAAGATAACTGTCAATTCTGGAAAATATATGCCAATTGTTATGTCCGCACCTTACTAAATCTTATGGCCTGGACCCTTATCAGGGAGCTTTACTGTTCTCTGACTGAATTCCAATAGTTTATCCGATAATAACTCAACACTACTTCAGTTAAATGCAGTGCATTTAATAAATTTAACTCACAATAATTTAATAATTAACTGACAATAATTACTAGAGTAACTTTATATTTTATATATATACATAACCCGTAGGTGTACAAAATAATAATAAAAATCGTTCCGATCTGTTTAGTCCCTAGCTTGCTTTCTTGCAACCAGAGGCAAGCTCTTCACTCTAGAAGCTACTGGGCAAAGGGTGACGTCCAACACCCAAATTTTTAGTCCATCTGCCGTTAAGCTCCTCATTAACTGTCTTCATTATTCTCCTCCAACCTGCATGTCTTCTTTCGTTGTTTTCCTCCTACAGTTGATTGGCTGGTATTCCTATTCTTTATTTCTCTAAGTGCACACATATTGGATTCCAGAATGTTTACCTTTTGTTAATTTCAATTAACGAGTTATTATGAGATTTAAATTTTTGTTATCAATGGCAGAAATCTGACTCTCATTCCTTTAATTATTACAAGTACATTTTTAATCTCATTATCACTAATTTTAGTTTTTCGCTATAATTAGAGAATTATCTAATTTTAGAATTGAACATTATAGATTATGATTTAAGCTATCTTCCTGCACAAAAATCAAGTTTCACCAATGATCACAACAGAAGTTATTAGCCCATTTCCGGTGTGATTGGGGCATCACAAAAAATAAAAATTTTCAAATCAACACAGAATTACAACGAAATGATTCCTCAGCAACAAACAAACAAACAATGATTTAATGGCAAAATTAGTACAAATGATGTTTTAGACCTAAGCAGAGACATTGAAGCTACAAATGATTCATCCTCTTTTAGTTATTTCAAACTTTAACAATAAACTTTCAGATTATACAACCGAATCCTTGATTCCTAATCAAGACCTAGAATTCAATCCAAAGAAGCAGAATCCAATTAGTATCAACAAATAATAACCATAGTGAACCCTGAAGGACTTTATAGTTGGGTAAATTGAACAGGTATTGTGAATATTTGCAGACACAGGAGGTTGATAATGATTACAAACAGACTTTCAGCTCCATTGACCTCAGTGTGCTAGGTGATATGGACAAATGGTGTGTATTCATGGTGTGCAAGTAAATCTGGCTTGATTCCAGACTACATTAAATCCAACTGTTGCATTGGTGGGCACAGGTCTGCACTCCTCATTTCTTTCACAGGGGTTGATGATGGCGGTCGTTGGGGTCTGGTTTGTGGGTGCGGACTGTTGACGATTATTGCCGCTTCCGGAAAACCTGCCGGGAGGGTACAGGGTCAAAGTTTTCAGTGCCTTTACTGCTCTGATGGGCTGCTGCGCTTCCTCGATGGATTGTTTTTGGGCAGTGCAGATCTGTGCTCGTCCATATATAGATACATATTGAGTAAGGTTATACAACTCTTTTGTGGATATGTTTTTTTATCGAGCACATGTACTTTGTTTTTACCTTGTAACATTGAACACTGTAATATCATGTAGCTGGTGATCAGTCACCTGTGTTTTTTTTACCTTAATAAAAAAAAAAAAAAATTAGAGAATTATCTTTATTCTAATCTTATAACTTCTAACTATTTTTTACTTCTGTATTTAAAATATAAATCTTTTAATTCTACAATTATTTTTTATTTATTTACTATTACTTTCATATGAATGTGTGTGTAGCCACACACATACATATCACCAATGTAATTCATCATGATTTTTAATCATTATTGATATTGATCTATAAAAGGTCTCTCTAAATTTAATCAATTTCTACAATCTACAACTTCTTTTCATCGTATCACTTCCACAAATAGCCTCATACTACCCATCCATCTCATATGTAATTCCTCTTTAAGTGTTTTTAATCTCTTAGGATTTAAGACTTCAATTAATTGTTTATAAATAGCCTTTCTAGCAATATGTCCAAAACAAATCTATTTCGACCTCTTAATTCTTTCAATCGTAATTACTTCAAGATATATCACAATAAATTGAATGATTTTTTTTGTTAGACACATGTAAGTGATATAATTGTTATTAAAACTTGACTACTGAATATTGGAGATCACATAGTTCTTATTTATCTCAAGCTTATATATCACTCTTCCCTCTCATTTCACTATAGTAGATATCTTTTCTACTCATCTTTATTTAATTAATTTCTCATCCTCAATGTTCACATTATGGCAGATGTTCATTTTTATTTATATATTTTTAAAAAAGTGACTTACTGTAAACTTGGTAATTCTCCTTCTAATAGAACTATTACAGTCTGTATAACATGGCCAGTGAATGATGATTCTTGTGAACGCCTTCTTGAGACTGTTCCTTTTATTCAAATAGAACAATACATTATTCTTTTAAAAAAAAAAAAACAACAACATTTAAATGCATTAAACATATAAAAGTGAACCTATCCATAAAATTTATTGCTTTTTACTTAATATTTAAATCCATAAAGCAAAAATCAATTATATGTACACAAGTCCAATAGTTTCAATTTGAATTGTAAGTTATCACTGATAAAATCAAAAACCAGAAACTATGCTGCAGATTTAATTGCATTACCATTTGGTAATCACTGACTAATCAATTAGTTTTACAGAAAATGAATTGAATGAGGCAGGAAAGAAGTTGAAAAGTGAAAAGGCAAGAGGTTTACTTGGACAGAGATGGTGATAAATTTGGGTAATAAGGTAAAATTAAATCTATTATCATGTTGTAATAAGATGGCACAAAAGACGGAATTTCCAGATAGCTGGAATAATACAAGAGTGAGGCTATTATTTAAAGGAAAGGATAAGGACCGTAGAAAGATAAACAATTATTGATTGATAGCAGTAACATCAGTGTTACATAAAGTTGTTGCATACATGGTGGCTGGAAGAGTGGCAAAATGCATGTAAAAAAATAATGTAGTGAGAGAAATGCAAAGAAGTTTTAGAATGGATGAGCATAAAGAAGATGGTTTATTTATAGTCACACAACTAATAGATATGAATAGGAATACAAGGAAGCAGTTACATATGGTCTTTGTAGATATAGAGAAGGCATACAATAGAGTAAGTAAAAATAGATTATGGATATGATTAGTAAATTTGGGAATGAATGGAGCTTTGGTGAATCTTATTATGAGATTGTATGAAAATAATTACTATACATATCAATTAGGAAATATAGAATCAGTTAGAGACAAAATGGGGTGGTACTAAGACAAGGATCCCTTATATCACCAACTTTGTTTTTGATATATTTGAGAGAAATGAGGAGAAAAACTAGAAAGACGGTTAGAGATACTATTAATAGATGGTAAGGGAGTGTATACATTATCAGGTCTTTATTTGCTGATGATATCTTCTTATGCACAGAATGTAGGGAAGATGTGGAAGTTATGCTGAAGACATGTGCAAGAGTGGGTAAAAAGATGAAGATTAAATTTAGTGAAGAAAAGTCAAAAGTAATGATGATAAATGCTGGGAAAAGAGAAGAGAAAAATTTTTTATTGGGAGATATAAAGTTAAATGTGGTTAATAGGTATAACTATTTGGAAAACATCTTAAGTAATCGAGGAATTGCTTGGATGAATGGGAGAAAAAATTGCTAAATGAAGCAAAGAAAAGAAAAAGAAATTAACAATGTTTTCATATAATAAATATGATATAGCAAGAATTGTATGGAAGGAAATGGCAGGAGCAGGGTTAACTTATGGTAATGATGTATTGTGTTAGTAAAGAGGTGTTAGATTACTTAGAAAAAATACTAAGAAAAGTAGAAAGACATGCAGATGTGTAGATGGTAAATGAGGCAATTCAAGGAGAAATGGGATGGTCAAGCTTTTATATAAGAAATATAAAAAGCAAAATAAAAATATTCGGTAGATTGCAATTTATGGATAATAAGAGAATAGCCAAAGTAGTATTTAATTGGTTTACAAGTAAAGGACAGGCAACAAGATCGGTGAAAAAGGTAGTATGGTATGCAGAAGATTTGGATAAAGATTTTGTCAGTATACTTGTACAAAAGATGGGATGATTACGTTAGGAGGATTATCAAGTGTTATAGTGACAAAGAATGAGATAAAAGAATTGATGCATTAATAAAAAATAGCGAACTGGAGAGATGGAGAACTAGTATGGAGAAGTTTAAATATATATAGAAGTAAACAGAATATACTTTACAATAATAGCAAGAAAAGTAGTTAACAGTTTAAGGGTCGAACAGGATTGTTAGCAACAAGGAAATATACACATAAATGAAGAAATGTGGGTGATTTTAGTCTGCAAGTTATGTAAGGAAGGTATGGAAAATATTAGGCATCTGCTAATTGAATGTAAATGTTTATAAACAGAAAGGGTAACAAATAACGAAATTGTGGAGGAATAAATATAAACAAAGTGATTA
Source organism: Epiperipatus broadwayi (assembly GCA_028023455.1). Lineage (NCBI taxonomy): Eukaryota > Metazoa > Onychophora > Udeonychophora > Euonychophora > Peripatidae > Epiperipatus > Epiperipatus broadwayi. The sequence continues at coordinate 1,558,800 of JAQFVV010012545.1, forward strand.
TACAGAAAATGGATTCATGGTTTTTATATTGGGTTTGGAAAAAGATAAGTGGGATATAGATATAAAGGCTGTAGAGTGGACAAAGGTAATATTGTGAAAATGGGATGGAGCAGAATAGAGAAGAATATAGGAAAAATTTAGGATGGGGAAATGGAAAGGGAAGGTGGTTAACAGGTTTCTCTGGGCATAGTGGCTGAGAGATTCCTGACTTTGATAAAGTAGAAGTCATATCACATCACAACTATATAATGTCTAAACTAAAGAAACAAGTGATATTATATTAGAAATAACAAAATAAAGAAGAATAAAAATAAATTATGTGATGTAATTCATGAGATTAAAAATATATATGACAAAAACAGAATTATTTATGAATACTCACAAATAGTAAGAAAACTTGAACTATGTTTTATTTATATATAAATAGCTAAAAAACGATTTTATTTAAGTCATTTATTTCAGGCAAATGTTTACTTTTATACTTAATAGTTTTGAATATACAATAAATTTTTTTTGGAGATGCACATATAGAAAGACATAAATGTTTACCATTATAAAATTATATATATAAGCAACAAAATCTTCTTGTTCTGTTCTTATATGTAATTTAATACTTTAATATATTTATGTATCTTGCATATTTATAACTCCAAAAAAGACTGCTACATGTTTGAAATTGCAAGCATAAGCAAATTGTATAAGTAAAATAATTTGTGATATATATTGTACCTAACTGAAGTGTCACTTAGTTCCAAGAGGTAATCAAGGTTATCTTAGCTTAACCTTTTGTTTAAAATTTTGGATAAAAAAAAATGATGATAAAAAATGGAAATTAAACTAGTTAGTTATTAAAATAGGATAATCTAAATATTTTTAATAATATTAATTGGTTTGATAAGGGATATTAGGTAATAATTTAACATAAGCAAATGTTAAAAAAAAAAAAATACCGGTGAATTGATAAATAGTAAATATATTCGAAAATAACTACTGTATAATCTATTCTAATGTCTAAAGAATAATAATAAGATATTATTATTAAGTTGGAATAACTAAGTAATAATTTTAAAAAAAAAATGATATGTAAGTTTTTATTAAAAGGGAAATAAGAATATTTGTTATTAGTTTTGTAGTTTAGCATTCCGGTTATAAAAGTTAGTTAGATTAAATAATCTTAACATTTTATTGTTGTAATTCTAAAAATAATTTTAAACAATTAATGTAAAGCCAGACGTATGTGAGAATATGTGCATGCATAGATATGGAAACGTAAGAATAAAAAAATGATTTAACTCCCATATTGCTTAAAATAAGTAAATAAAGCAAATGTGTGGATAAAATTATTTTAAATGAAATATTTAAGGGTTTAATAAAGGGTATAACTTTAAATTTTATATTTCTTACTATTGTGTTGTGTAAAATATCATTATAAAAAAAAATGTTGCATAATATTTGCTAATAATAAAATTTTGACTTTGCAGCTGAAGGTCATGTGGTATGGGAAAATTATATTGATTACGTCAGGAGATTGATTCCACAGCTGGTTTGTCGAAATATTAAAATTTAATAAAAAATAATTTTTATTGGTTTGAAATGAATTGTAGGTGGATGAAAAATTGTAAGATAAAACAGAGATCGAGGGACCATCCAGGGGCTGATCTTGTTTTGATTTAACTTGTGCTGGATTTTAAAATTTTGTTAATAAAAGTAATTTTTTTAAAAAAGCTTGATTTTTCTAAAAAAAATACAAGTATGTTTAAAAGATTTAAAATCGTCCTGTAGTGATGGAGGGCTAAAAAGAAAAGGTAATCCGTTTTTCTGACAATTTGAATTTCAGTCGAGGCATAGAAATTATAGTAAAAAAAAATGTCTAAAGTAAATGAAGTGTTTCACATATTATATGACATTAACTTGTTTAATTTTCTTTACTTGGAAGTAAGGTTAAGGAACAAAGTATTAATCATTTCCATAAATAAGCATTCGGTTGCATTAAACTATCTTGAAAGTAAAATATTAATTGTTTTTCCTGTTAGATTAAAAGTATATGTAAAAAAAAAAAGAGAGAATTTTTTTTTTTAAAGTTTAAAAAGAACATTATAAAGAAGCTGCTACGTTCGATTACAGTGAAACTATAAAGAATGATTTTTTTTTTTTTTTTAAAAAAAAAAAAAGTTATTACTTATATCTTGACATATATGAAAATGATTTGTTTAGCTAAACGCAAACAGATAATATATACATTTTAAAGGATAATTCTTATTTACACAGTAAGAAAGGACACGTATTTGGAAATAAAATTTTAAAGCAATTTGTAAGGATTAATAATGAATTTATAGTTATTGAGTACATTATAAATGGTCATACTTGCCAGTATTTAAGAATAACTTTATGACATTAATTATAGCATATAAACGGAGAAGTGTCTTGAACAGTAAAAAAATTTCTACTTTCATATTTAAAAGTAAGCAAAGGAAATTAATTTTTAAAAAATAAATACGTCTTGGAATATTATTAAAAAAAGTACTTAAGAAAAACTAAATTTCAAAAGAAGCGTTTTCCTAAAAGAGGATAAGGAAATTCAGATAGAAAGATATTATTATTATTATATGCAATTTTGAACTCGGGATCCTATAAATAAATTAAAGTGTGTTCAGCTGAAGAATTTATTTTGTTTCATGCCGGCTTAATCTTATTATTTAATTTTTTTTTTTTAAATTGTTTAAAAAAATATTATTAATGAACTATTGAACATTTTCGTTTGGAAATGATTGCCATGTGTATAAATGTATTAATTGAAGCTTCGAATTTGGATAAATATCTTAACCTGGATAAATTGTCTACACATTATGAAATGGAAAAAAAATCATTACGGAGCGGAAATATGAACTTGAATTAATGTATTATTTTTTTTATATATATAGTCTGTTTTATTGGTTTAAAAAAAAAAGAAACCATAAAAATATTTATGCTATTAAATTTTTTGTAACACTTTTTGCATAAATATACAGGTAAACTAAGGTTATAATTTTAAAATGAAATAGGTTTATTTAATGAGCAAACTTTCTTTGCCATTCTTAAGTAGATTTAGTTGATTTATTAAGCATTACATTAGCTAGTTTCTATTTAATAATTTTATTATAGATTTAAATATCACAGTCTTATATTCATATAAATGGGATGTTTTACTCAATTTTTATTTTAAATTTACTAAAGAAGTTTATCAGAGAATATCCATTCATTTGTTTTATGAATGTTATATTAATAATAATTACAAATATTTTATATTCATCGAGAAGGAAATATTCTTGCATTTAACTTACAATTTTAAAAGTCCACTAGTTATTATATTTTAGCATTTAATATTTTGTTATGTGTGCATTGTGCCTTGCCTAGAATTTTATATGCATTTAAGTTTAAAGTATTTTCTACAGTAGTCATTTGACACATAGTTTGCTTTGTTGGTTCGAACATTGGATATACGTTTTGTATTTTTAGACTTCTTAGGAATAACTTAATTAATTAAGGTGAAATATATATCTTGCTATTAGTTAGTATTTGTTAGCCTCAAGAATTAGGCTTAGTTCATAATTTTTGAATATGCTTATGGAGTAGATAAAATCCTCCATCCTTATTGTATTGTATTTCCATGATTTGATAGTGCTTGTTCCCAAAAGAGGGTTATTGTATTGTATTTTTCAGTGATGATGATCACATTTATAAGCATTGGAAATCCCATGAGAGGATTGTGCTTTTCTGGTGGTTGTTCCTGTTCCCAGATGTATTGTAGATGAATTCCAAGTATCTTCGTTTCTGCCTCACAGTTAGGTATTTTTTTTGAAAGACACCACATTCTTTTCCAGCTCTGAGGAGCCTAGTATTTTATATTTTTTGCCTATCATTCATGATGACTTAATGCTAATTCCACCACAGTAGGTGACGTTGTATTTGTTTTAGATTTGTGATGACAAGATATGCTTGTTTGAGGAAATATATTTCTTCAGGTAGTTGTAGCTAATTTAAGGCTCATAGGTATATCAATGTTTGAATTGTGTTGCTATGCTAGTTTTATCCCGCACAAGCTAACCAACAATAAGTTATATTTATTTTAAAGTATGTTAAATATACATATGGTATAAGTGGCAATTCACACATACTAATTTAATATTTTCATCCAGAATTTCGCCGCTGGATTTGTAAGTCTGTTACATCATTATCTTTAAAACATTGAGGGAATAATTTTATGTGGACTAAAGTTATTTAAAAAAAAAAGTATAACTGATCTCTAATGAATGATTGCCCCATACACTTAATTTAGTTTAATTTTAATATTAGCTTAATCTGATTTAAACATATATCTAGCTATGATATTAGTTATATCCATAAAACTAGTGATGATATTTTTCAAAAGTATTGCTGAATATGCTTATTACAACTTAGTGTTTGTTAGGTTTAGGAATATAAAATTAAGCTTAGGGTTTTCAATATAAATCTAGTTCTGTGTGTCATTCTGATTATTAGATGACACAATAATGGTATAAATTAGTCTAATAAAGAAGAATAGTAGTGTGCTTATTAAGTACATATGATAATTAAAATTTAAGGTTTTTTTTTTTTTTGATAAAAATCTAATTATTAAAAGAAAGTAATATTGAATAACCTTTGTCAGTTATTAATGTATTAATGTAAGTTAAATAAAACTGTTAAGAGTCCAACTAATTATATTAAATCTTAGTGGGGTATTGGTACTGTTTGTATTCTACTACATTTGTAAACATTTCTTCTCATTATTAATAAATTATTATTATTATTTCAAAAGTTTTGTTTTGTTTGTTTTACTTTTATATGAGAATATATTATTATCTTGGGTTCCAAGTTCACAAAATCTTAAAAATGTAAAACTTATTAAATCTTCAATTCAGAAATTTACTAAGTATATTCTAAATTAATTAAATATAGTTAATATTGTCTTGAAAATTAAAAAAAAAAAGCTATGTTAAAGTAAATGATTCTCATATTGAATCGTAAAGACAGATAATTGCATTATAGCAGATACCTAATTAAATACTTAGTTAAAAGTTTATTTTTTTTAAATTATCAGTATATCTTTCAGACTGAAGATTATGCAATATCAGATTAACAATATTAGTACTTCAGAAGAATATTTTAATTAATATTATTTTAAAAGCTGCACCATATCTTATATTCACTGCACATCATCTATCATCATCTTAAATCTGATATATTTAAAGAATTCTAATTCATTTGCATTTGAGGTCTTTAGTGGTTGTCTTTGAGTATGGAAAGGCATTAAAAGTACCCTTGCTCTTTTCTCTGCTCAAGTAATATCTTGGATAATAGGCCATTATTAGTTAAATTTAAATTGATTCATTAAATTTTGGGAATTAATATTTGTTTTGTTTATTATTTTAAGATTGAACATATTATAATTATTTTATGGTCAGCTAAGATGTCACTTATTTATTTATTAATTAATTACAGTAATTCTTTATTAGGCAACTTAACTTAAACTTTAATTTTACACAAGAGTGTTAGTTTTAAAATCCCTGAGGTTATTTACTCTTGTTGTTTTAGTAAATATAATTCTGTAAGATAATATTTTAAAGCAAAGCATCATAGGTTTTATTCAGAGAGTGTATAATCTATTGGTAGGACTAATATGGTAAGCATTGATTAGTGATTTTAGAAATCTTTTGTATGGTTTATTAAAATATCAATATACTGTAATAGTTATAGTTCATCAGTATTGGATTTGGCCTTTATTTGATTATACATCTCTAGATCATCATCTCTTTTCTTTAAATTTATTGTAACACCACTGAGCCGAGTCATTTAGAGTCTCTCATTTATATTTTATTTCATTTCATTTCAATTTTATTCCATTTCTTTTCATGTCATTTCTCATTTCTTTCTATCATCTCATTTCATTTCTCTCTCCTTTATTCCATCTCATTCTTATATCTCTCTTTCATATCTTTCTATCATCTCAACCATTTAAAACATTCGTTAAGAGTTTCTTCTATCATCTCATTTCATTTCCCTCTCCTTTATTCCATCTTCTTCTTATATCTCTCTTTAATATCTTTCCTTCATCTCATTTCTTTTCTCTCTCCATTACATATATCATTTCTATTACTTTTCTCCATTTCTTTTACTCCTCAATTCTTTTCTTTTCCATCATTTATCTTTACCATTATCATTAGCTCCATTTCATTATTAGCATTTTCTTTTCTATCTCTTCCTCTTTCTTTTTCTCACACCCCTCTTTCATTTCATTATTAGCATTTTCTCTCCTCTTTCTTTTCCCCCTCTCCATTTCATTATTAGTATTCTCTTTCTCTTCTTTCTTTCTCACACCCCTCTCTCATTTCATTATTAGCATTTTCTTCTTTTCTCTCTCTTTTCTCTTTCTCACACCCCCATCTCATTCTAGCTAGGTTACAATATATATAATGATTTTAATCGATGTAAAAAAGGGAAAAATGACAAAAGAAGTGACCTATAATATATGCCTATGAATATATACATGAATAAATATTTAAAGATATAATTGTCCAAATGTGGCATGTGATAAAAAATAAAACACATGCATATATTGAAGCTGGAAAAATAGTACATATTCCTGCTTCACCTAGTGCCAATGTCATCAGCACTAGTCTGGGTTTGAACCCAATCCTTATTAACTGACACCCATCTCATATTGGGTGGTAGTATATTTATAATTATTATAATCTTTTGATTAATTTGTATTTTATGATTAACTAACCTTTCATAATAGTTTATTTATTTATAATATTTGTAAAAATGTATATTGTGTTTATTTTATTAAATTGAAATGAATCCTAGATATCTATAAAATGTTACAAATATTTCAAATTCTTTATTAAAGTTCATTTTCTTCAATAAATCAGTTGGTAACATTTTATATTTATCTTTTAATCAATGTACACCTGAGAATCAATTATTTAAACAATGTAATATTTTAAGAAATATTTTGTAAATTTCTACTTAAGTTTATGTCAAATATGTTTAAAAGTCATTGTACCAAATTCCTAAAATTTTTCTGAATAAAATCTACATTTTTGTTAATCTAAACCCCAATTAAATAGATTATCTCAATACAATGACTGATAAACTTAATATGCTTGTTGTTGTTTTTTAATTAGCCAATCAACCCTTGGAGCATGTTCATGCAGAATTATAATTTTCTTTAGCAAAGCAGGCACCAACCTCAGAGAAACATTTAGAATGATTGCAATTGGCAGTTGTCACTGTAGATTCAATCCTATAGATAAGGCCAGATCACATAAATAGTGGAAAATTTGATAAGAAGGATTATTGTTGAGTTTACTGAAGAGAAGTGATTAATCTATATACAAGACATCGTGCCTAAAAGAATGACTGGCTAAAAGATTGACTGTGCTTCCCGGAGCTCTGTCTCACCAGCTCATCAATGCCATCCAGTGCTGTCAACATCTAGCCGGAGCCTGTCTGTGTCAAGTAAACCTGCTAATACTCTGACTGTAACTGCCTCTGTCAAGCTGTGAAACATCTTCCAATAGGTATATTATTATAATCTCCAATTTGCTGCAAGCCACTGATTTTATTTCACTTGTTTAAATCAATATTAATTTATATATTTTATATATCTGTGTAATGTTTATACGGCTTGGTTTAAAATGCGTCTTTTAATTTTATTCAATTTAAAATATCAATTCTTATAAAATTTTACATTATTTTGATGCGGCAAATTAAATTAATTTTTGTCGGTTTGTTTAGATTATTTGACTTACTGAAATGGCCAACTACAAAATTCAATGAGCTATTAACTTTAAATCCTCCCCCTGTTATTTTTTTTTTAATTTAAAAATCATTACAAGAAGACTTCCTTCCGTAAATTAATTAATAGAAAACTCATTTAGTTTTGTACCTCATATATATATTTATTTGAATGATTGAAATTATTTTAAAAGTATCTTACTATTACCTCCAATTTAAAATAGCCCTGTAATTATTTCTGAAAGAATAAATAATTTTAGTGAATCAATTAAGTAAAATATATCATAGAATTTTATCACTATATATATTTCATACATATATTTTATTTGTCAGAAAATATTAAAATTATGATTTACAATTTATTAATTAGTTTGATATTTAATGCCCGTCTATGTTAATTAAAGACAAGTCCTATTTTGTAATCTTCCATGATGAGTGGGGAAAACAATTTTATATTTTAATTCTTGCCTTTCTTTTTGTAATATAATTTACTATTCATTCATTAATGACCTAACGTTTCTGGGACTTTACATTATATCAGGGAGCCAATGATTTTAATCAGGATTTATTATTTTGTTAATGATACACTATATATATATATATATATGTCTAAGGCATTGTGTATTTATATTTACAACCATTTCTTTATTATTGCTATTCTTGCTTTGCTACCAACCTCTTAGGACCTTCGGAATCTGACCAGTCCAACCTTTTACACTCCCTCAAAGTAGACATAGTTCATACCAAGGGATCTTTTCGAACATTGCCATTAAGATGTGTATGCACATCAAAATATTATTGTGATTATTTAGAGACATGCTTTGGCTGGAGGGCTAACATTTCTCTTATCTCCTGTACATATCAGGAACCTCTTTAGCAAAGCCACCTCATTTATATTTTGTTGTAATCTATAATAGCATACTGCCTTCTTCATCATTTTATTTAGCAAACCTGAAATGCTCTCTGCCATGATGGCACGTCCTTCACAAACAAATTTCATAATTAATTAAATCTGACTGTATAATTGTCAATTATTTATTTAAGAACTATTTTGCTTCCCACACTCATTATATACAAATGATTTTAAATGCCCATCTTTCATATTTTGTAATATATATATAATAGATTTATTTGTAATATCTTATTTTATTGCTGATTGGTTTTGGCCGACCAATTAACAAATTTTTACATTGTTTGTCAAAGCCGCATCAAAACGAATTAAATAAAATCACCAAGTTGTATAAACAAAGACTTAATTTATTTTGTACTAAATTCCTTAATAAATTCCTATAATGTTATTATTATTTAAATAAGCTTAGTTTGTCATCACTCCCAATCTCTAAGGTTAATTACTCTATTTATTTAAATATTTCTTTGATTTAAATTCACTTCTTTATAATGTTGCCATAAAGAATTATCATTATTACACTTCAAACCATTAGTAATCAATCGAATCATATCTGTACCGTTCTGCAATCATCAGAATCCATTAAATCATTGATTTTTCATATAAACCCTTTTATAATTTTGAATCTCTATGTGAACCATGACCTCCAGCTGGGATGGAATAAAACCAAGCACTGCTAGTGTCATCACAAACATTATCCATTAGTCAGAGAGGCAATAGTTTAGGCAAATAGGTTAGGATTCATCCTTGTCCTGACATATGTATCTTGTGCATGGTTGGATTCGAGGTACTTTTGCTCGGATTATTGGTCTTGTTGAATGAATACATGATTTTGACCGGCACAATATATATACTTATTAAATTCTCTTTCTAAAAAGCAGATTAACAGTAGTAAAATGTACTATATACATGATAATATTTTGATCATAATCAAGGGTAGTTTACTATTTCTTGCTATCCATTCACCTAGTTTCTTTTAACATCTCAAATATAGAACCATAGAAATAAAAATTAATGCTCATTACACAACTGATTTCCTGAGCTCCTAATGACATGAGGTTTGATTGACAGAAATATAATTTTTAATAAAATATTTGATTTTTTTTTTCCACAGAGAACATAGATAAATAATGTTAAACCACTAAATATCACATAATTACCATTCCTTATGCTTACACAAGCTGTTTCCACAGAGGCAAAACTCTCCATACAGTAGCACTACTCAGTGCAAACCAGAGAAAACAATGGATGCAGAAAGATTTTTCCATAAAATCTCTATGCAAGAAAAAATAAAAGATAAAAAAGAGAGGGGAGGTAATCTCTATCTAGTGTCTACTAATCCAATATCCTCAGACTAGTTTCTAACTTGTGGCTTTCATTAGTGAGGAGCTACTGTATGGAGAGTTTTGCTTCTGTGTAAATAATGTTAACTTTATTATATAATATTCACAGAAATGTTCTAAACATTCATACAGAAAAGATAGTCTATATAAGTTAAATTATATCATAAGCATAGGAATCTCACTTTTTTAGTGTTCTGTCCAAGCTTTTATGTACACTTGATAATTATTTTAATACTTAAAAACATTTAAATTTATTCATTTAGTATTCAAAAATATTTAAATCCCTTCAAAGATACTATTTCTTTGAGAGGTATGACTTTAGCAACTTATAATGATATAAACAACTCAATATTTCTCTAATGTTTTAGATTAAGTCAAGAATAATAATTTATTATGCTATATATCAAAATTCTAATAATTTCAATAAACCCATAAATAGATTGATATATTTGAGATTTATAGTACAATTATTTTTGATTTAAATTGTCACATTTATAAGCTAAATATAAATACTAATATATGTATATATATAATAAATTAATAATTTATAATTAAAAATTATTCAGAAGAGATACTCTTTTGAATACAAAAAGTGTTATACAGATTACTATTTTCATTGATTACTGTCTATTAATATCTGACTGTAATCTTTCTAAAGTGAAAATATAATAGATATTTCCACATTATATGTAAACATACGAAATATTGCTAAATTCATTTGTAATTTATGTATATATTGTTAAATTAATTTATATACATAATGTAAAATAAATGTTTGAATTTCACCAACTGATGATAATCATCAAAACAAAGGCATAACATTTTCAAAATAAAACTAAGTAATATTTACTGAGGTTATAATCTCAAGAATATGCATGTAAAATGCGATAGTAGGGACCTCTACAGGTGTTTAACCACAAGCTTACGTTTCTTCCGTAACGTAAGCTTATGGTTAAACACCTGTAGAGGTCCCTACTATCGCATTTTACACGCAAATTCTCGAGGTTATAGCCTCAGTAAATATTACTTACATAATCAATGTGCGTTTAATAAATAAAACTAAATAAATCACATAAAAAAATATTTGGTGTAATCATTCAATCACTTCATATATGGCAAGAAAAAATAAAAGATAAAAAAGAGAGGGGAGGTAATTTATGAGTATTTAAATATTCAAAATAATAAAAAATCATAATTAGAACCATAAATCAGACAAACATCAGCAAATAATATTACCTGATCCTGATACTTTTTCTTTGTGAGTGAAGCTTGCATAGATGCCAGTTAACTCAGATTCCAATTTTAAACCGCTAAGAAGAGCAAGCAGTCTTGTTTTCTTAACATTAACTGCACCAAATATAACCAATGGAATTCTTTCTCTCAAAAGGTAGCCTAAAAAAATTTCCAAATATATAAATCATTTTAATTTGCAACTAAAATAACTTTAAAAAATGTAAAATTTTTCAAGACATTACCTGGAGTCAAAGCTCTCACTCTTCCTCTTTGAATGGATAATCTTTTTGGGTGAGATTCGGGTTCCAACAAGGTTTTCTTGGCACCTTCATCATCCTCAATATCTATCCTATGTTCCTTCAGTGGCTCATATTTTCCTGTACTTTTGCACCCATCAGCATCTTCAGATTTGCTGGAGTCCTGAGGTACAGGTGAGATACTAGTCACTGTTTTAGTTTCAGACATGGAAGCATATAAATCTAAAAGGTAATACATCGTGCGCCAACATCGAGGAGTATTTTCTTTAATCTGATCAGCAATTGTTTTTTCTGATACTTGGGGAGAAGAAGTATCCATTACATCCATAGCAATAGATTCACTAAGATTAAGTGACTGCGGCAAACTGGTGACCTTGGTAAATTTATTTGACTTAGTAGGTCGTTCCAAGTTCTCCAGTTTTAGACTTTCTGTTTTGCCAGCAGGCCTTGTTAATGTAGTGGTAGGTATAGATATATCTAATGGAGATAATTTTGTATTAGAATCCAGTTCCGTTTGTGTGGTTGAGGATGAATCCTCCTTTTTATGAGACTTCCGGTATTTGATGGAACCAGGCCTATTCTCTCTAAGTTCGGTGCGAGTTTCTTTAACATTTTCTATCATAGTTGAGAATTGGTGTAATAATCTCAAAAGAGGCATATTGACTTGCTGTGCAATATATTTAAAATTTATATCAAAATTTATGACAGTTGTTAACTGTTTCTGCAAATTGTCAACAAAAACAGCTTGTTGTAAAATATTACCACCCAATAAAGTTGTCTCATTTTTATCTTTTTCAAAATCTTTAACACTGGCAACTTCAAGATCAATCCTTAACCCATCACAAAGCAGAGCTGGGGTTTCAAGTGTGGTATCAATATAGAATTTTCCGTACTGTTTAGGTTTAACATTAGTCTTAGTACTGCTATTTTTCTTCTTATGTTTCACCTGTTCCTCTGACTCTACAATATCAATTTTGAAACACTCCAATATGCCCGAAACTGAGACATTAGTGCCCAATGCTTTTCCAATCATGGCCAAACGACTATCAACCACAATTCCTAAACAACTCAACAGTGGTTGAAAAATAACCTGGGCATCAGCGAGTTGGACTGCTGGGGGCGCTAGCGTCACAGTTGGCACATTTTCTTCTAGCAATACATTGTCATCGACAGAGTGTTTTTTATTTAAAATGTCATTAACTGATTCTTCTAACACAGTCATTTTATTATCTTGAGTAATTTTCATATAATCCTGTTGACGGACCATCCACTTATACAAGTCTTCACCATCTTGTTCATCCAAATTTGGAAAAGCTTTTGGATTGATATGCCTTTGGGGAGTGCCTTGAGGTGAATAATTGTTAAGATTAGCATCGAAGCTTGAAATGCTGGCAGTTTGTGATAAAAGGCTATGATCACTTTCATTTCTTTTCAAACTAAAATAATGCATTGGCAAGTTCAACACCTGATGTGTTCTTGGAGTGGATGATGTAGAAGTTGTTAATTGGCCTGGAGAATCAAACATGTACTGCTGACTTCCGAGAGGAAAAGCAATACTGGCTCTTGAAGTGCGATGCTTGAAGCTTGGAAGATAAGCTTTAGCTTTGCCTGATTGTAAAGTACTGCTACTAATAGTGATTCCATCAACAAGGTTATGACTTTCTCCACTTGAACCTAAATAATAACAAACACTATAATAACATGGATGAGACAGATGATGATAACAAAACAAGTAGTAATAAAAAACAAAATAACTGTAATAACAATAATAAATAAAATCTTCTAATGTGCTCAATTTATATTTTGAAATTCTTTGGTTAAGTATTATAAAGAATGGTATAAAATCACGAGAACTTAATATTTTCAAAATTTGCACCCACAGAAATGTGCAATCTGATTATTATTTTTATTTGATTAAATAATCTATATTTGAAGTTTTTCAAGCTAAAACTGGTGAGATTTTTGCTAATGCATCTAAAGAATAATCTATCATATAAGATTTAAGATGAGACTATTGATTGCTGTTTAATATTGCATGATAGGTTTGAACACAACTGAAAAAAATATAAATGTATTAATACAAAAAATTCTAGTCATTAATGTGATTTGACTAACAGGTATTTAGATCTCTAATAGACTTGACAAGCGTAGGTTATAGCTGAAACCTAAGTAATGTAAAAAAATGTATGTGTTTATATTAGAATAACTATTAAAAATATTAAAGCTTAAATCTGTATTAAAAAGCATAGTATGAACAAGACATAATATAAAGCTGTAACATCAAAGAAATCAACAAACTATAAGACAATGGTAAATTAAAACATCAAAATTCAGCAGAAAAAGTTTGAAAAGTTGGATTCAACCAATTAAATTATAACAAAAAATTATATACAAAGAAAAATAAAGAATGCAACTCTCACCATGCTAGTCAAATACTAAGTGGCAAGAGTTTATGATTTTCTTTCCTTGTTTTATTATTTATCTAAGAATAGTTAGACATATTTATAGTAATTGGATAGTTAATTGTGCTTGTTATATATATAAAATCTGCTAAAAATTGAAAATATATCCATGTTATACCTGGTTTCAAATTCGAGATTAGGAGCATAAAAGATGATCATTACACAATAAAGCTTTCAAATATAATACAGGAATGCCTTCCTGCATTAATCAAAAAACAGCTGGAAACAGTTTTATAAATTAGTTTCGACTTTCTTCAATTGTGATTGGCCAAATTTCTGATAGTATACAAAAACTATAAAGTTCGAAAACTTTCAATATTACTTTTGAAAGCAAGATAAAAGTTTATAAGGTTACATTAATCCTGACATGGATAAATAAGACTTCAGTAAAGCATGAACAATTTTTATATATATATTGATCAGTGTTTTTAAAAACTTGCAATCAACCTGATCCATTTGATTCAGATCATGAAAAACCGCACAGTTTTCCTCAAAGTCTTTTTTTAATTTTCATACACTGGCTAGATTCGTTAAAGTTATTTGAGATAGAAGTATTTATGTTAGCTTCTAACTTCTAGTTTATTTGGGCATTTAAAGATTTATATATATAAACTTGACATAAAGGAATAAAAAAAAAACCATTTTATATTCGTATAAAATATATTAAAAACTAATTTTTCAACATCTATCTTAAAAGCATTATACAAAATTGATTATGGCACCTTATTAAACTAATCTTAATATCTGCAAATTATTTGCATTAATGCTTTCAAGTAAAAATACAAATAATAGCAATATTTAAAATTAACATCAAAGAATCATATTTTTATTGCAATTAACTTTACGTCGACTGTACAAAACTAATCATACATAATGATCTATGTTAAGGTATTTGATACAAATGCTATATTAATTTTTCAAAATATTTTGCAAAAAAAAAAGTTTTATTTTATTTTAAACTTACATGCTGAATCAATTTTATAATGAATAATACTTTTGACAGATTTAAATTTATCATTGAGAGATTGAATTCTCAATACATTGCTTTTCAAACAATCAGAAAAAATAAAAAACACACATTACAATTAAATAAAAGATTATTAAAAATTATAGACGAGAAAGAATTTAATAATTATTCATTGAAACATTAGAAACATCAAGTAAATATTAAATATTAACTTTAAGTGCAACTTAGATAATATAATTCAAAACATTACATATTTATTATTTAAAAAATTTGACAATAAGTAAATTACTATATATATAATTTAATATTATAATAATTACATATTTTAAAAAATTGGAATTTTAATATTAATTATAATGCTTAAGAAAGATTATAAATAAATAATTTTATTTAATCATTAATTTGTAATAAAAAATAATTTACTTGTTTTAATTTTGTAAATTAAAAAGGTAATAATAATTTGACATTCTATTTATTTTGAATAAATTTTATACTTCAATTAATCTGTAAAATCATCAAGTATTTATCTGTAAAAAATTTTAAAACAAAGACAAAACTTGCAGACAAACAGAAAAAAAAAACTTTTCTTCTTAAAGATAAATAGAAAAATGAATAAGATTTGAGAGACTAATTTTATTTTTTTTTTAAAAAAAGGAAAATTAATAACTATCTTTAAATTATAAAAATTTAAAAGAAAAGAGAATTTATTATTGTTACTTTTTTTAATGAAATAATAAAAATGCCTCATTTCAAATTAAAAAAAAAAAAATCAATATGGAAAAATATCATAACAGCATTGTGATTTGTCAATTACACATGGGAAAAAAAAAGCAACAACTTAAATAATAATGATTCCATAAAAATGTAATATGCTTCTATGTTAATGATTTTGAGACCAAAAAAATGCAAATCATGGTTGCAAAAAAAAACAAACAAACAATGCATGTATATACAACAGATTGAGAGTTGATTGTAGGTGTACTGTATATATCACTGCTGTGTTCTGCGGATTTCTTAAAGACTAGTCAGGAAGATAAATAAATAAATAATGTGGTATAAAAAGATATAATATTCATATGCTATTTATTTTACTTGGGCAAAAATAGTCTTTTTTCACAGAGAAGTAATTCAGTTATTACATTTGTGTTTTCAAATCAATCGTCTCTTGAAACACAAATGAGCATTTATAACTTCAGGTATAGAATAAACTATTAAAGTTAGCAACAAATATTAGCGCTTACATTCAATACACAAAATTTATCATTATATATTAACTATCTCCATTTCCAATTTGTCTCTTGCAGTTTAATTAAGTTTCAATTAATTACTCCTCGCTGATAATAACCTTTTCTATTACACAATCAAGTAACAGCTTCTTGTTTGTCACTGTTCCATTTTCAGACTTAATCATTGCTAATCTATCTATTACTCTATCATTGATCATTCTTTACTTTTGATCTGTTATCACTTCAAATCAACACCAACTTTTATTCCCATTTTAGCTGCTTCCTCTCTTTTTCATTTACCCAAGGGATAAATATATACGATCTAATTTGCATAGAATTAGCTTTATTTGCATACAGATTCTATTCTAATTAAATATATACTTTGGGACTATCCAGCGAATTTCTAGAGTAAATTTCTCCAATAAAGGATATGCTATTAAAGTAAAAAAATGTGTGCATATTTACAGAAATAAATAATCTTTTACACAGAGGCAAAACTCTCCATACAGTATCATCACTAAGTGCAAACCAGAATAATCAATGGATGCAGGAAGGTTTGTGCATAAAATCCCTGCTACTCATTCAAAATCCCCAGACTAGTTTCTAGTTTGTGGCTTTTATCAGTGAGAAACTTTGGATCTGAGAGCAGCACCTATATCTTAGGATCCAATGCAACCCTCCAGCAACTACCTTTTACTTTTTAAATTAACTATACAGCTTTGAGTCCAAAATGAAAACATTAGATAGGGATTTTATGCACAAACCTTCCTGCATCCATTGATTTCTCTGGCTTGCACTGAGTGGTGCTACTGTAGGGAGAGTTTGCCTCTGTGTAAACAGCTTGTGTAAGCATAAAAAATGATGATCATGTGATGTTTAGTGGTTAAATAACCTTTTATTTGTATATACAGTTTTATATATGTGGACATTTCAGTCACTTTCTGCTGTCAGACAAACAATGATTAGATTCTTTTTACTATAAGAATAATAATTAAAATTTTTATCAAATATAGTATGTTAATTAACATTATTCATGCTTAAAATTGATTCAGTATATATATTTCAAATAAAATATATATATATTTTCATATTCTCCGCTATGTTAAAAATGACTATTATTTGCACTTTAGATCCATTTTACATATTTTTCTTTCATTTTGAATTTATTAAGTTTTCTTTTTTTTAATTGTGAAATCATTTGTAATTCATTATCAATAATAATATTAAAAATTGCTGAAATAATCTTGCGACTAAAATAACTTCTTTGCGATGGCAGTTACAATACTGATATAGTTATTTAATTATATAATTATCATTGGATGCGGTAATACCTAGAAATATCTTACAATAGTTTTAGAAAGCTTTCCGACAGAAAACATTTGGCATGTACATTATTTTGGTTTGATGAGAACATTAATACAATAGCATTGAAATCTAAACGATATGAATTAATTTTACGAATTGATATGAAATGTGGTGCTTCGACAAAATTAGTGGCTGCAGAAAATAAGTAAAATTAAAAAAAAAAGATAATTAATATTGTAAAACAAAGTCGTAAAGCAATAATACTACTATTTTTCCATTAATCATGAAAGAAGCGGAAAATAGAATTCCAGTTTTATAAATGATGAAGATAAAGCAATGTAAAAAATAAATGAATATATAGATTTAAAACTAAAACAAACAAAAGTATTTTGAATAAAAATTTTGTAAAAAAGGAACATGTAATTGTTCAGGTTTACCCATCTATTAATAAACATGATGATTATAAGAAAAAGATTTTATGGAAAAAAAAAAAAATCTTATGAATAGCATATAAATAACTAGTACATTGCAATGATAAAAAGTTGGTAGAAATAAATGTGCCAGAATAAATCATATTGTGAAAATTAATATTTATGGTAAGAAATGGCAAAGTTCAAAAATTAATAAATTTTTTCAAAAAGAAAAAGAATAAATTTGGAGTTGTAAAATAATGTGAGAAATTTTCAGATGAAAAGCAGAAATAAAACACATTTCATGTAAATAATGAAAAAAAAAAAAACATGCACTATTAATCTCATTATGATTGCACATCGATGATCCAGCTATAAGTGTTCTACCAGCATGAATCTGAGATTTTACTGCTAGAGAATATTTTAAATATCATTTACCTTTTCATACTTAGAAACAAAGGAATAAACTATATCCTCTAGCTATATGCTGGTGATTATATTTAAATATATCTTTTATAATTTGCTGCTGTAAAGTTAAAAGAAACTATTCGTTTTCATTTACTGTTTATATATGAAAAATCATATAGCTTTACACTGCTCTTTCATTATTCACATCTAGGCAAACTGTGTTAAATTTAATGTGGTGGGCATTTATTTCATAATCAGTAATACCTTACAGTAAAAAAAAAAATAAGGTCAATCAATCTCATATGGAATGAAGAGCTCAGGTGGGATAGTCTTTAGAAGAGATGAAAAAATAACTTAAAATTTTTTTTTTCAAATGTTATAGCATTGTCTAGGAGGCGAGCCCACAACCGTCTGCAACCAACTACTTGCTTGTAAGGCAGCTGTGATGACCTCTCTGCTAACGAAGCTTGATATTTTTAAGATAATTGTAGCAATGTAGCAAATAAAATGAAATTAGCTCTGGGATATTATAGCCAAGTTCAATGCTTAATATAAAACAGTTGCCAGAACAGTTGAATTAAAATAACAAAACAAGTGAACATTTAAGATAAAAAAATCAAAATACTTTCAAACACCTTACAGAAATTAAAAAACAAAACAAATATTTCTATTTTCAGTAATACTGTATCACTTTTATCACTAATCATTTCCTTTTATTTTAATGAATATAAAGTGTTTCTACGATATTGTGTTTCAAAGTTAAAAGGATATAAAAATTGGTTATGATTAAATTGCATATGGTTTAAGAAAATAAAATGGTGGGATTGTTTATATCAATTTCACATTGATTGATTTCTGACTCGTAATTGTATTCTAAATTTAATTTAAATTATTCAGTATTATCTCAATTCATTAATTTTTTATCTATTATAAAGAATTTTGTATTTAGAATCATTTACCTAATGTAACATAGATGCAAATGGTTATGTGAGTGCATATCAATACATACATGAGTTAACACAATTATCATATTTTCAACCAGTAATGTTCAGTCTAAATTTAATCCAGTTTCTCCAATCCATAATTTTTCCATATCATTCCAGAAAACTAATTATTTTATCCATCTGTCACATGATATAGCCCTTCTAGATTTTTCACAAGGAAATTAAGAGCTATACAGCTGCATAAATATTAAGAAGTATGCATTTACTGTTCATTATTAAATGATTAATAATAAATACAAAATTATTTAAAATTGTAGGTTGACCACACTCTATGTTAAAAATACTCTCTGAACTAATTTCAAATACTTTTTATGCTAAAGCAGTCAAGTTATTATGGATTCAAAATAAATTTGAAATCTGCCTAATAATGTATTTTTTTATATAACATAATTCAACCTATTTAAAAAATACATAATTATTTCATGATTCTGAGTTTAAAATTTGAAAATTACTACTTTTTCTAATTAATTACTACTTTACATTAAATTATATAAATTATTACAAAAGCCATAAGATCTTACCAGTAAACATGTTATGCATGCTCCCCTGGGAAGCTTGACTCTGGCCTTCTCTGGGAAGATTGAATTCAGAATCATTTCTGGTTTTCAAAAGTGATGTCCGGTCATCAGTAATGTCAAAATCTTCCACAGAGCCATCTACATCATCACAAACATTATCATTACTCTCTACCAATGGCATGGCAAAAGTAACAGTAAATGGTCGCAAACTTTTTCTTGATTTGAAATTGTGTTCTACTAAAAGTGGCATATATAAAACATTTTTCCACTGTCTAGCTAAAGCCACCAAACCTTTCTTTAATGTATCTAATTGTGGAAGAGTATCAACATTGACATTCTCTTCGATTTTGTTAATTTCATGTTGGCTAAGATAACGTCGCAAAACTGTAAACAGCTGACAAGAAGGGTCTTCTTGAAGTGTTCTAGCAAGAACAGACAATTTATTGTATTTATTCTGAAAATATATATATATATGTAAATTATAAATTTTATTCCAAAAACATGATATATATATAATTATAAAAACATCACATAATCAATACTACTGATTTAATTTAAAACAAATGATAACATTTGGAGAATAAGTTTAGAATATGATGATTCTGTACAATACAACTTATTGTAGTATAATTTACATTTCTTCATAATAATTCCATTTTCACAGAGATGGACATAATTATGATACATGTTATCACAAAATTTTACACAAATCTGAAAAATAAGTAATTCATGTTTAAAAAAACAACACACAGATACAAATATATAAACTGGGCATCATTTGGTGCAACTGTGGCCTTTAAAAAATCACCATATTTAGATATAATTTTAAACGGATGTGCATAATTTATTACAAATTAGTTATTTCAGGACTGGTATGTTGTACTAATTTATTTTGATATTTAATAAATACATCAAAAATGTATCACCATCAGTTATTTATGAAAAAACATGTCTTTATATTTTATTTAACAATATTCTCCAAATCTATTTTTACTCTACTTTCAGATATTCAGAGTGACTTCCTTTTGTATATTATCAATTATTTTTCATTTTCGACTCTCTTATCATTTATGAACTATTCCAACATATTCTTCATAATTGCTGTCTCTTTAATATGTTCTCAATCCAATTTGTCTTTCTCATCATAATTTTTTAAATAAAATTCTATTTATTTTTTTCACCATTTCAATATTTCTAGCCTATCTTTCAACATATCTTTCTACTCTCATGCAATTCCACTAATGATAGACTCAAAAACTAAGTGTTCCTAGATCAAAGCTCAACCGTCACTTCTGATGAACATTTCATAAAAGTTCCTAATTGACTAACCAATTGATTATTCAATATTATTTAAAACTACATATCAAAAACTTTCAGCTATTTCTCTTTCTTTTTGTTAATTCTTCAAACCTGTTATACAAAATATTTAACAAGTCTCTTTCTTAAATCTTTTCCTATTTTCTTTTTATATTTAAAAAAAATTCTTGAATAATTTATGAACATTTCTAAAATATTTATCCTTTAAAATATATGATCCTTTTTTTTTTTTTAATCTTGCTTTTTTGAATTGCTGTTCACAAGTTTATCTGAATAATTTATTATTTCTATTTCTTCTCATCTTTCTCACCCCAAACATCTTTAAAAAAATTTCTCTTCATTTTGATTTCAGATCAGTATTTATTAGTTCATATGAAATAAAGTTTACTAAAAGATATTTAATAAACAAATCTCTTCCATTTATTTTTTTAAAAAAAAAAGATATATTAAAAACTACATCATAATTGAATTGTATTTCTTCCTTCTCATTATCACACTGGCATTCTTCTCAAAGGTCCAGATTTAAAGCAGCTATGGAAAAATTATTTGGACTGTAATAATTACTGCAAATATAACTGTATGGCATAGGGAGATAACAGAACCATAAAAAAAAAATGAACTAAGCATCTCCCTAAAAAAAGCATAAATAAATACATCAAGAAAAGTTCAAAAATAAAATGATCTCAAATCATTCTTCAGAAACATTAAGACTTGGCAGCCAAAATTTCTAATAGAGCAAAGTGATATATAAATATTTATAGCAGACACTTGTAAATGAATATGGTCATTCCAACACCAAGGAAAGAAAAAAAGAAAGAAAGGAAAAACTATTCAAAAAATAAGAGATAACATTTTATTTTATATTAAATGCTTTTACTTATTATGCACTAAAAATAAAATAAAAATTATTTATTTCTTCAACTGCAATTGGGGTTTTAGATTTAACTTGAAATAAAAGCATGGGGGGGGGTCCAGAAATTTTATTTCAAATTAAATCTAAAAACTACAATTGTGATTGAAGAAACAATTTTTTTTTGTGTGTGTACAGTAAATAAAAGCATTTAATATAAAAAAAAAATTTTATCTCTATTATTTTTAACTTTTTATTATTGGCAAAATAAATAAAAATGTAAAACTATATTGTACCTTAAATAGACTTGACACTTATAGTTGATATATATATATCGCGAAATATTTCTGCTATAAGTTAATAAGTATATCGCTTATGTATATATCATATTTAGTATATGTTCAGAATAATATATGTGTATAATAAACATTAAGTGATTAAAAATATGAAAAATGTTTTTAAGTAAAAAATGTTTGACATTTTGGTTTTGGATTGGAATTTTTTTAAAAAAAAAAGCTTACCAAAAACTATTTTGTAAATGAACATCACATAATACATATAATTTTACTGTAAATCAATTTGACACTTATAGTTTACATATATCACTAGATATTTCTCCAATAAGTTAATATGTATATTCCTTATGAATATATCATATTTAGTATGTATACATAATTATATATGTATATAATAAAGGGTTGTGTTCTGATCTATCATGTCAGCCGCTGGATCCCGCTATTTCTAGAAACATGTCATTTCCGCAGCCGCACCCAAGCATTTAAGCCATCTTTCTACAATAAATCCTAGAAAGAGTAGTTTGTGTTATGCACTATATCATAATGCTGTGTTATGTATTTTATGTGACAGCATCGTATGAGAGTGTGTTTAAGTTGATCGTGTCAAAATTATTTAAATTTTCATTGGGGCCTTTTTTTTCAGATGAATTGATGTACTGTTACCTTTTAACAGTTTTAACAGTGTCGTGATTGTTCCTCAAAGCTGTAAGCCTCCTAAATTCTCTATTAGAGTGGGGTAGCACAATATTTTGATGATCACGCTTTAAGTCATGTTTTAGCGAGTAATTTTCCGAGACCAAGAATATGGCTAATACAAACAAAGAAAACTTGAAAATATAAGAATTTCCAGCACGGAAGCCAATGCTGTAACATTTCTACGCAGAAAAACATCCTGTTGAAAGAAAAAAGATGTTTGTGAGGTGAATATATGCGACTTGAGGTCCATAAACATTTTTGGACTTTCATTTGTAAGTCTCGTTCTTGCCGATGGAAATGTTCACTTCATAAGGGCAGCTTGTATGAGGGATTCCAAATGGCCTTCGTCAAATGTAAAATAAAAGTAACTTAAATTTTTATTTAAACATACATCCCTTCTCCCAATAATTGTTG
The DNA here is from genome assembly GCA_028023455.1 of Epiperipatus broadwayi. Classification (NCBI taxonomy): domain Eukaryota; kingdom Metazoa; phylum Onychophora; class Udeonychophora; order Euonychophora; family Peripatidae; genus Epiperipatus; species Epiperipatus broadwayi. Next base: position 1,582,210 of record JAQFVV010012545.1, read on the forward strand.
TCAATCAAATGTAAAATAAAAGTAACGTAAATTATTATTTAAACATACACAAAAACAACCCACCCCTCCTACTAATTATTGTCAATCAAATGTAAACCAATAAAAGTAACATAAATTATTATTTAAATATAACCCAAATTATTATTTGAACATACACCAAAAAAGACCCTCTTGTCAATAAAAATTAAAAAGCAACTATTATTGTCCCATTGTCAAAAATATTATTTGGGAAAAATAATTTATAAACGAAAAAAAGTAAAATTGGTTGTCAATCAAATATAAAATAAAAGTAACTTAAATTATTATTTAAACATACACAAAAAAAACCCTTCTCCCAATAATTGTTGTTAATCAAATGTAAAATAAAAGTAACATAAATTATTATTTAATCATACACAAAAACACCCCTCCCACTAATTGTTGTCAATCAAATGTAAACCAATAAAAGTAACATAAATTATTATTTAAAGATGCATAAAAAAACCCGTTCTCTTTTGAATTTTGTCAATCAAATTTTAAAAAACAGTAATACTATTTAAAAAACCCAAATTACTATTTAAATATACACCAAAAAAGACCCTCTTGTCAATAAAAATTAAAAAACAACTATTATTGTCCCATTGTCAAAAATATTATTTGGGAAAAATAAGTTATAAACGAAATAAAGTAAAATTTGTAAACAAAAAAAAAAAAAAGAAGTTAATATTAATAGAGAATCACTAGCCCGGGAACGTTATATTAATGTGTTTTTGGTTAGCATCAACACTATCAAGCGGCTGACATGATAAATCAGAACACAACCTAATAAAGCATTATTTTTATATTAAAAATACATTTTTATTTTTTTTTATTTGTAAAAAAAATTTTTTTTTAAAAAAAAGCTTAGCTAAACTATATTGTAAACTAACTTTCTTATTTTAACTTAAATGAAATCAAGAAAATCATGCATTACATAAAATATTGAATTTCTAAGAACCATTTTTAAATCTGATATCAAAATATTCAAAACTTTTCACCCATGCTTCCATATCTAAGAAACTAAGTCATCTATCTAAATCTTATCACTTTGGTAAAGTTTTTAAAATATATATATACATAATTTCAACATATTATATTGAATTTAAATTGATTAAATCTCAATTTAAAAATATTACTATAAATTTAAATGGAAAGAAAAAAAATCTATACACTACTCCCTCATGAGTCTTACTTAGAACATATTAAAGTTCTAAGAACAATTTTTAAATTTGATATCAAAATATTCAATATTTTCCCAACGGCTACTCCATATTTAAGAAATATAGATAACTTATCTAAAATATTAGTCCCATATTACTTAGCTTAATATTTCTTACTTATGTACAAAACTTGAATCTATTCCATTGAATTTCAATGTATTAAATCTCCATTTTAATGTTGTATTTTAACTTAAATAATAAGTGATTACAAAAGTTTACAAACTAATATACCAACCAACAAACATATTCTAACTTAAATGAAAGCATTTAATGAGTATATAAACCCACTCCGTAAAACACAAATATGTCCTCATATAGAACATGCTAGTCCATTTTTTTGTTGATATTTTGTGATGTTGTTTTTAATTTCTTCAAAACTTTTCTTTCTGAAATACTTCAACCACCATTGCCTAATTGTAACACTTCAATGTATTCTATTCATTGCCATATGAAAATAATTGGCATTGCACTTCTTTAGTATGGCTTTGAGATAATTCTTATATCATAAACTGGATCTATTGTGCCCATAAAACCCATGCTCAAATTCACCATAAAACACTCTTAGGATTTTACAATCTAATGGAAGTGTGGTTTTATGATATCCAGCAAATTAAAGAATTCATTGATTGGTTTTATAATCTTGCCATCATATTTTAAATATTTTATGGAGAATCTTTTCTAATGCATCAGTAGGATGCTCAAGTCTTGCTTCCATACAATAAAATAGATAAAAATAATAGCTCTATATACATTTATAGTTGTGCAGTAGTTATTTCCCTGTCATGAACTCCATCCTTTAACTTATTAAAAGCAGCAGCAGCTTAATGAGATCTGTATTGTACTACAACATCTTTCTGCTTATAAAATTAATGATATTTAAATTGGTTTACATTCTTGAGTTGATAACTATTCATGCTAAGAGTTGCTGTGAATTTTTCTTCCACCATTGGCTGATAAAAAATGTGTGTGTGTGTGTGTGTTTTTTTACATTAATTATTAAACCAAAGAATTTAAATATTGCATTTAAAATAATAAATACATTACTTAAATCTTCTTTGGAACTGGAGAAAATGGCAGAATTATTAGCATATTATAAATCCAGAATTCAAAAAGATAATGTTTTTGTTATCAATCGATTCAAATCAAAAATTCCACCAATGAAACTATTTCACAACTTGATCCCTGTTTCATTAAGCTGTCTATAAATAATTCCCAAAGACAATTGTTATAATAATTGAAAACAATGTTAGCGCAAGTACACATCCTTGTTTAACGCTAATTTCAATTTCAAATATCTCAGATTTTCTACCTATAATAATAACATTTCCTAAAAATTCTATCACGTAAAAACTATAAAATATGAATAAATTTTTGCAGAAAACAAATTAATTTTAAATAATGGCATAAACCTATTTAATTAAATGAATTAATTGCTTTCACTAAATCACTGACATCATATGAGAAATTTCATTGTTGGCGATACTATTTCTCAGGGCTATATGTCGTTTCCAGTGCTTCAAAAAAAGATTTAGTCAGTAAATGTCTATCTTCTTTACAGTTTTAATCCATCAATCATTTTTAAGCTTTCTTGTCAGTCATTGAAATTCTACTTTCAGATGTCTAAATTTATTATGAAGTTCTACATTTAATTTTATTCTACCAATCAGAAAATGAGATCTTTGCTTTTAATCAAATTACTAATAATATCATTATCAAAACATTAGTCATGATTATTCTTTTTAGTAAACCCAAAAGTAGATTTACTTGTATCTATAATACATTCTTTAAGAGAACTGCATAATCCAATAATAAGACAATCGCAGAGGTCTAAAATAGCAATCTTAGTAGGATTTGGATAAGGTCTATTTTTTTATGCAGCTATCATTCAATCTGCACTTTTACATGCTTCTGCATTCTAATTTCTAACTACAATGTAATCGATTAAATGCAATTATTTTGAGTATAGATTCATAAGTGTTTGTGATAGTCAGTCCATGTGTTGTGAAAAACTCGATAACAATAGACCATTTGAATTTTTGGCACCAATACTATTATTTCCAATAATTTGAGGCCAAAATGTATTATTTGTACGACCATGTGAAATAAAGACTCCAAGAAAAAAATATTGTTCTTTTAATAGTATTTCTGCAATAATACTATTCAATAATAATAAAAGTTTTCTTTCTCTGAATCTAAGTCTGAGGTATAACCACTAATAAAATAAAGACTACTACCATTGTGCAAGCCAAGTTTTAATATCATTAGCCTTTCATGGATATAAGAGAATTTTCAACAACATACATCTTCCATTTACTGATTAATCTGCTCTTCCAAAAAATTTGTAGCCATCTGTTTGTTTTATTAATCTTCCTTTCTCTGAAAAATGAATTTCATTAAGAGCTGCTATGTCAGACTTAAATCTTATTAGTTCCTTAGTCACCAGTGTAGGTAGTTCTTTATTTCTGGTCTTGAAGAGTCTGTATCAAGTAAAGTTTGCACATTATTAAGGAAAAAAGTAGATTTATAATATGCCTTCAGCATTTTCACTGCCTTTTACTTTACCACTATGATATTATTACTAGTTATTCACTAGACACAACAATTTAGCCAGCCTGTATGAGACAGGTCTAACACATTTTCTAGCCCCTTCCACTTTCATGGTAGACAGGGAGATCAATCTTTGCCAGCTGGAACTCTTGTCTTAAATCTAGTTTCAACCGACTCATTAGTGATTGTATTACCTTAAGCAAAGATTACAACTAAGGACTGCTAACATATTAAGCTTGCTCCCATCTTTGCTTCCTTAATTCTTAAGAGCTTGAACTAAAAAAAAAGAACAAGAAAAAAAGGAATTGGAGTCAGAAATGCTGAGCATGTTGCTAAAGGATTGAAATGGAGTTGCACAAACACACAATCCAATTGTCACAGTTAGTACAGAGGGATGATCAATAGACTCATGACAACCAAAACCTATACTAACTTAAGTGACTGAAGAACAAAGAAAACACTGGATCATAACCATTGATGACTCAACATCCTATCCTATAAGACAGGAGTTACCCTTAGTTGGGCACTATTTATTTCTTATCCATAATTGACCTATAGATGTGACGATCTTTCATCTATCCACCATCTGTGAAGACCATCAGTAGCCTGAGAACAGCACTGACTTTAATATTGATATTATAATATTAAAAAAAAAAAAAATGTGAAAAACTATTTATGAAAAAGTATTACAAAAATCCTTGTTTAAAATTATGCTGATCATAAACAATAATGATTTGATAGAATATCAAGTATACTTTGAAAATATGCATTATATGATTTCAATTTACACAATGTTTTTTTAGGAGTGAACTGCATATTTTAATTTAGTATTGCCATCTATTGCAAGCTTGAAAATCAATAGATATTGGATGATAGTCCTTATTAAATCCATAACCAATGCTATTCTGTCAATATCCTTAGAGTAATTTCTGACTTATGGCCCTACTTTGACAATGAGCAGATTGACTCTCTTTTGGATATAATGCAATTTTCCTCTAATAGTGCACACTTTTTTAATTTAAAAAACTATCAGCCTGAAATTCAAAAACATCTCAGTATTTTGATCCAAATCTACTTATTTTCACAATTACACAATTCTAATATTAATTCAATATGTATGTCCTATTTTATGACAACTATAAACATCTTTATCATTTGGTTACAATTGCTAAACATATGTGAAAATATTCAAATTTTAATGAGATTTTCCAATGTATTTTTCTTAAAAAGAGCACAGACAGATGTAACCAAGCAAATCAACAATTAAAAACTGAATAAGCAAATTGAATTACTTAATCCAGCAACAATATTTGTATTAACCTGACATCTATGAATTTTTGTTCTTAAAATATAAAATTTATAAAATGCTGCTGCCAGATGGAATGAATCAGTTTATCTCCCACGGTCTTCAATTGATTGCTTAGTTATAGCTCTATATATATTGTAACCATATGTTTTGGCTCAAAGATAGTAGGTTTTATCCAGTGGATAAATGTGTAAAATTTTAAATTTTAATTAGTAATAATTGTTAAGATATTGAACATCAATGTGTAGAGACTAGTTATAGAGTGAAATGCTTGTGGATTACACTTTTCCCACTAAGCAAAAGCTCATCAAAAAAATATCTTAAGAGGTGATGATGGTCTTGACTGATTGTGAGACACTGGAAAATCTGATAGAGTGGTTATAAATCCCATAAACATTTTGTCACATTGTTCCAGTGGGCAGCTAATTCAACTGCTGTTTCAATAGTATTAAAATATTACTGGGAAGCATAAAATTATTTAACACTTTATTGTATTTGGTATTGTTAAACAATAATTAAAAATAAATAGCAAAATCAATTTATAAGTCTTCTAAATTTTTTTTTATAAACAATCTTTAAATATACTATATTTTAATGTAATTGGAAATACATCAGTCTAGATGATTCTCACTAGAGGGATCAAACTTAATTTATTCACATTTTACAGTGAGTGGCCCATTCAGAACCAATCCTGCATGTAATAAAAAGTATATAATATAAAAGTTTGTAGGGGGAGGGGGGCTTACTAGAAAAAGGTAAATGGAACAAGACTACAAATCCACTTCTCAAGTAAAATAGAAGAAATAAGCTACAAAATAATATTTTTTTTTAAAATTAATTGGGACAAAATTTTATAGATAGATGGATTTGAACACTATGGAGTAAATTTAATAACTCTGTGAAATCTCTACACCAATTTTCATCGATCTTGGATTCTTAACTTTGTCTACTGAAGGAAACACTGGAAGGACCGCTATTTGAATAAGTATTTGCCAAAATGTACTATTTGGAACGGAAAATAATCCCAGAAAATGTAAGCATTTATTTTTATCTTCTTTATTTTAACCAATTATCAGAACTAGTCATAACACAAAAGTTATTTAGACTGAAGTTAAAAAAAAGATTAAAGTATTTTAATTTTCGCGCTGTTATTAATTCATCATTAAGCAGAAAAATCCGTTTGCGTATAAATTAATATTTCAAGAAAATATTCTAAATCATTTTAAGAAATAATGAAAAAAATTAAAATTTCACTTTAAATCATATAAAGTAATTAGTTGAAAAAAATAAAATAAAATACATAAAATATTTCTTATGTCATTGGGAAGAGACATCGTCTGCTTTGATATTTCCCCGGGAAGTAATCAGTCACGTATATATATTCTTAATAATTGCTTAATATTAAATCAATTCTATTTAACATTCTTAAATATGAAATAAATTGCCAATAATAGTGAATAAAGAAATATTGATTTTTTTTTCTCCTTGATTTTACACCTATAAAGTAATAATAATTTTAAGTGTTTAAAATTACCCAAATTATTTCAGATTGTAACAATTACTGTGGACGGAAAAAACCAAGTAAACAAAATTCATAAATGATTTAAAAGTTTATTTCCAAAGATCGTAATAAACTGATTATAATTGTGCTGCATTTGGAAAAATATATATGTTATATATTAATTAAAACTGAAAACAAAGTAAACAAAATCCATAAATGATTAAAAAGTGTATTTTCAAAGATCGTAATAAACTAATTATAATTGTGCTACATTTGAAATATATATATTAATTAGAATCTCTTAGAAGATCGTATTTATAATTAAATAGATGCTTCTCAGTATAACTTTAAACCTCCTAATTTGCTGATAAAGGGAAGTGAAAGAAGTATTTATTTGTTTATCGTTAGTAAATAACTTGCAACGTGATAATACTTTAAATGGTTTTAAAATCACCCAGATTATTTAAGAGTATAACAGATCTTCGCGCAGAAAAAAAAAATAAGAACAGCAAAAATAGATAAATCAATATATACTAATTAAACCTTTTTAAATGACTTATTCTCGAAAATGTTTTGATATTGCTTCAGTATGCTTACATTAGTACACAAACCGATAAAGGATTTCTATTGCCATTGGAGAAATGTTTGAATTTTGTCTGAAGATGTTAATATTGAACCAGATAACCAATATATATATATTACTCAGGAATGTTTGCTTATCATATCCGTTTTCATATTGTTTTACTTATAAGAACGAATCAAACTGCGATAAAGTCCAATGGTAGAAAATGTAATGTTTGTTAATTTATATATCATATTGTAATACGTTTTTTTTTTTTTTCTTTCTTGTATTAATCAGGTATTAAGTTGTTTTTTTATATCTATACCAGGGTATAGAATATATTAAGTAAATATACGTAGCTATGTATAAAGTTATATACATTTATTATCCATATTTATATTATTTTCCCAATGAAGGGAAAGCATAATGGTAAATATTATTTATCTGGTCCAAAAGAGAAATGTTTATCTCTTCCACTGCTAAAACAGATGTTAATATATATCAAGGAAGGGAACAAATAAATCCAAACTGGTCAAAAATATGCACATAATGATACCATTGTTCTATTATATAAAATAATTTAATAAGCATTTTCTTTTTTATTATTGCTTAATTTTGCTTATAAACGAAATGTCCATTTTAAATACAAAATGTAGTTTAATCCTCCTTGTTTACGTGTACATGGCTTGCTATAATAAAAGGTATAATTATTGTTTTGAAATAATTAATGGTTATTTTACTGATATTGGTGGTCTGTTTATAAAACATTAACAGTTTCTGCAATCTGCAATGGAATACTTATGTTTCCACTTAGATTATTAATGTTGTTCTACCTTGCTATTGCATTGATCAGAATTTGTGATAGATTTTAGGATGAGTTTGTGCTACATATAAGAGCCTTAGATATAATTAATATTGTACGTGGGATGATAGAGAATTCCCCATTGTGATTAATATGAGAGGATAATATTGTTGGGGCTGATTAAAAGTTAGTGCTTAGAGCATAGTTACGTCTAAAAGAGGCAGATCCCATGGTCTGAATTCTGTTTTCCAGTGGAGAGACAATGCCCACACTTTTATACCTATGAAAAGGTATCAGAATTGGCCATATTCTTCTACAACTATTATGTTGTTTCTTGATATACAACTATCATGTTGTTTTGTAGAGCCCCCTTTATTTAGATCCCTCAAGAAGTTATATAGTTAATATTCCACCGTGTATGATAAAGTGTAGCATTTTTTAAATCGAATAGCAAGGATAAGATAAAGTCTAATATAGCTATAGTGTTGTCTAATGGAAATAGTGACTTTCTGATGTTGTGTAATCTTCATCAGTTTATAAACAGACCAACCAAATCTTATTAGTGTTTGTAGAACGTCTACATAAAAGAGCAAGGTGTGTACATGGACAATGTGGATTGGTTTTCAACAAGTAGGTATTTACTGATGAATTAATAATATCAGTTAATTAATAAATGGTTAAGTTGTGGACATAGTGAATGTTTTTGGTGTCATATGTGCATTTAACTAATGATGTTTGCCCACATCAATGCAATAAAATTTTTATATAATAAATTATTACTTGTATTGGGATGTGATAATTGCCCTTATCATATTATAATAACTCAAACAGCTATAATTTGATATAATAAATTGTAATTTAGAGTTTTTATTTTTTTTATTTAAAAGTTGCTCGTATATCCAAAGGATATTAATCCATTTTGTGTGCAATTTTAATGCTAAAATAGCTCAAATAAGTTTAACTATCTTAGTCTACCTGATAGAATAATAAAGAAACATATCCAAAAATGTTTGTCATATTAGTTGGTCATTACTTACCACATTATTAATTTCCATCCCTAATTTTGGAATGGATTTATCTTGTTTCATGTAAGGTGTCTAAAAGAAACTTGTACATAATGTAAATAAATATTGTTGTGTTAAAATTTTATTTAGTCTTCAGTATTCTTATTGCTAATCAACACACACCACACATTATTATTGTTATTGCTATCAACCTATCCTGTGAGTATAGGTAAATTGTCATCAATCAATATTGTAAAAGTCACTATATGTAGGTATATCAGAATAATTGTGTTAAGCCCTATAATTTATGAGTATATCTAGGGTATCATAACTTAATAATTAAGCATACTAACCTAAAGAATATTTGAAGTGATATACTAAAAGATTAAAAAAACGTAATATTGGTTTGATCAGTTCATTTGAATCCCCAAGATCTATCATTCACTGGTCTTGGTCACCTTGTTTCTAATTAATAAAGAAAGTTGGAAAGCTGTTGCATTTAGCTATTGGAAAATTACTCTTACTTATTGAAGCTTAAAGTTTAGCATAGTTAGGGAATTTATAGAATTTATTCGAAATTATTGAATATTGTTTAGTAATTCAATTCAGTATTAAGAGCTATTTTGTGTGTGGTATGCTTGGGTAGTGGCAAAATCCCTCTCACTGACCCAAGTGTATCTTGTATTTCACCCTTTAAGCTATGTGAACCCTGAGAAGGATAAATTATATCAATTTGTGATAGGATTGGAATTTATGGTAAATTTGTGTTCAGTTAATTATTGTAATTAGAGTGGAATTGTGATGTGACATTCACCGTGAGATATAAGGTCAACCAAACTTTAAAGTATCTATTACTTCTTTTGACTGAAATGTATAGTTGGTTTTGACTTTATGGTGAATATTCTGGTCTTAGTAAGCTTAGAATCTGTATTTTATTTAATTGTCTTATTATTATTTAATTCAATATCAAATTTAGAGTTCTGTGCATAATCTTTCATCATCATCATTCCTCTCATCTGTCATTCCAATCTTTCTTTATTCTCTTTTTTCATCCTAATTCACTCATCATTCATTAGCTCTTATTCCATTCTCATCTTAATTATCTATTAACTCTTACACATCTTTATTCTTTTCTCTTCATTCTCAGACTCATTTTATTTATTATTTAATTATTACTTATTTTTGTCATACATGTAATCATTCACACCCTCATTTACTTATTGCTTAATTTATACTTCTAATTTCATATTCATTCCATCGATCTAATTATTATTTATTTATTAGTTTGACAAATACGAAGTTTATTTTATAATTTTATGTTTGTTTGCTGGTTTGTGGATTTTAGACTAGCTTGACCAGAAATTATTAATCCACCTTGCGATCTTCTCTAAGATTATAGTTTCATGCGAGCTTAGCTAATAAAGAAATCATCTTTCATTTATCATGTAAATTGGACTAGTTAGATTAGTGAGTAAGGCAATTGGGATTATGGCACTTAGAAATGTGTAGGCCTGATTGTCTAATGATCAGAGGAGAAGGTTACAATATAAAAAAAAAAATACAAAGAATCTCATAAAATTTCAATAATTTTCTAAATCCATACAATTTTCTATTATATACATATATGGCAATATACAATACGACATAAGATAACATGCTATTTATTATATATTAATGCAAATTAAAGTCTATAAATATAACCATAACATCAAAATTGCCTTTTGATAATATAATTGTGTATCCTATATAGCAACGTACCAATTATATTGCGTAAATATACATTAGTAATTACTTACAAAAAATACTAACCTTATTTTGAGAGCCTACCCTATAAGGCATATGAATTCCTTGAACATCAAGAGCCTCTGTCATCATGCAGGCCATAACAGCACACAATCTTACTGCTGTTTCCTTTTTAAATTTTTTAACGGCAACAGTTAATCGATCACTAGGACTTAACCAAGCATTAATTCCTGGACTAGCAGTACTTAAAAGATGCCAATCTAATCGAGTAAAGTCTATTTTACGTGTATTAGGCATTCGAGGAGGTGCTGCAAAATTAAACCACACAGTTTTCAATTCTATTATGCAAGCTGCAGCATCTCCAGTCAATGAATTGGCATGAATTGTAGAAGTACTTCTATTACTGTCATTCTCAGAATCATCTAACTTTATGCTGAGCATGGTCTGCCAAGATGTTCCAGATATTTTAGAATTCAGACTTTCACTAGAAGGATGAATGGTTCGAGAATCTTTTCGAGGTACCCGAGAACTGCTGCTCCGAACATCAACTGGATCAATTCTAAAAGTAAATAGATATTATTTAATTTTTATTTATTTATTTAAAAGAATGAGTGACAATCATTCCATTTTAATCGTTATTCAGATCAATTTTAAAATTAATAGAAATTGTATTTTATATTTTTTAATATGCGATACAATGGGAACTAATTATTATAAAATTAGCTATCTTTTTTAATTATAAAATGCAGAATAAAATTTAAAAAAAACAAAACAAACATTACTGAGTACATTATAATACAGCTTTGATAATCACTAATAACACATCTGTCATAAACTATCACAAGCAGTCAACATTTTTCTTTAAGATCATTTTTATTCTTTAAAATTTCTTTCTTTCCTCCTTTATAATCAATTGCAATACAATTTTTTTTGTTTTAAATATTTTCTGAAAATTAATATATATCTAAAAATAACTGGTTCTAACAATATAACCAAATCTGATTTTTTACAATAATCCATTTTTCTTATCTAATCTTTTCATTACTGTTAATATTTCTCATGGTATTGTGCCATGACATTTTGACTTGGTCCATATATTTTCAAAGATTACGCAAATACAGTGGTCATTTGAGAGTGCCACCAAGCATTTCTAGCTTGGATCTAGAATGTGAAGGTTTCCACAGTCACAGTTGATTATTTATTTCCAAACGGCAATCACCAAATATATTTTTAAAAGATAATCTTACACGAATTTATTTCAGTCAAATGGACACTGAATTAAATTACTAAACCAGATTAAACAGGGACACTCAAATATGACATTTAATAGATTTTATTACATTCACTTTCAATTTTTTTAAAAAAATTACATATTCTCTTTTCCTATAGCCTTCCAACTGACTCAAATCTTTTTTATAAAGAACAAATACAAGCTTAAATTCAAACGCAAACGTTATCAATTTTTTTTAAATATGGTACAAATTATTTAACTAATATTCTTTTCTCCAGGGAACATGTGCCGTCACTTACCCTACGTATGAGAGAAAACCCTGAACAAGTAGATGTGAACACAAGGATGACTTACTAATAAGAGTGAGCCGAATGGCAATACTCAGACCCCTCTTTCTAAGGTTAAACAATTTATTCTAATCTCAATGTATGGTGTAAGTATCATTCATTTGCTTACAGCCGTTGGGGCATCCATTTTCCCTACACCATGTTCCGACATAAGGTTCAAGTGTTTCTTATTGTTGAACATGTAACTGGCCTAAATCCTTCCCTCCTCCATTTGTCTTTTAAGATTGAGCAGTTAACATTATTAGGAAAAATCTAATCTGATTCACACATGAATTATAATAAAATGCATATAAAAAAAACATATTTAAAGAATATATGAGTTTAACCCCCTCTCCCTTTTATTTTAACTAATTTAACATAATATAATAAAATTCCCAGCAATAATCCCACACTCTATTGTTGAAACATTTAAGACACTTAATAGTATATATATATTTCTATTACGCAAAATGAAATCAAAGTTCACTCAGTAACAGTTTATAGTCACCCTGATCGATCAGTGATGGTCCTGTGGGAGAAGTGTTTTATCGTTATGCTTGTCATGGTTTGTCCTAGATTTCCAGGTTAATCCAATTTCCTCGGTTAGCTCTACACGTCCTATGCAAGGTTGGCATTTCCAATTGCAGTTCCAGGTGGTAATGGAAAGAGAGGTTCACCAAAGGGAAAAGTTCTGATATCTCTAGCCACCACACATATTCTCTACATTTTTTTTTATTTAATTTTACTTTGCAGGTCTTAAATGGTTGAAGAGTCCGAGCCAAATCAAACCCAATCGACCAGTCACTAACTTTGGCAAAATTCCAATTAATCTCAAACAAAAGACAAACCCTTAATTTATAGTTGTTTTTGTTCAAAGTTACTTATAATCCTGAGGAAACATTCCAAACTGATGAGCATAATAGATAGTACAAAAGTACCTCCACTATCAAAGTTACAACAATAGAGCTAATTGCAGAAAAATTCTATACTGTACTTTCTTTCCCCTTTTATCTTTAAGAATTTCTAAGAATTAGAAATAAAACAAAAGACAAACTTTTATAAAAATAAAAAAAACTTGCAAGATCTTATGTTTTGTTTTCCTTTTTTTTTTATTTAATTGATTTCAAAACTTTTAAAATTCCATTTCAAAAAATAAATTTTATTATTTATTTTTAGTATAAAAAATGTTTTATTATAAAATTATATGCAATTTTAATAATATATATACGTGTGTATATATGTATGAATATGAGCTGGCAGAAAAATACCAGCTCAGTATATAAACATTAAATAATTCATTCTTTATACGAAAAAAAAAAAAACTTTGGTTCATTAAAAAACAGTCTATGGCTGAAAATAAATATGTATTTATAAATAAAATAAGTAAAGGTGAATATAATGATACTGTTAAAAAGATTAGATTATTCAATTAATAATAATAAAAATATATTCAAGCTAAAAAATCAAAATGGAAAATGACTAAATTAGATTTGTGTACTATTAGAGATAAAAATAAAAAATTTCTAAAGCTCTTTATGGAAGATAAACCAGAAATGAAATTGGGTGAATGATTTTGGAGATATAATATAGAAAGAAATCTTGAATCTATTATAAAAAGATTAAATGTTTTATGAATGTACAAAAGCATTTTTATAAAATAAAAATATGTTGTGCATGTTTATTCATGATACTAACCTTTCTGAGAATAAACACAACAATCCATTTGTTTCACCAAACATCAAAAAATTATCAGAAGTTCAAAACAGACAAAAAAATTTAAATTTTCTTACTCAAATAACTGATAGAAATTATCAAATTATTGGCAGTTAAGTTATCATGTTCTATAAAAGCCATCAACGATTTAAACATCAATTAGCTAAGGATTTACAAATCATAACTCAACTGCTTTTTCTGATGTTTACATGTCATTAATAAAAAAAAAAACAATAATTAAACAAAAATTTGTAGCTGATAAAATAAAAATTCCTAAAAAATAAATAACTACTTCCCAAAACAAAATATAAGTGGCTAGCAAAACAACATTCTTCAAACAAATGATTCAAATAAGTTTTATTACACTGAAAATGAAAAAGCAATAGTAATTGATATAACAGCTTGCATTATTCGAATCCTTAATTACAAAACATCATAGAAAGTATTCACATAGCTAAATAATTATTAGTAATTTTTTTTCAATTCAAGTATGTATCCATTCACAATTGTAATTAGTCAAAGATTTAAAAATGAAGGTTAATATAAATTATCTAAGTCTGATTTCAATTATATATTTAGCAAAGTCTGATTTCAATTATGTATTTAGCAAAGTCAGAAGGTCTGCAATTGATCGGTATAACTTCATATGCTGAATCACTTTTAGTATGATATTTAATTATTGCCTGCTGGATTGCAAATATAAATAACACAAATAATTGCTAATTAATGTGGCAGCTCGGCAATACATTTAAATAACAAAAATTTATTTACAGAGTTATACGAAGATAATCAATCCTGTTTAATATATTCATATATGATGATTATACACACACGCTATATAAATAACAATAAAGGCCCGAAGGTGTAACAGAATAATAATAAGATCAATATGACCTGTTTATAGTTCAAAAGTTTACTTTTAAATGTCCGGAGGTAAACTTCTCCGCAAGGCTAAGTGAAGGAGGAGGCTGAGTGGGACACCCGAGGAAATGGCACATCTGCCTTTCAAGAGCTTCACTTAGCAAGTGGCTGGTCTCAGTTCTATTCTTCATTGTTTTTAGAGTAGATTCCCTTGATTGGCCATCCACTGTCCATATGGTGGTCATGTCTTTAGTTACACTATTCGATCCCTGAACAGAATGCAATTACCTTAGAATTGTCTATTTTAAGTGATGGCTTTGTTTACATTATCTTAATCCTTTGCTTGCATTCATCTAACTTTCTTGATAAGTTAGTTTATAGCTTTTCATTAATTAAACTATTTAATTAGTCTAATGCTTTTATAAAATATTGTGAATGCCATTGGCATCCACGCACATACATTTAGTTTACCATTATATCACTTATAACATTTATATTGTGTATATATATTGTGCCATTACAATTTGGTCACTAGCCAAATTTATAGTAATGTGCATGTAGAAAAGGTCAAACAAAATCATCATCACAATTTTATATAACCATAAAGGAAGTTGTAGGGCATCCAAGTTTAAACCCTACAAGGTCCAGTTCTAAAAGCTTTAAACAGAGAAAGAATGGGTCAACAATTACATGCTTTACTTGTTTGTGTGTTGATAGAAAGGTAATACACACATTTAAACTATTTAATATTTAATTTTTCTTTAAAAAGCAAAGTTATAATGCATACATATAGGCAATGTATGTGTAAATTTACTTAATTGTTTTATATTTCAAATATTAAACATTTTAACTTTCTTTAAAACTAACCTATGCTTGATCAATTCTAATATTTTATTCTATACTTTTATTTTGCTTTTCTTTAATTATAATTGGGATTTAAAAGTTACAGACTTAATTAAATAATTGGGTTATAATTACTAAGCTAGCAATTATAGTATTTAAGGTTAGTTTATGAATGATTTGAAAGAATGAAGGATGTGTGTACATTACATACAAAATTTTACATTTCCTAAATATTGAAAGAAAAGGAAGTATTAAATCTGTTAAATTATTTTTTTTGTACAATTGTTTGTTAAAAGAGGAAATCTGTTTAATCAGATATCAATCTTTGTAGCAATTTTTTTTTGTAAATAATTGTTTTTCACTTTGGAAGCTTATAATGGGTCAGAACTATAATTTTTGAAATTGTCTTATCAAGATCTAAAGAAGGAAGCTCAAAGATTTGAAGTGTTACCTGGATGTTAAAAGAAGAAAAAAAAGAAAAGAAAGGAAATAAGGATTGAGTCTATTTTTTTTTAAAACAAAAGTGTCTGGAAAAAGGATTAAACTTTTCAGTTGAAAAATACTTTGGTTGAAAATAAATTAGAGATCTAATTAAAACAAATTTGTCCAAAAATAGCAAGTGATGCTATCTCTGATTGGTTAAGGTAGCTAAAAATTGGATATAAAAAGCTGTCTTGAATTATTATTAGGTTTTGTGTTTGATTCAGATTATTAAACTATCAAATTGAATGTTGAAAATATAAGAAATGCGGCTAGAAAAATTATATGTATGTCCCATTTGCGGACCATCTGGGAAGCGCACATCACATAGGAAAGAAAGAGTGTCTAAAATAATATTCTACACCTTTCAACTGACCAGATAAATAAGATGTTTTTAATAGAAGGAAGAAAGCATTCACCTGCATTCAAAGAAGATGAATTAATCTACTGATAAATATTAATCATCAAGTCCAATTAATTGTTACAACAACTGATTTTAAACTCAAGAAAATTTACAAATGTGAAAACAACTGCTGTATTTCATCCACATGCTTGACAGGAAGAGAAGAAAAATTAATATAATGATTTCCAAATTATCCACTAAAGCAAATAACCTCAATAGAGTCACCATCATCAAATAGTTATACACCTCAAGAAAGAGATTGTTCCCACATAAAACGGAAATGGTAGCTGCAGAAATATAAACCTTATACAAGACAAGTTTGAACCCTGGGAAATTCGCCACAAACAAAAGATCGGTAATATGACTTTTTATATCTATTTTCTTTATGATATCAGTCTTAATAAACATTTTAGCAATAAAGTGGTATATTTTATTTAAAGAACTTTTAAAGACTATTCAGATCGATTAAAACAAGAATGTCTTACTAATAATAACTTTGAGCTTCATAAATGACCTTGAATGTATGAAAATTATTTGTTTATTAATTTTACAATATTAATGTGTAAAACAATTTTTTTTATGGTGTTATGATTTTAGTTTTAACTGATATATTATTATTATTTTGGTTTTTAATAATATTTTGTTATTATGGGATAAAACACGCACATACATAATAATATTTTTATATGTGTATAATTGGGAGTGAATGTGAAATAATGAGTAGTATTAGAATATTAGATTATTTTGTTTCAAGTTAAGTATAGCATTTCAGAGGTAGAAGGGAGGGGGGAGAAAATAATTTAAAACTCTTTTCTAAAACTTGCTCTTTCAATTTTACTAACATTTTTTTTTTACATTCTATTTACATGTTGGATTTTAAAGTATGTGTGCCAATGAGCAGATAATATTTTTTTAAATACTTTTCTCATGGAGTGAAAATCATGGTCAATGTGACGTCCAACTTAATACAAAATACATTTGAAGGGAAAGGGGGAAGAACTAAAATTAATCTGAGGATTGTTATATAATCAATTATTATTATTATTCATGTCAATTTTCATATTTATCTAGAAATTTTTATGTATATGTTAGAACTGTAGTAATAAATATTAGTTTGTTTTATTAAACGAGGCGTATATATTTCATTAAGTGTAGTCTTTGTTAAGTGTGATTATTCATCATCATCAATGGTTGAATATTAGTTATTTAAGATATAAGTAAATATGCTAAAATTAAGCAATAATTATGAATTTCTTTATAAAAATTAGTTTTATGTTTAGGCTTAGTCCTAGAGCTGTAGTTGAAACCCTTGTCATTATGTTTATTATTATCATCATCATCATCGTCATCAACGTTTTAATTAATGAGCTGTTTAACTGTTTAAAGGCCATAAATAAATATTGATTTTATAATATTTAGTGATTTCTTAGTATTATTATAACCACATCCCATCATCTATTTCATGCAAGGATGAGTGAATTGCATCCTAAATTAGTTATATATAATCTGAGCTAGTGAACTTATAAAAATATTGAAACACATTTGTTATGTTAAGATCTGAGAAATGATTTATGTCTAATATACTCCACTTTGGTTTATAGATGTTTTACTTTTACCTAAATATTAGTGCTATAGTGATATGGCTCAAAAAGCAAAATCTCCCATTTTATTAGAAATAAAGTACCAAAAGGGATTCAAACGGTACATGTGAAAGGTTATAGATATAACATGTCTAGATTCAGATAATCTAGTGGCGCCTGCTAGACATATTCACTTAGTATTTGTTTAAACATGATAACATCAAACAAGAAATGAAAGGGGATAAGATCTATGTTATATGAGTTATATTTTATTGAATTATAGTTTTTATGAGTTTATATATGAGTTAATATTGTATAATAATTGTAATAATTGTATAATTATTGAGATAGTGTTTTTGAGAATAGTATTTTAATATATATGATATCACTTATAACATTTATTATGTGTACATATATATATACACACACAACTAGAAATCCATTTAGTTTCCAATTATAATTATTATTTAACTAATAAAATGTATTTTGTGTATACATAAATATACACACACATTTAGCAGATATCAATCAAACATCACTATATCAAGCTTCTATGGATAAAATTAAATCATTAGAGAATAATTATATAATAAATTCTTACTAAGTCATCAAAACAATTCTGAGAATTCATGATTAAATGTTGCATTCACTTTTAATAAGACTAATTCCAAATAACAAATTATAGAAATTGCACCTTAGGAAAGTTTCCCCATCTCTCGGAGAATATCCTTAAAGTTATAAAAAAAAAAAATAAGAAAAGCCCCTGAGCATATGACTTAAAAATCCGCAACCTGGACTTGTGAGTGAAAATTTTGAATTCTTGTCCAAAATTCTGTGAAATGGGAAAGGGGTTTTTGGGATATATATATATTAAAGCGGTCATATATATATATACATTATATATATATATGTGTGCTTCATGTATATATTTTGCTATTAAGATGAAATATTAAGACGTTTTAAAAAAAATTTTTAATGGATTTGCATCAGCACTGCGCCTAATCCATATCAACTACTGTTGACTTGTACTAAAAACTTTTTTTTTTAAATCAGGGTAGATCAACATCACCTGGCTCAAAAATTGTGTAAATCAAACTAACCAAATATTTAAAACAAATAGAATATCCTCATTTAAGTAATTTACGAATTTGATTTCTAAACTGCCAATTTAATTTGTACTAGAATAAATACAGTACAAATGGTGTAAGCACAGCACTCTGGCTTCTCCTCCATTTTTTTATTTTCTATCTACCATGCACTTTTCATTTTATATCCATGACCTCTTTTCTTTTTCTCTGCACATCACCTGTTGACACTTATTAGTTCACTCAATTTTTATATAATTTCATCTTCAAAGTCGTGTTTTCTCTTCTTGGAATCACCATCTTTAATTAGCGATCAACTACTACGCTTTGTTTTGTTTAATGGCTTTTTGCGTTAAGAAGTTACTTCCTTTTTTTTTTTTTATTCAATATACACAAAAATACTTTTCTCCCTTTCTCTCTCTCAAGTTATTTTTAAGACAAAAAAAAATGTATACAACTGACGTTGTGTAAATCAAACTAACCAAATATTTAAAATAAATGGAATATTATCATTTAAGTAATTTATAAATTTGATTTCTAAACTGCCAATTTAATTTGTAGTAGAATAAACACAGTACAATATAAATATCGTCTGTGTGGTATAATAAGTGATTACTGAAAAGCTAAAATTAATAACTGAGTTGAAACTATAAGTTTATTATTAGTAAGCTTCTATTTTACGGACTTAGTGCTTTCGGGGCCTTTACGGCTCCATAATCATAGTCCTTTTTACAGGCTGTTGATTCTATGCAAATGCATGCAAATTACAACATCCACCTTTTCGAGACCGCGAAGCACGTGTCTTTTCTGTTGATTGACATGGCATCGCTGGTGATGTAACATGCCTCTTTGATCTTCCTCTTGACATCGTTCCTCTCTGTGCATACGATGTCGGCTTTAGATGGCTCAAATCTATGGCTTTGCTCCTGCTGATGATCAGCAAATACTGAGCTGCCCTCTCCTTTAGTTGTAGCCTTTGTATATATATATCTATGCTGAGCCAGTCTATTGCTCACTGTGGCCCGAGTTTCCCCATAATATACCGAATCACATCCTGTCTGTGGGCACACAATTTTATAAACGACATGGGGGGTTTCTTCTATATTTCTTGTGTCTTTGGTATTGTTGATGAGCCTATTTGTGTTTGGAGGGGTTCTGAATCCGAGTTTGAATTCCTTCTGTAATATTTTACTGAAATTTTTAGCTACTGTAGGTATGTAGGGTATAATTAGATGTTGTCTGTCATCTTTTGTGTTTTGTTGCAGTCTTTTATGAAAGCTTGCAATCCTTTTGGTTATTGTTTTGTGATCATAACCCACGCTTATTAAGTCCCTGATGTAGCTGGTGATGTTGTTTTTCCTGTCTGACTCCAATTTACACAGGTGGTGATTGCAAAATAAGAAGGCAGACAGCCCTGCAAGTTTGTGTGCTTTAGGGGATTTTGAGAGCGGATGGATGTAGCCTCGGATGCACAAGGGTTTAATTATCATGGAATAAACAAATGCTAAATTCTCTCTCTTAATTTTTAAATCCAGATACCTGACCATGTTTTGCTCGTCTTCATGTGTGCAATTAAATATGAGGTTGGAAAGAGCATGGAGTTCATGTAAAATCTCCGTGATAGCATTTTCGGGGACTGCCAAGAATATGTCGTCTACGTATCTGCTATAAATTATGTTTGGCATTGCTGTCTGGTACTTTGGAATCACCTGTTGTTCAAAGTGATCTAGCACAATGCTAGAAACGATGCCACTAATGGGGAGTCCCATAGGCCATCCGTTGTTCATTCTGTACCATTTGTTTTCATATGATGCCAAAATATTTCCATCCAGCCATTTCAGGAAATCCACAATAAATCGTGCTTTGAGAACAGTGCACTCCTTCCTGTATAACTCCTGTTCTATTATTCTAATAGATAATTGTCTGTTGATGGAGCCGTATAGCTCTGTGACATCCACTGCTGCCATCCTAAATTCATGCGGAATCGTTGCGTCTTTTATTTTGCTCACGAATTCAAATGACGATTTAATTGTGCATGAACCAAACCCTATATATTCAATCAACCAGTCATTAACTAATTTGGCCGCATTGAAATAGTGGATGCCGTCAAAGTCCAACATTAGCCTCAGAGATACTTCCTGTTTATGCAATTTTGCATTAGCAAAAATTCTCGGTTGTACGGTTGCAGATGAGTATATTCTATAATACTCGGCTCTGTTTAGGCCTTTGTCTTTATGTGCGCGCAAAATCGTGATGATAAACTTCTCTCTATTTATTTTATTGTTGAAAGATGTGACTTCCTCAAATTTCAATTTTTGTATCTGCGCATTTATTTTATCTTTGAAATCCGCATCATTCATCAAGACAAACCTGCTGCCTTTGTCCTCTTTCATGCACTTAATGTTGTCATTGAGGAACTTTTTTGTACTATGTATAAACTTTCCCCAATTGTCCCCATCATTCTTTAAACATTTGTTTCTAATGGATTTAGTCACTGCTGCGATGACATGTTCTCTACGCGGGTTGTTAATCAACCCTGCCTCGATGTCGGCTATGAGCTCCATTTTCGGCTGTGTCCAAGATCCTCCGACAAATTTAGGTCCTAACACTAAAGTAGACTCGACTTCCGGTGGCGGATGAATATTAGACAAATTGACAAATGCCTCTCTTTTTCCCGTATTCGTTATGTTAATGTTCTGTTTACATGCT
Source organism: Epiperipatus broadwayi (assembly GCA_028023455.1). NCBI lineage: Eukaryota > Metazoa > Onychophora > Udeonychophora > Euonychophora > Peripatidae > Epiperipatus > Epiperipatus broadwayi. The sequence goes on from JAQFVV010012545.1 coordinate 1,604,144, forward strand.
AGGAAATTTAATTTCTTTTCAAATCTCACCGCCAATTTCCTTTCAAATTTGTCGCATTTGCCTACAATCCATAAAGATTCGTTGTTATTGGCTGTTATGTTTAAGAGGCGTTTCTTTTCTTTCTTAAAGGCGTTTCTACAATTTCTTATAATTGTGTCAAGTAATCTTGCTTTATTCTGTCGCTGTCATAAATTGCTCTGTTGATTTTAATTATACAACAATTAGGAATTATATTAAATTGCCTACAATTCTGTAGGAACTGAAGACTTTGACGAAACTTGCGCGTCGCCATGTCAATTCGTAGTACAAAACGCTCATAAACAAAATTATCCATGTTATTGTAATAAAGAATTTTATTTCACTCTTACTTTGTAAATTACTGAAAAGCTAAAATTAATAACTGAGGTGAAACTATAAGTTTATTATTAGTAAGCTTCTATTTTATGGACTTAGCGCTTTTGGGGCATTTACAGCTCCATAATCATAGTCCTTTTACAGGCTGTTGATTCTATGCAAATGCATGCAAATTACAACATCCACCTTTTCGAGACCACGAAGCACGTGTCTTTTCTGTTGATTGACATGGCATCGCTGGTGATGTAACATGCCTCTTTGATCTTCCTCTTGACATCGTTCCTCTCTGTGCATACGATGTCGGCTTTAGATGGCTCAAATCTATGGCTTTGCTCCTGCTGATGATCAGCAAATACTGAGCTGCCCTCTCCTTTAGTTGTAGCCTTTGTATATATATATCTATGCTGAGCCAGTCTATTGCTCACTGTGGCCCGAGTTTCCCCATAATATACCGAATCACATCCTGTCTGTGGGCACACAATTTTATAAACGACATGGGGGGTTTCTTCTATATTTCTTGTGTCTTTGGTATTGTTGATGAGCCTATTTGTGTTTGGAGGGGTTCTGAATCCGAGTTTGAATTCTTTCTGTAATATTTTACTGAAATTTTTAGCTACTGTAGGTATGTAGCGTATAATAAGTGATTTAACATATAAATGAAATCCCATCTTCTATCCTCTTTGAATTTATGAAAATAATAAAATTATTAAAAATATCTTTCATAATTAATTCCATTTAAAAACTATACATAAAATTCACATATAGATGTGTATATAAAAAAAGTATGAAAAATAGTCAATTTTTTGATAGGAAATTTTGTTGAATGATTATTAACATCTTTAATATTAAAATGACATTTTTTCCTAGTCTAAAAGATTTATGGAAATCTTTTTCTTTTATAATATCATGAAAAATAGTCAATTTTTTGATAGGAAATTTTGTTGATTGATTATTAACATCTTTAATATTAAAATGCCATTTTTTTCTAGTCTAAAAGATTTTTGAAAATCTTTTTCTTTTACAATATCATTGCCAATGAATTGATTCTTGGCTTTTTGATTTTTTAATCCAAACAAAATTATTACTTGCGTTGTTATTATTATTATTTTTTAAATATAGATTTTAAACAATTTAAAATTCTTTATATATGTATTACTGTCACAGGTTGCTTTTAATTATAACATCTTTAAATTGATCTAAAAAGAGTTTTAAAAGTTCTTTTAAACGACTTATTTAAAAAAACCCACTCTATAGAAATATAACACAATGCATTTATCTGTGGTTTCATGTATCTATATACATCAGCATATGTATAATTTAATTCTTCAAGCTTTCTCTTGGTAGACAGGTATAGTCCAGGATTGTCATCATCAGGAAAGGTATAATCAGGTAATTTGTTGACATTAATCGGGTTCCCTTCTATCTAGGGTTGGCAGACTTCAGAAAAACTGTCTAGGATTGGACTTCAGGTAAGCTAGTTGTTTTCTGGAAAACATTTATAGCTATAAAACACTTGAAGTTGACCCTTTTCTCCATGTAAATTCAAACTCTACCATCATGAACTATAGAGCAGCTTTCAGACTTGACTTCTTACAGTCATATCTTCATTGTAGTTTTCTATCTTGATCTGGAATATTCTGCTAGCTAATTACTTCTGTCCAGCTATTATTACTGCCAACTCCTTCTCAAAATATTATTAACAAAAATTTACAAAAAACTACCAGCCAATTAAAACTATTCATTTTATTAACTCTTTTTATAAGTCAGTTGAAGTGACAAAAACACTAAATTAAAAACTGTTTTGAATTTTATCAAAAGTCTGATCTACAAAAATTTTTACATAGATAGAGAAATATATACAAACATTAATTAAAAGATTTCAAAGATAGAACATGCTTGTTTTTACTTTCAAAATCAGAATACAATATTAATATTTATTTAGACCTTTTTAACTGTTTACTTTATAATAAACTTTTATTTTAAATCCAAAATTATTTAATCCTTTACTATGATTATTTATTCCAGGAAATGTAGAAAAATATCTACAAAATTTTTGTGTTTATTTCTACTTTTCCTTTCAATTATATATATATTTGTGCACATACACTAAGTTACTGTGTGCTATGTAACAGAAGTGTTACAATATATATAAACATTAATAGCATAATGCTATATATATATATATTCCATGTATATCCTTAAATTTAATGCTCAAAATTTAACATATATATGGAATATGCATATATTTATTAATAATAGAGGGAGCATATCAATAGCTAATAAGCCTTTATTGGTAAGTGTGGTAAGAGAAAAATATTTAAAATCTCTAGCTAGAATATTCCTATCCCCAGACCAATTAGTTTCGAGCTTTGGCTCACCTCAGTGAGAAGCTAGAACATTCACACACTATATCTAAAATATCAACTTGAGTTTTCAAAACTCAACACTTATTTAATATATAACTATTGAGTAGAAAATCTGAAATTTTCAGAAGTAAAAATGTCTTTAACTCCAGCTTGAAACCAATTTGTCTAAGGATAGGAATATTCTAGATAGACTTTAAATATTTTTCTCTTACCACATTTATCTGTAAGAGCTTGTTTGAGTTATTGGTATGCTCCCTATATTACATATTTGTAAATACAAGCTTATAAAAGCAAAGTCATGCAATATATGACTTACTTTATTGATTATTATTAATAATGTATTGTTTGAATATTAAACCATCAAACATCACATGATCACCATTTCTTATGCTTGCCCATAACTGTTATTAAACCAGACAAAACTCTCCATACAATAGTGCCACTCAGTGCAAGCCAGAGTAATTCTCATAGTTTTGTAGTTAAGTAGAGATAAAAGGTAGCTGCTGGTGGATTGCATTAGATTCTAAGATCTAGATGCAGTGCTCTCAGATCCAAAGCTCCTCACTAACGAAGGCCACAAGCCAGAAAATAGTCTGGGGATATTGGATAAATAGGCACTAGATAGGGATTTTATGCACAAGTCTTCTGGCATCCATTGATTACTCTGGCTTGCACTGAGTGGCACTACTGTATGGAAAGTTTTGCCTGTTGTAAGTTTTAAATATATAATTTTAAATTTTATATAATAAAAGTTAATTATATATATATTTATTATACAGTATATGTGCTATGCAATTATGCTTGGTTTTTTTTTTATTATTATATATGATAATATGTAAGAGCAGATGAAGAAACAGGATAATACACTATAATGATTTATAAATTGTTTATTGATAATAATTAGAAAAATGACCACTGAAGATTCTATGATTTGACTAATTAATCAGTAAGGTCATCAGATATGGAAAACAGTTTGTTAATGTAAATACAATGTTTGTTAAAATATCTAATTGACTTTAGTCAATTTTAATTTAAACTGATTTAAAGTTATAATTTATACAATAGGATAACATTAGGGCATTTAAAATAAAGAATGATTATCTAAAATATAACATCAAATATTAATTATCTGTGTAATAAAATAAAATTGGAATTAAGCTAATAAAATTTATTATACAAATATTAATTATATAAATAAATATTATACTGCAAGCTAATATTTTTTTATATAATCAAAAATTGATATAAGGTTTGTTAGATTAAATCCATTTTTGTTTGATTTTATATATATATGTAATCTAAATACCTTTCAGAAGGAGGTTCAGGCGGTTTGTTAATAGGATTACATTTAGTTCCCTCATGAAATGCTTCAAATCCACTTCTTTTTACCATTTTAACTGTGATATCTTCAAATCCACATTCGAACATAATAAAACCTAATCGACGGTCATCTGTATCTGATGCAGAAACATCTTTAAATGTAGGGGCAAGATTAGTTAAGCCTTCAGCTTCACAGGTAGATATTGCTTCTTTGTCAAAAGTAAAATTCACTTTTGATTTAACAATAGGAATCACTGTCAAAACGGCATCTTTAAGAATATTGCTTTGATTTTTCATTCTACGAAGCTGTGTATGAATGTGGCTGATAGATACAACGCCAACCATTTCCTCACGCAACATCTCATTAGATTCAACAGTTTTAGGTTCTTTAACAATTAATTCCGGTTTCTGTTTAGTAGAAGATTTTCGAAGAAGTCCTGTAGATGATGGTTTCACAACAGGTTCTGGAGAATCATCAGAGAATGCCTGTATAACTTTATGTGTTTGACTACTATGTCGAAAATGGCATGAAATTGAAGACAAACATATTGCTAGTAATGAAACACAGGTCAAATCTTTAGCATTTTCCAAGGCCGAAAAAGAAATAACTTCTTCAACAATAGAAGCTTGTAAAAAACAAATATTAACCTGTAATGAAAATAAATGCATAATATAAAAAATAACATCATTATTCAAATCATAAATACATTTATATATATATATTGAGATGACTTAGTTTCATGGCACATAACACAGTGCATGTATAACCTTGATAATATGGATGTGAATATATATATATATTTAAAGTTAAAAAAAGAAATGAACATAAATATAAACAAAAGTTACATAAATTATTTAAAATAGTCTGAAATGATTTGAATATTAAATAATTATATAATACAGGATTGGGACCCTCTGTCCCTGGGATTATCTTTGGCTTTCAAAAGCTTTCAATACAGCCATCAGATATTTCTAAAAATGTATATAAAATGGCCTTGTATAAAACTTTTATTTAAACATGCAAGTAGTTCAAATACTAAATTAAGAGTAAAGTAAAATAAAATATTTATTTTCTCAATTACATCCAATCATTATAATAGTTCTAGTTCATTCTAGCAGATGTGCAATATTTCAACAAATCATCTATGTTGTATAATTTATCTGACTACAGATTTAATCTATGCTGCTGGGGACATTTTGTTTGCTTTTATAGTGATTTTAACATTCTAATTGTATATTTTCAAAAATAAAATTAGAATTTTATTTTGTTTTATTATTATTATTTTGCATTTATTTTTTTTATTATGATGGTTACATTGAGCAAGATAAAAAAGTTGTCACAGAAAATAATGAATCAATGCATTTTTTTATTATATATATATATATAAAGAATAAATCAATATATCTGAAAAGTATTTCAACTAATAAAGAACTTTATTTATTAAACACTCTGATTACAACAAAATTGTTGGGAAAGAAAAAAATATTAAAATAGAAAACTTAAAAAGGAGCTTCATCAAGTGGCTGGCATGTCTCAAAAAGTCCAAACAAGTCAGAAAATTCTATGAAGACAAATTATATTTTTTAACACCTCCCTCCCAGAAACTTCAAAATCATTTTCTGAAAGATATAAATGACTGCATTCCAGTTGTTGCAGAATTACTCTGTCCGAACATAAAAAGAAATTTGAGAATATAAAAATGTCACAAAGAATAGTTACAAGACAAATTGGAAAAATTGTCATTAAACGTGGAACAGTCATTAATAATAATGATGTCACTTTATTCTTAATTCACAAAAAAATTACGGCCCTCATTTAAAAAGGGCAAGATGAAATTGGCCTGTCAGCTGAAAAGATTGCTTATGTCTAATGATTAGGGATAAATTAAATGTTTGATCAAATATAACTGGCTAATTTTTAAGTAGATAATTTTGTATGGTCTGAAAATGTTATGATAAATATCCAAATGGTCCTTCTCAGAAAAAGGTTCCCCACCCCTGATATATTCATTAATATTTTAAAATAATATAAATTATTCACTATATTTAAAATCAAAGGTAATGGACATTATTACATACATACATAAAGTTCCAATCTATTTTATATTTCAATAATTAAGAAAGAATTTTTAATTAAGAAACTATTTTGAGCCTATTTTTGGTTTTGATGAACATAAATTAAATAATAACAACCTTGAATTATTATAATTTTGTTTTTGATTGTAAAGGAAAAATACTTAATTATCTGTTTATCAAACTGGTACATTCCTTAGTACCTATTATAAATAGTGGAATCAATCTTCAAAAAAGTAGTTACTGGTAATGTTTATGCTAGTCAAGTTTTCTCTTAAAGAAATATCTTTGGAATTCCTTGTAGCAATTTATAGCTCAAAATGTAGCATATTATACTTTTGAAGTTTGGAGAGCATGAAAGATGATTTTGAGTTAAGAACAACCAGCGTTACTTTGTCTATCTTATAATCAGAAACATGTTATGAAGTCTATGTGAGAAATCTGCTTACTTTAATATACAAGTCAATGAAAGAAATTTGATCTTAGATTCCAGTGATATGTGTTGAACTTTTATTTATATGTATAGAAATAGAGTTGACAGAAGACTTCTAACATGCTTATATAACTCAGAATAAATATATACCCACATAAGTGTAGATAAATATTATTTATTAAATCAAGATACATATATATATATATATATTTGCAATATATTTTAAATAAAACATCTGCTACATCATATGCCTGTTAAGTTGGCTAGATAGTGTCTAGTTGCCATGCAACTATTGAAACAAGGGACTTCAGGTGCCTTTCTAAGTTTGCTTAATACTTTTATCTGTACAGTGACAGCTTGCCTTGTATCAGGTTTAATATCTAGCAGCTTCCAGTTCAATATGGGTTTGCCTTACTGCTTTAACAATTCTGTGAAAAGGTGCATACTGTCATTCCAGCTCTAAAAGTTATTTGTTGTTATCTGACTTTATCTCCAAATGGACTTCCAATTCCCTACTATAATTGGAGTAATCAGATTCATTAATCATTATCACCTATTGACCTATTTCTGTCACTCGCTATCTTTTATTTCTGCATATACCCATTAGTCAGTAGTGATGATCTGATCAAGATAATAACAAATCTAGACAAGTCCATTAACTGAAGATAAGTTGAGTCATTCTAAGTTCATTAGTATATGTATACACACAGGTGTAAAAAAAACCTATTTCTGAGAAAAAAAGATTAAAACCTAAAATTGATGAAAAAAGATCAGTAAAATCTTACATATATGTTTATACTGATTCCAGTGCTAAGGAATGAAGAAAAATTTAATTCTTTAAAGCAAGAAACTGAAAACCATTTAAATTTCATCTGTTTTATTTCATTTTTACTTCATTTAAAATTAATAAGAAGTCAAAAGATTTTTATTGGAACATAGAAATTGAAAATTTAAAGTCTCAAAGGAAAAAACGTTATTAAATAAAGAATTTTTAATTTTAATGTTGGAATTTTCCTAAAAGATGCTTGATGGATTTTAAAGAAGTTAGAAAAATGTAACAGAACTGTCAAACTTTTTTTCTTTATGTTAATGATAGATGAAAATCTAGATTTTGAATTGAATCAGTGTTTATAATAAAGATCTATCAAATTTAAAATAATTTATTTTTATAAATCAGATCAAAATTAAGAATTGAAATATTTCATTTTACACTATATGTATAAGTGTGATGTATTATGTCCAATCCATTTACCATTTATATATATATTGTTAACACTGAATAAAATTAATCTGTAGAATTAATAAAAGTAATAATTAAAGATTTAAATATTTTATATTATAAGCATTTGAATATATGCACATATATAAGAGTTTATATTTTGACCAACATAGCCTATGTACTTAAACTAAAGGAAATTATGTACAATTTAAATAATTTGGCTACATGTAATTGAAATATTTTGCATTGTCAGACAAATGTCGGCATTTATATGTCTATTATTTAAAACCCCTTGCAATTTAGATATCTGTAAACTGTAATTTCAATAATCATGCATTTATTGTTCAATTATCAATCAATGAAAATATTTAATGTCTATGTGTAAACTCAAAGTCAGAAATAATTTGTTTGTATTACTGAGAATATGTCTAAATGCACTAAAACACAGGCAATGGTAATTTTGAGAAGTTTTATCTTCTCATAATCATAGTGAATGAGTTGTGTGAGCATGGTGGAATATGTATGTGACAAATATTTAAATATATACAAACCGGTTTAGAAAATCCATTTTTTGGAGAGGTAAAAGCATGCTTTCTTTCAGCTTATAGCATGGATGTTGTTAGTTATAAGCTATGCTTCTTTGATTTTACGTTTAATCATGGCGTTTTATGCATATTTGTCACATATATATTCCACAATGCTCATACAACCCATTTACTAGGATTATGAGAAGATAAAACTTCTCGAAAGCACTCAGCCAATTAATACTACAATTTGTACTTAGCTTCACTATTGCCTCCGTTTTAGTGCATTTAGACATATTACGTTTAATTGAAGTCTAAGTTGCTTTATTCTTATATTACTGAGAATATTTATTACATCTTTAATTTAATTTTTTTTTTAATTATTATTTTTACCTACTAATTAATTGATAAGTTTACTAATCATTATTTTAAATTATTCCAGTAAATTTATTTATGATTAGATTATGCGTTGTATTGTTCACATAAGTTCAGATTTTGTGTGATCCACAAAGTTAAGCAGGATATAATGAAATTTGAACTATATAAGTGTGGACATCTATGTAGTCACTTTTACAATTATTTGTAAGCACTAGGTTATCGTAAATCCCCTTTAAAATCCACGTACTTTATTCATGATGATGATTACTAGTTTATTTATGGACAATATCTCGATGCTGCCAGACAGTCATGAGCACTGATGATAATTATCATTTATGATCCAACACCCACTTTTATATCACTTAATATATGCTTAATTTATCACCAAAAAATATTAAAGATTATTCTTTCAAATATTTTGCCTCATATTGGTACTTGGCTTGGTCATGATTAGTCTAAGATTTTATATTATGCTTCTTTTTAAATCCAGTCACAAGAGATTATAGTTGATTACTATTTGCTATTGACAATATGTTAATTATGTATTAGTTACATTTGGCTGCTCTTTTTGATTGTTGATTTATTATTTATGGCCTGATGAGGATGAATGTTAGCAGAGGTTGTTATAATTGAATCCTGAACTATTTTCTGATTTATCACAAACAATACCCCAATAAGAGAATAGCTGATCATCATCAATCATCAATTATGAATTTACTATTATTTAGATTATTTATGATTGCTCAGATTACTATTCAAGTACAAATGATGCACCAGAAAGTGAGCCAGATCTTCTATTTTTAACAACACCACTCTTCTCATTGCAATTATGATACCATAACAATAATTAACAAATCAGACTCAAAGAGTCACTTTAACAAACTTGCAAATAATGTCTATTTTCTTATATCAATGCTAATCTACTAGTTAGATAAAATAAAAAAAGATCCACTTTTATCTAACTGCCATGCTGATATTGTTGACATTTGAAAGAAATGAGACTTTATATTAGAGGCAATCTTCTTAAGTATAATTTCAATTATATCAGTTTACAATTTCAAATATTTAAGGTTTAAATTATAATAACTTTGAACTTGGACAAATAACAGAATAGCAGCCCAGAGATTTCAGATCACTCAATGAAGTGTGGAGAGATGTATGTAAGGAGTACCAAGAAATATCGAAAACGAAATATATGGATGAGAGAATAAACAGATATTACTGACATCACTGAAAGAATTAAAAGACTGAAATTGAGGTGGGCTGAACATATTGGCAAAAAAAAATATTAGATGGACAGATGAGATTGTAAAAGACCACATGTGAGATGGGTGAATAAAATAAGAGTTTGGCATGATACAAAGAAGAGAGGCTAGAGAATGGAGAATCTGGATTAAACTTGGAGATCTCAATCTAGGAGTGAATCAATAATGGTTAAAAACAATGATGAACTTTAATAATCCTGTAAATAAACAATAGCTATTTAATATATAACTCTGAAAATGTATTTTATGGAGAACCATAATAATATTTAAATTCGCTAATCAAAAAAATTAGAGAACAATTTAACTAAATTCATTTTTAAATCAACAAATGTAAAATAACTTATTTTTAATATCATTTGATTTTTTGGAAGTTGGTTTACATTCCATTTCCCAAAAACTCTGAAACACCCTAATAGAAATCTGTAAACAATGATCAAGATTAATAAATTCATAAAATCTCTGTTTAATAGATATTTGATTCATATCTGCAATAATAAAAATTCTGCCTTATAAAAATCCATGTTAGATCAGTGGTAAAATAGTTTTGAGGGAACTTACTTCAGGGTTAAAGGCTTTTCCAGTGCATAGTGAAGGAAAATATATTATTAGACTTGCTCACTCCTGAATGATGTGGATTTAAATAACTTTCCATTCTTGTTTTACCCTTTAGTTCACAATGCCTAGAAATATTGTTTGACTGTAATCTGAACAAATTTTTATCTGGTCTAGATTGGAAGCCTGATTATAGACATTGAAGAGGATGTGCTATCTTAGCTTGAACATAACACCCTATATATATTCAATAATCGTGCTTACATAGACTTCATCTTCAAATCAAGTTACATATGCTACAATTAACATTACAGCCATAGTCTCATCACTAACTGTTCTAATACTAATCTTCTAAAAAAAATTAAGTTGAGTTTAAAACCTTTATTACTTGCTGTATATGTGTATATATATGTAATATATCTAAGAATAAATTAGAACATTTAAAGTAGAGCTTTCTGAATTAAACTTTGAAAATAAATTTTGCAATGGTTTAAATATTTTGCAAACAATATATATATATTTACATGTGAATAAACCAACAATCCCTAAATGTAAGGATATTATACATACTCAGATATGTACGCAAAAAAAAAAAAGGATTCATTTTTCAGACATTATCATCATCATTATTCTTTCCCAACTTGACAGATCTCATAACTATTATCACCATTTAGGATTTATCTATATACCTGTAGGATTGAAGTTGAATAATGTTTTTTGATAATTTGTAAGTTGAATAATGTTTTCAATTGGAAAAAACAAAAAGCAAACCGAATGATGTCAAGTCTAGACAAACTTAACAAATATTTTTATCCTGGAAAATGAACCAAATGAACAGTGAATGTTATATATTAAAATATTATTTAACATTACACACATATACATATATACATGTAAATGGAGAGACAGTTTGATTAAAATTAGCATCTGACAGTACCTTAAACTCAACTTTGAGTTATGTGATTATCTCATGAATATTTTGTTTCAACCAACCAAAAGAATGGCATTTATCTGAATCTAAATAATAAAATAGATATTTACAACAATCTACTGCAACTACTGTTTAAGACAAAGGTGACTAATAACTTGGCAATTTTGATAAAGATGCATTGTTTCATCAATTTAATACTGAGTCATACATAACTTTTTGCAGTAGACATCTTATCTCAATTAATTCAACAAAAACTCATAAAATAGAGTCAATATTTTTTTGATACAATTCATTCATATGATACATTCACACTTTGTTGACAAATGTCATTATACTATTATGCAACATGTGTACTATGGGTTACTCAGTATCCAACCGCCAGAAACCAATTCTCAATACTGTTATCAAGTTTTCCAAAAGTAACAACTAAACTATTGCTTCATAAATCTAACCAATTACAAAACTAAAAGATGGTTTTAAAATTACAAATGTAGCCATGAAAATAGAGAATAATCCAACTTGTATTATCATCTGGAAAAAATGCTGGAAAATCATAATAGCGAGTTGTTAGTAATGTTCGAGACAGAAAAATTACCCATTTTTCTGCTTGATCCTACTCTGCCAAGAAAAGCTCTGCCACATGAAAAGGGATAGATTCTGATTTCATTATTTAATTAAAGACAAATACAAAAAAAAAAAACAACACTACATAAACTCGATACAAATCTCTAAAGCTAAAACTTAAACTTTCACAAAAATACTTTATTAACAGTGAATGTAAATTAAAAAAAAACTCTGGACGAATTAGCTACTGATATAGCAAAGTAGAAAGAAATTGAATTTGTGAACTGGCATCAAAACAAAGCAAGTATATCATAGCTACACCAAGCGGTATTAAAACAAAATCCAGTCCTATAAAACTCATAATGCAAAATCTTCAAGTGACAGCTTAACATCGCATGAATTAATTGAAGAAATGTAAAAATTATCCTACTAATGACTACTTAACACTTCAAAGAGTTTTTGCATTAATTGAAAAATAGATTATCATTGATACTTTAAATTTGAAGACATAAAGCTTGCGACCTCCCAAACAATCAATTTTAATCCCTTAAAACCTTAATATGAACAATTAATCATTAGTGAAGGAGGAGTACTATTACTCATTTCTATTATTTTAAAGAATTGTTTCTCTTATTGTTAATATGATACAAAAATCAGATATTTATATAGCAGTTATGCAAAAGCTGATCACAAGATGGTCAAGACTTCCAAATTAATCTCAATTCTTTCTGTAAATGTGAAATCAATAAATCATTTACTATATAAATGTGAAAGTTTGTTTATTTGTGACTTTATAACTCAATAAATATTGCACTAATCTTGACGAATCTTGCAGGAATTTCTTTCTTTTTTAATACAGAATTTTACTAGTACACAAATTTTTTAAAACAATTAAGTTTTAAAGAAATTTGTATTTTGCAATATAAAAATGTGTGGAAAATCTATATTGGTACTGTTTTGAAATGATGTCAAAAAAAAAAAATCAAAAAGAGGACAACATTGATAAAAGATTACAGAATTGGAAAAATTTTTAAACAAAAAATATAGTTTTTGGAAAAGCAAAATAAATATATTTTAAATTAATTACATTGCATTTGTACCATATATTAATTTCTCGCTTATCAGTTAAAATATTATATTTGATAAACTTTTAGAATTTTTAGTTTAAATATATATTTAACACTTGTTAAAATAAAATTTAAAATGGCATGGGTACAACAAGAGAAATTTTATTGAATTTGATAAACTTTTACTATAAAATTGATAAACTTTTAGGGATATCAGTTTACATACTTAAAAAAAATAAATAGAGAATGATTACTGAATTTCACAAACTTTTACCATTTCCCTTTGAGTATATTTTGACATGATAAAGTAAGTTTTAAATACATTTAATTAATATGTGTGAAAGATAATTTTAAAATGGTGTGGGTATTTAATTTTAAAGATATTAACTTCCATTAATTAACTATTATACTAATATAGATATGATAAGAAAAAGATAAGTTAAATATAAGAAATAAAAACAATAAGTGTGAGAGGTAGGCTCCTACTATTTAAATGTCCATTTACAATAAATAAAAAAGGAAACTTTTCTATAGTATTGGAAAAATATTTTTTTCTCTATCCTTTAGTTATCTATTATCTACCTATTCTTTATATTGCAGGGGTAACTTATAATCAAACCTTTGTTCACTCTCACCACCAAATCAAACTCATTGAGCATGTATTTTTATTTTATGGAGTTAATAAACTCATATATATATATATATATATTGTAACCGGACCCCATATAACCCCTTTATTACCTCGGTTGTAACAATTTCCTGATGAGCATGTTGCAGGAAGGAACTATCGATTGGCATTCCCCAATGCAGATGTTATACCCCCCCCTACAACAATATTTCCTGCTCATCAGAGGATGTAGCACCATAGAGACTGGAAGCATCTAGAAATTTCTGTGTTTGGTTTCCCAAACGGCGCCACTACAACTTGACTTACCTAGGTCTAGTTATGCCAGACTATCTCAGGAGGCATGAGATTCTCGTGAACAAGTGCAATGAATAACAAGTGATGCAACATGAACGACTGGATAACTAAAATTAATTTTAAATAACAACAATTTTATCTAACAACACAATTCATTTGCAAGTCCTTCTAATAAAGTTCCTTTATATCCATGTGAAGATTCATTTTCAGTTCAATCATGAGAAGTTTAGAAGCACTTTATTTATCAATAATTCGTTTGCAAGTCCTACCAATAAAGTTCATTCATATCCATGTGAAGATTCATTTTAATTTATCTTGTCTCTTGGTATACATCCAATAATATTACAATATGAATTAAAGAATGCAAGTTCTTTAACAATTTACATCTTTAGTTATTTAGTTAATTCACAGAGAGGAGTGCAATATATGAAGACAACAGAGATAATAATGAAGATAACTGATAGCATTTTATTTAATTAAAAGTTTCACTTAATTCTGATTTGTAGTGTTTTAGGTAGTTGTCACATGTAATGTGGCTTAAATTAACTCATATATGAAGATATTCTTTACAGACAAGAGCATTTCTATTATTCCAGTTAATTTTAAGTTAGTCAAAGCATAATAAATATATATTTCTATTCATGGTTATCCAAATCCAGGTTTGAATCCATAATATAAGCACATTTATCCTAGGTTCATTGGTTATCCATCGGTCGATATAAGCACATTTATATCCATTGGTTATTCAGGTAAAATATAAGTGTATGTATTTCCATTGGTTATTCAGGTAAAATATAAGTGTATGTATTTCCAACTGTCCAGATATCAATTCATCTTGCAAATGCATTTATTTGGTATTTCCAATTTCATAAGACATATATATATAATTTATACGCATCAATAACTCTAGGTATATCATTATAGTACATTTAACCGTGACACATTGTTTTGGTATTCTTACTTCTCAACTCGTATATATAACATGTTTTAATTCCGTGTTTATATTCCTTTTCTCAGAGTTTTCAAATAACAAATAAAATTTAAAAAAAAAAAAAAAACTCTTAATCTTTCAACTTATTTAAGTATGTTGTTCATTATACGCATATAACCATTAATTTTTATTGTACTAATTCATATTTAAATATTTGAATTTATTCATAATATAGTATAAATTTACTAAATACATTCATTTTGTATATTTTCTAATCTTATCTGGGTTATAAACACGTTATTATAATCTAGTTAGTTATAGTTATATGTAATAGCTCAGCATTTCTAATTCTTCCAGGTATACTTATTTATATATCAGTAATATAAATAGTTATAAGTATTTGTTTTTATTTTATTTTAATTCAGATGTATCTGCATATAAGAAGTTAATCATTTATGATTTACATTATTAAAAATGCCTTTTAATTATAGATATTTAAGACATTTACATATTTATAATTTATCGCTAATAAAACGTATTTTCACATAGCTATAATTATTCATAATTTAAGAAAGACGGTTTTTTTATTTTATAAACACATATAATATCCAGTTTGTTCCTTCACTTTAGATTACTACTGCATTCAAAAAGGGGTCATTTTATTTAAGCTGAATGGCATTATTTACTTTCTATGATGTTCACTCAGGCGAATCTTGGAGAATCATGGCTGTGGACAAAGAGAGGAAACATTACGATTAGCCTTCCATTCTTATGATTTCCTTATTAATACTTTCTTTTTTCATCATTAGCAATGTGGTTGTAAATATTATATTCCAAGGTTACTAAAATCACTGGTCAACTAAACAGTTAAGCACACTTAGATAAAAAAAATTAACTTTTTAACTCTTTCACTTTTCTTACTTTTTAACTGCTCTTAAAATCTTTTTTTAAAAACATCTAATCTGAACTTCAAACTCAACTATTTATACCCTGATCTCTGGATTGATTCAACTGCATTCCCACTATATATCTGATTTGTTACACAGCTTTCATTTAAGTCCGAGTGCTTTTCTCTTCTTAAGGATTGGGCACTACTTTTAACGGGACAGATAAGGAATCATAAGAATTAAGCCATGTTTTTCAATTTGATAACTTTGCCTCAAGCAAATATTATATTTTGTACAACATCGTTTCAAAAATTAAAATATAATATTTTAATAAATGCCAGCTTTTATTTATATCATAATTTAAAATTATAAAATCAATAATGAAGGTTTATCTTTTTTTTTTCTCAATTATAGAAAATAATGATTTTCTTTTAACTTTAAACTCAACTTCTTTCATATTCATCTGCCTTTTTTTTAGAGAGGGGGGGGGTAAAACGGCTCTTGGAATACATACACATGTGAAACAGAGTTTCTGTTTCAATATATATAGATGCAACAAACATTTATTTTTCACTATATTAAACAAATATCATGATACGATTAGTTTCGCTTATATATTAGAAAGATAAAAATCCTAATTAAAAAGAAATCATACTAATATATATGTATACAAATAATGAGACCCATGTCAATGGATTGTACTTCATTATACAAGATTAAGTAAACATTTTACAGCCTAATGACAAACCAGTCACTAGGTAACCAAATGCAGAAGATGAAAGCATAATTTTACTATATAATTTTATTTACAATCAATATAATCCACACAACAATAGGGTTCACACAGCAATGGAAACGAAATAAAATGCAAGTATACTGAACAATGGAAGTCGGGTCCAGTATAAAAACAAATCCAGTTCATTTCCATTGTCCTTTTACTATTTTCAAAGAATGCAAAAGCTGTATAACAACATCAGACTATCGAATGTTTAAATCCAAGAAAGATGGATGGCCTATTCGAATATTTCAATTTATTCGTTTGATCATTGTAATGCAAATTACAAAAAATTATAGCCAATGTTTAAACAGAAAGAACTCTAATAAATTCATGCAGTTGGATAATATAATTGAACCGATTTAAATAGATATTTAAAAGAAAAAGGACCGTGCTATTCTTCAAATATGGATAAAATAACAAAATAGAATGTCATCAGCATACTTATATAAAAACGATGGAATAATTCTGTTTTTATAAAAATTATTAAATATCAAACAGTGAATTAACAAAATTTTAATCACTTACGAACTGCAAAACAATGTACTCTGGCTAACTTAATATTGTTGTAGGGCTAAAGTGTTGTCAGTCCTGACAATAGAAAGCGCAATAATTAATATTCAATTGTGTAACATCTGCTACATCAAATGTCTTGTCTTAACTGTCCAGATGGATAATACATAACAAAAACAACAATAGAAGATGAAAATAACATCATTCCAAATATATCGCCGAGGAGTCCCTATGAGTAATGCGTGGCTTGCCGAAGGATGACTGGAACAGCGATGAACTGTATCTATCAGATACACTAGTTGCCTAATTCATGAATATTATACAAGATAACTTAATTTGTTGTGTAATATTTTTTTATTATTATATATATATATGTTTGTAGAATTCTGTATTTTTTATTTAATTCACTTCCGCACTTGGACACCTGAATCTCTATAACTTGGAAGAATCCACTGTCGTTGAAGTCAAGAAACTGCAGGGAGGAAGGTTGTTAAGTTATACAATTTTTTTTATATGAAAAGTTTAGGTAATAACTCCCTCTGTAGTGATGTAATATTTGGTATTTATCATCATCCTTACTGTAAACAATATAGAATAAGATAACATGCACTTGCTGCAGGACAGTTTACGTTGCTTATTTATTTTTATTTTTTTTGTTAAGTAACAATGGTTTATATCAACTACAATAAACTTGTACATAGTCAAGGGATACCCAAAGAAGATGGAACCTCTACAGCTGGAATTAGACTATGAAACTATTACACACATTTCACATAATCCTTTAAATAGTTAGTTAGCTTCGCGATCATTGTAATAACAAATTGATTTTTCTTTTCATTACTCTTATCTACTTTGTAAATACTTAGTAGCTTTATGTATACCTGCTACATTAATGATTAAATATGTTTATTACTCCAATCATTCCCTTTTTTTTTTATGAAAATCAAGTTAACAATGTTTAGTAACTAATAAAATAAAAAAAATTGAAAACCTTTTAACATAAAAAAAAGCATATACATATGTGTGTATCAATTATGTATCCCTACCATATTAATGAATAAATATGTATTTTTAATACTGAATGGCCTAATCCATGATGTCATTCTAGGGGCAGACTTCCTACACTTGAACACATGCATTATTGATTTGTTTCACAAAATAATTAAAATAGATGATGAAGTCTTGGAGATGACATTGCTTCTGAGATATGATCTACCTAAAGTTGATTGTACTATATCCAATATCCCAGAAGCGCTCATAGATAACAAACTTGTAGAGTCTAACTTGCCGATGAGCATTGAAATTGCGATCTGTTATTAATAAATTTAGCCAATTTTCTCACAGATTCCAGGAGTGATAAATGGATTTCAATAGAGGATTAGATTAATACATGACTAACCATTTCAATCCAAATCATGCCCTATTCCATACCAGTATTGTGAAGAAATATCCAAGCAGATTAATAAAATGTTCGATTGGGAGATCATTTCCAAATGCTCTTCACCTTACTGTAATCCAGTTGTAACTGTGAAGAAAAAAGATGAGTCAATGAAATTTTGTTTGGATGATAAGCAACTAAACAGAATTACTGTCCCTGATAGAAACATTCCACCACCCATACACAAATTATTCGCGAGATTTGGAAACAAGGTGTCTTCCACTTTTGATCTAACATCCGGCTATTGGCAGATTGAGCTCCATCCTGATGATCACCAATACACTGCCTTCTGATACAAGGGTTTTACTTATCAGTTTAATAGGATGCTTTTTGGATTGATAAATAATGGTGCTGGTTTGATTAGATGTCTAGATAAGACTCTGAGGTGGATGATCTGCCACAATTGAAACATCTTCAATATCTCACTATATTTTTTGAAGAGAGCTGTTAAAAAATGATCAAAATTAACTTTAAAGAGTACTCTAGTTTCAAACCAGGTAGTCTTCCCAGGGCATATCGTTGGTTGCAATGGGATAAAGCCTCGTCCAAAGATCAATGTCATTCAAAGCTTTCCTAAACCAACCAACAGAAACAAATCAGATCATTCTTAGGCCTCTATAACTTACAATTGTTTCTACCAGAAGTTCTCAGACCACATGGAACTGTTGTTAAAAACTAATTAGAAAAGATGAACGATGGAACTGAATTGAGGAACAGCACAAGGCATTTGAAATTATTAAAACAGAATTCTTAGAGCAAACCATGCTAGTCTTCCTTGATTTTAATAAACCATACATTGTCCAAACAGATAGTAGTGGTTTCAAATTAGAGGTAATGTTATCCCAGATCTAGGAGGACAACCAGCATGGTGTCCTCTATTTTATTGGCCAGTTCCTGAAAGGTCCAGAGATAAGTTGTAGTTTCTGAGAGAAGGGCATTGGTATTGGTGTATGCCTTCCAGGGATTGTAGCAGATGCTACTTGGATCAGGGGTGGTGGTGATAATGGGCCACAGGGGCTTCGAGTTCCTGGATTATAGCTGCCTGGCTGGTAATTAGCTGGTGGAATGAAGTTTGCTATTGCAGGAGTTCAGTTGCACTGAACAGAATCATTTGTCGGTAGAAAATGCCTATATTACAAGTGTCAACTTAATGACTAATAGTGATCTAGAGAATGATTTAGAGAACCTACCCCAGTTATAATTTGAAGACCCTGATTTAAAGCTAATCATGAAAACTTTTGAAAGGAAAGTTTTGAAATGTACCAAAGGATCTCTCTCACTATAAAATAAAAAACCAAATCTTATTTTACAGAGTAAACATAAAGACAAATGGAGGATAGTGATAACTAAAACATTGCACGCCCCACTCATGATTATATGGAGATACTTTGTTGCCCATAAAACAGAACATACTTTGAGAATTTGATTTACTGGCCAAGAACATACCCATTTAACAAAAAGAAGTACTTACTGGTCACTTATGATCTCTTCTCAAAATATGTTTTGGCTTATCCAATATCCCATACTAATCGATACACATGAACAAGGTATTAGATACCCTCTAATTCGTAAGAATATGGAAACTCAAGATCATCCTAACAAACCATGGTATGCCTTTCCTATCCAAAGCATGGAAAAGATAGGTGAAAAATCTCAAAGACATGTGTTCACATCCATCAGGAATCCAGTCGAACCCTTGTGAACATGTAATGCAGGAGCTCAGATGTTTGTTCAGACCTTACGTAGAGGAGCATAAGGGGTAAGGCAAACAGAACATGTAGTCAACTATATGGAGGGTAAATGAATCAACTGGATTCATGCCCATTAGATTACACTTCAATCAAACTATTCCAATATTATTTGACAATCAACCACCAATTAAATGCACTAAATTTGATTCACAAAGACATTAAAAGCATATGAGCAACTAACAAACAAAGCTGAGAGAAGGAAGAAAAACAAAAAAGGGAGTGCTTATAACTTCGAGATAGGGGACAAAGTATTCATCAAAACACCCCATATAAATAAAGCAATGGAAGGAAAATGCCAAAAATTTTATAACCAATATGGGACCTTTCACTATTGTGAAACAGTCAGACCAAGTGTTTTGGGTAGAAATAAATGGAGAAGTGAAGGGAACATATAAAGCATGTAATTTAAAACCTTACTTCAGTCAAATAGTGACCAGAGTAGATATGCTTAACTGAAAAGCAAGAAAGGATAGATATGTCTCAATTAAAGTTAGAAAGAAAAATGAGATAACATCAAAAAAATAGGTTCATTAATATATGAGAGTATACCCAGGTAGTTGCAAAAGCAATTACTAGGATGCTTTAGTCAACCAAGACTTAGGAGCTGATCCATAAGAATTAATGGACACCCAAATATTTGGTTAGTCCTTAGGGGAACCCAGTAAGCTTCAAAAAAGAGCATTAGTCAACCAAGACTTAGGATCTGATCCACACAGATTAATGGACACCCAAATATTTGGTTAGTCCTTAGGGGAACCCAGTAAGCTTCAAAAAAGAGCATTAGTCAACCAAGACTTAGGATCTGATCTACACAGATTAATGGACACTCCAATATTTGGTTAGTCCTTAGGGAAACCCAGTAAGCTTCAAAAAAAGAGCAGGGTAAAGGGTAACAAGTTCAACTATGGGCCACCTGTAATAGGGACACATTACCTGTTGATCTCATACCATACAATCATCATCATCATCATAATAAAAAAGGACCCATATATAAATCTCATTTAACTATGATGCAAGCTATAAAGCAAGAAACTGAAAAGTAGGGATATAGTGAGGAAACAAAAATAATAGGTTTTATAGCCCTTCTTTTTGAACAAAAATTAGTTCAAAATTTGAACCCTGTAAGGATAGGGAGTTGTAAGGGTAGCTTTAAATCCAATCTTTGTTCACTCTCATCACCAAATCAAACTCATTTATAATGTAAATTTAGCTAATGGGTGGTTGCAGCATGTATTTTTATTTTGTGGAGTAAATAAACTCACACATATATATATAGACACAACAAATGTTTATTTTTCACTATTTCAAAGAAATATCATGATAGATTAGTTTCACTTATCTATTAGAAAGACAAAAACCCTAATTAAAAAGAATCATATTTATAAATATGTATACAATAATGAATCCTATGTCAATTTATTATACTTCATTATAAAAGACTTAGACTAAGTAAACATGGTAATGACCTAATGTCAAAGCAGACAATAAGTAACAAAATGCAGAAGATGAAAACATAATTCTATGTAATTTTATTTTACTTACAATCAATATAATCCATGCAACAATAAGGTTCACAAAGCTGTAGGGAGCTTGAAAGTTCGAGTTCAAATCCCTTCTAAAAGAATACAATATTTCTCTCCATTTTTGATTAATATCTAATATAAATGAATCACCATTTCATAAAGAGCTACCACCTTCTCACTTCAATATAAGAGAGTATACTATTTAATATACACATGAATTTATAGATAACCATGCATATGTATATAATATTCATATTTTACATAAGAATTATTAATATCAAAATATTAAAAATGGAAATTCCGAATGAGTGGCAGTCAAAATTTCAAATCTACTTTTCCTTTCTCTATTTTAGCCCATCTATTGGAAGCTTGAGTAATCAGTAGTTATCAAATGATAATATGATTTATTAATCCTTATTTCCAGACCATTTTCTGATTTTTGCCTTTTTCAATGAGAAGTTGGGATTCAAAGTATAGATAACCCCTTTTTAACTATCAGCTAATAGTCCAAAATTAAAAAAACCCAAAAGTTTTGAATCCAAGCCATACTAGAATAGAGAAAGGAGAAATATTACAGTTTACTATAATAAGTTGAAAGAGAAGAGTTATGTTGTTGGGATTCAAAGTATAGATAACCCCTTTTTAACTATCAGCTAATAGTCCAAAATTAAAAAAACCCAAAAGTTTTGAATCCAAGCCATACTAGAATAGAGAAAGGAGAAATATTACAGTTTACTATAATAAGTTGAAAGAGAAGAGTTATGTTGAAGTTTTAAATAAAAACAACTACATGCTAACATTCACGTACACACATACCTATTTATACCTTTGCAAAAAAATGATTAATAGCAAAAAATTATACTTTCACAATTTTTAATATGAAACTAAATTAATTCTCCCTTCCCCCCAAAAACCATTGATTTTTCATTTGTTAATGTCAATAATACAAACATAAATTTTAATAACAATCCCCATTCTCTAGAAAAACATTTATGCACCAGAGTTTAAATGCAGAAAAACTATTTATTAAATACAATAACTTTCTCAAGACTAAATTAACTTCAGGAGTATAAATCAATTAAAAAGTCTGTACTTAATAATTAATAGTTACCTACCAATTCTAAAAAGATGCAATATCAATTGTTTTCAATGAAAAAAATATAATTAATGATATAATTCAATGGAGAGCTACAATTAGATAAAATGTTGAAATAGCTCAGAAAAAAAGTTTGCAGCAAAAAACATTACAAAACAGCTTCACAAGATGTCTATTTAAATAAATAGACTTTGGCATGTAATTTTATGTATATAAATATATTTGTGGTCATAGACTAATTCATATAGACATAATAACAGCATTTGTTTTTGTCATACTCTCTTTTTTTTCACAAGTTAGAAAGACCATATTTGTTTACAAGTAGTTGCTAATGAAAAAATAATGATTTGAGCCAATTCATTTATTTAATAATCTTGACAGAATCTGCATCCCTGCAACCTATTAGTCTCTTTTTCATATATCAATCATCATCATCCTTATTATTCTACATTCAGGGCATAGACTTAACATATTAAATACTTCATTATATTCTCAGACTTCAATTAATCATTCAATTCTTTAAAAAAACTGATGTAAATAGTTTTAGTTTTTTTTTTACAATAATAAAAACAAAAGCTTAAAATTCAACTTTACTAAAAAACTTTCATTTCTGTTCTTGTTGAAAAATTAGATCATTCTATAATAGTAATATAATAACAGAAAACAATATCACTCTAACTCCTAAAACAATTATTTGACTTTACCTTGGGTAGAGTTAGGAAGACTTGTGTGATTTGATTCAGAGATTCTTGGCAAAAACTGTCAGGTGAATTTTTATTACTATGTATGGATTCTCTATTGCCACCCACTTCAAATCTTGGCTGCTGTTGTAAATACTTATCCTGTTTCAGCTTATTATGTGATTGAACAATATTTGAGCATTTGCGATGCAAATCATCGATGATAGTTAGTGGGTGCTGCTTTCTCACAGTAGGTGTTATAGCTTCAATATACCTACAATTATATAATTGACAATACTTTAATTAAAATAATAAAATATATAACAGAACATAAGCTCACAGAGTTATTTAGACACTGGTCTAATATATAAATGTGTATGTATTTTTATGTGCATATTAATAATTTTAACTATACATAAATGACTTTTACTGCTGATCAAATATGTAATGTTTAGGAATATAAATACTTCATGGAATAATCACATCTGAATATGTTACTAAAACAAATTGCAAGCAGATTCTAAAGAATCATTTTTAAATAAACTTGTCACACTTATATCATTTTTATAGAATAAATTTATTTCACCAAGTTTACTATAATAATGGTAGTAATATGGCAATTTAAATGATTCTGTTTTAAATTAAGTTATACTTTTAGCTGTTTAGTGCCTAAACTTATATAATAGCTAATACTTTACTTGACTTTATTCGCTTTTATTAAACCCTCATAATTTTGTGATTTTTTTTTTCTTTAATATATATTTTAATCTAAAGATGAGATATAGACTTTTCACATTAGAGCAACACATCTTAATACATGTGTATATATATATGGATATAGCTGCAATTTATTTATGGGCTTATTAAAATTACTAGAATATATGTATGTAGGCGTTTGGGAGTATAGTTTTAAGTTAATAGTATACTGATAAAACTGTATCATTTTAAAATATTGTAAACAAAGGTAAATGTGTATTTTTAAAAAATTAATAATGATTCTTAAAAAAATTATAATGTTAGATACATTTTACAATTAGGAAAAACAAACTGGGATAAAATATAAAGCAAAAAATAAGAATTTTCAATGAATTTAAAAATTAAGTAATATTTCACTGAATCAAAATCAAAATTGATAAAGATGCAATAAATTTAAAAATTGAAAAAGAATATATATATTTAAAAAAAAGAATATATATAAAATTGACAAGGATGGCATATAGCATTATAAATATTAAGATTAGAAAAAAATAAACAAAAAGATCTGGTAATAATACATCTGAGAAGTTTAAAAACTATAATTAAAAAAATAAGTGCATTGGTGAATTTTTTACTATATAAGAAAAAGATTTTATTTTTGTAATGACTATTAAAACAATAAACTTAATTCTGATTGATTAAAAATTTCTTCTAAACTCAAAAAATAAAAATAATTTCAGCTTTAAAAAATTCTGAAAATGCCATTTCTGAGCTGTTATTGATAAACATTTAGAAAGAGAAATATGAAATTAATGTATAATTGGTAGTTGTTTTATAGACATCAACGCCGCGCGATGGTTCGATTTATGTGCTAAAACACATAAAAACGCCGTTTACGCGGCAAACATATTTTTGCGGCCATGTGTTATATGTATACAACAGTTCTGTTGTACTACACACTGCAGGCCGCATTGTCGCATCGCAGTAAATTATTTTGGCGAATTCGCACACTTCACACTTTTTTACAGTGTCGTGTGAGGGTGTGTGTCTTACAATTATGTATACATGGTTAATTGTAAATAAAGTTTACTTTTTTTTATTGAAATCATACGATTTGACCAAGCAATAATTATCAGATGGTTTACACACTTCTGTAGTCAAGTTTTAAGATGCAAAACCTTGTCAAAGGGTATGTGTGAACAATACTTTGAAGGAGGTAATGCGTCAAATAACGTATTCTCGATTACCTCAACGAGAAAAAGAACTCGGCGCAGGAAAACCTAGATGTTGTTCGATTCTCACAATTAACAACCACTTTGTTCAAGGTATACGTCTGATATATTACTGTAGCTGCGAACAGCTTGTTTTTTTAAATTTATTTATACCAAAAAAAGAAATCTTAATAAATGTGAAATTTGTTGATGCATACATTAATAATTATCGCTAGTATTAAGGAATTTAACTAAGATTTGGAATGGACTACGAATGATACACAACACATTGTTTATAATTTAATATATTTTAATTCTTAAATATAGATTAAATAAACATAAGTGCATTGAACGACATACGCAGGTGGGTTATAAAGTAAACATATATAAAACAAATATTAGCAAGTAATAGAATAATAACTGAATAAGTTATTATTTAACAAGCATTTAGAGTTCTAGAATTTAATTTAAGAAATAGGCAAGTTTTTATTATTAAAATACATTTAAAATTTTAATCCCAAGTTTTATTAATTGCTATCTTAAGAAATTTATTGTTTTCTAATTATTGTTCAAAGGTTGCAATGAATATACTGAAGCAATCAATCTTAGCTTAAGATTGAGCTTCATAGTTCCATCTACTAACCTGTATTCAAACACTATATCCCATCCTGCTCCTTTTGTCGTGTATATATATTTTATGTATATATTTGAGATGCGCGCCTAAGTTATAAAATTTTAATGTTTCAATAACATTTTTTAAAATTATTATTAATTCTTTTTTATTAATTATTAGTTCTTTTTTATTAAAGTATATAGGTGCGGCTCAAAAATATATATATAGGAGCAAACATACTAACAAAATACTGATTTTTTTAAATATTTTATTATACATCATTTTTTAAAACTTTTTCTTTTTAAATTGCTTGTTTTTCTTATTAAACTGTATATTTTATAAAATCCAAGATGGAAGATGCAACCGTTAATTGTCCAAAAATAATTAAAGGGTTGGAAACACTATTGTTTTAATCTGGGGAAGGTATTTTTAATTAAAGTTTTTACTTAAAATAAAATGGGGATTAAGATTAAAGATTTTCTTTTGTTATAAACATTTTTGTCAAATCTATTTCTAATCTGGAAATAGATTTGAATATATTTTTGGAATGTTATCTAACAGTTGCATCTTTCAAAAACAATGGACAAAGAAATGTAAAATTTCTGTTAGATTAAAGATTAGATTTTAAGCTAAAACTAAGTAATTGAAAGCATTCTTCAAATACCTGGGAGGAGTATAAAATGGCTGAATTTTAAATCACCAACAGATTAGCTACTATTGAAAGAACTGTACAGTTAACTGAATCCAAGCTGTTTTGAAATGTAAGCATAGAAAGCACATCACCTTTCTGACCCATGAGGGTCATCTGCTGCTGCCGTAATATCATGCTCCCGTAGAATGAAATAAAAGCCCAATGGAGAACTTTAGAATGCTAAATCGAAGCTTGCTGTCACATAAGAACTGCCATGCATGAGCTGGACTTTTAATATGAACTATTAAAATGGTGCAAAGTAAATTTTCAAGACACCACCTAAAAGTCAATCTAGCCTAACTAATCTCATTAAGATTTCTTTCATAACTGATTTAACTTTATGTAAAATGTAATTTGCTCTTAAATAATTTCTGTAAATCTAATTTTCTCTCATGCTCTAACGTTCTTTAAATTTGGTGCGGTCATTTGTTTATAGTTATTTATTACTTGATATTATATGTATACTTTTATTATTAATATGCCAATCTCAAACAATCTGACGAGTTGAATTTCTAAAATCTTTTCTTTCTTTTTAAGTAAACCTTCATGAATCAAGGTTGTTAACGTCCCCTTAAAATATAATGCGTTATTAATTAATACACTCGCCAGATTGTTTTTACGTCAACATTTTGTTTATGCTTTATTGTAAAAATTTGTTATTTGTTTAAATCTGGATTCTACCCGGGGTGAATCCAGAACTTAGGCTAATTAACGCTTTGAAATTTTAAAATATTATTTATTCATTTCTGAAAAGGTGACCTATTAGTTGTTTTCTATAACTGCTAGCTTTCTTTTATTTTTCCATACTCTTAAAATATCATAAGCTTAAATATTCTCAATTGTTGTAAAATCCACGAAGGTGGGATTGAATTATTTTAAATAGTAGAAAAGGGAAGGGGGTAAATCTTAATGTTTCTTTTACTAAATAAAATCTTAACGTATTAGGGAAATCTCTCTCTATATATATAACTGCAGAGCGTATTATTTGTCTAAATTATGGTATTCAAACTAGGGTCATTTATTTAAAAGCAGTAAAACTTATTCAATGTTGTTTGTGACATTTATCATTACTGCGTTACTGACATTTGGCCTATCTTTGTATATATATTATGTGCTTCTAATCTTCTAATCTGGGGGTTGCGACAAGTTCGAACCCATAGATTTCTTCTCAAGCCTTGTCCTGAGGATAGTTGACCTTCCCAGGACCATTTATTTCATATAAATAGGCCTCTGACGGTGATTCCCTAAGTCTGGCACATGCTATGCCTATCCACTTTCTTCGTACAAAAGGCCTGCACGTCGGCGACATCCATGGCATGCCTATCCACTTTTCTCTAAGCACTACCCAAGAAGGGGGTCTTAGACTTTGTCTTTCATCCAGAAGCATGACTTTTCCTGTTATTTCTTGGTTATTATGTCAGCACCGCAAACTTCTTCGTATTATTATTTCTTTTGCTTCATGACCCAGTTTTAATGCTCTAATATTAAAATTGCGCTCTGCTTAAAATATATATAAATGCCAACTACTTCTAGTTTTATTAATTAAATTTATTTCAGTCTTATACAATCCCACCATCATAACTTATTTCTGTATTTAAGAGTATCTATATGCCTTGGGGAAAATAAAGCGTTCTTCTTACCAGCGCTAATTAAAAGAAGTTTCATTAAGTATTTTGTCATATAATCAAATATGTTTTCAAATGTATTTTATTTATTTTCATGACCGTAATGGTGTGAAAATAGTTTGTATTATATCTGTAATGAATCTCGGAATGCTCCCCGAAATAATGTTAGTCACCATGTTTCAGAACCGTATATAAAAGCGTTAATAGCAATTTTATGTAAATTCTTTCTAATAATCGATTGGCATCTTAATATTGGACCCACCAAAGATGTGTGTTTATTTATAATATATTATTTAGCTAATAAAAGAGCATATGAGAAATAATAGCGTGAATGACAATATGTAATTATCTACCGTTTGGTAGACTGCTTGCTCATTCATGCACATACTAATGTATGCAATTAATTTATAAATGTATGTAAATAATTTGTCATTATATTAAACTAATTTTTATTATCCAACTTGTTTGAGTAGTTCAAATTCCTTTTTCTCCACTTCCAAACGTACAGCCATGCGTATATATATTTTAGTTTAGTCATAGTTAATAGATGTCTCATTGTCTTCTCCGCTTTGCTAGTGGGCCGGATTTAAAATTAATTCTCGTGTGCCATCATTGTTATGTTATCCATTAGGTGTTTGATCTGGACCTTGGAGAGTGGGTTCAAATTCAGTCTGGTCCCTGACCTAAATCTCGGGCTTGAATGGGTTTGAAGTACATTTTGTGAGTTCCAGCTCATGTTAGATGGATAAACATGTATTGACCGGTACAATACTAAATAAAGAATACATAAGCGGGGCCAATGACTCTAAGGATAGGTTGGTTTCGGTTGTTGCTGATTGCTTACAGATGGTTTCCCAAGAATTGACAACTTTTTTTTTTATAAAAACAGATAACTTTTTTTAAAAGAGTTTGTAAAAATTTTATTATATATGTGTGTGAGACCTATCCCAGGAATTGAAATTTATATACCAATGCATTTAAATAAAGAGTTTTTAACTGAGAATATTTCAAATTTATATTATTAATTTAAAAGAGTTGTAATGCTTCTTTAAAAGTATTGCATTGCGGCTTCTCTCACATATATATGTAAGTGGTTACACACATATAATAATGTTCATACAACTTCATTTAATTAGATCATTTTATTAATTTTAAATTTATAACTGTGTATACATTACATGCATACAGACATTAATATATATTAAATGTGCGCACATATCTGCACATACACGTAAATATACGCTATTACATATCAAAATAAATTATTCTGATTATATATGTGGACTGTGAGAGTTCGAACTGTTGGAAAAGATACTAACTACGATGGAACATAATAGGTGTAACGGGATTATGGCTAAATAATACCGTTTCAAGCGGAACCAAGGGAAAAAAACCTAATAAGTTTTATTTTTTTAATATGTTGTTTTAAAAAAAACAAACAAAGTGAAACCAAAAAAAAAAAAAATCATAATAAGTTTTAAATTTGTTTATGTTATTTAAAAAAAAAAAGCGAAACCAAAAAAAAAAAAGCTTACTAACTTTAGTATTTATTTTTTAAACAAAAATAGGAAACAAAAAATACAACCGTAATAAGTGTACTAGGTTTTATATTGAAAAAAAAAAAAAAGAAACCCCCCCAAAAAAAAGCGAAACCAAAAAAAAAGCTTACTAACTTTAGGATTTATGTCTTGCATTGGTGGTCGAGAAGTCAGTGCGACTGCCTTACAAGCAGTTGCCCAGGTTGCGGGTTCGCGTCCCGGCCGATGCTATGACACTTAAAAAAAAAAAACTTTAGGATTTATTTTTAAACAAAAATACAAATGTAATAAGCGTACTAAGTTTTACATTTAAAAACAGAAAACAACCAAAAAAACCCGAAAAATGTTGATTTTATTTTATATTTATTTATTTTGTTGATGTTAATAAAAATCAATGTTTACAAAAAAATAAAATAAAATTTATGTTTAATTTATTTGTAAATAAAAAAAGTAAAAAACAAGGAATTCAAATTAAAAAAAAAAGGCCTGGGAATGTTCATAAGTTATATTTTTTTTCAAGAAAAACAACGCCCTCATGCGGCGTGAATGTCTATAAAACAACTACCGTATAATTAATAGCTGTAGTAATCTATGTTTGCATGTCATATTATCAAAAATGTAAAGCTAATATAATGGATATTGCCATAATTGAATAAGTTCTGCATTCACTGCTTCTTAAAATAATTGCTAAATAAGTTTTAAACTATTGAAATAAAATATATATTTCAAACTTTATATTTAAGCAGGTTCTTAAATTTTATTTATCAAAGTTATTTGTTATTTATGGACAATGTTAGTAGAGCTATTGTGTGGGTGATGCAAGCAAAATAGAAAGCAAAAAAAAATAAGTTCCCTTTTTTAATACAGTAGTATTCTTTTTTTTTTTTATCTTTGCACTAGATACCGATTTACAATTTTAAATGTTCATAAAAAATTTAGAAATGTTTTCCAGCATTTATTACTAGATGTAACTTAATAATTAATGAGGTAGCCTGAGGAATTCATATGTTATTAAATCCAGGAATTTTATTACAAAATAATTTTAAATTTCAATAATAAGAGAGAAAATATATCAATCAGATTTAAAATGTTCGTATGATGACTGACCTGTTATTTATCCATATTTTAAACTGATTGTGAAGTTAAATACATTCATAATTGCCATTATAAACATGTAGCTAAAAATCTTAGATGTGCATCATAGCGTGTCCAAGTGCATTTAGACTTGGAAATTTAATAATCAACACTTATCCTTTTATGCACATTTGTTGACACTGAAATTAATCAAACAAGTAGTTGATGAAAGAATAACCAACTTTGCCAGGCATACTAGCATATATAAGCAAAGTTATTACAGATAAACTACGAATGAAAATAAAAATTACATATGGATATGATAGAAGAAAAAATGTATGGCAATCTTTAAATTATCATTGAAGGGCAAAAGCCTCTCTAACATCTATTCCCTTAGAAATATCACAATGAAAAAGCTATTACTTATGAATCTTGCCAATTTTAAGATTGATCAATTATGTCAGCTTTCCAACTTGCAATTAACATCTAAGAATACCTAAATACCTTTTTACTGACCAATACTTAATAGCTAGCTAAATTTCTATCTGTTTGAAACCTAAAAATATTTTCAAATTACATCAGCCAGGATTCAAACCTTGAGTCACCGGCAAAATCGCTATGCCTCAAGGCCCTTTATTTCGATACATTCATGTTTAAAAAGAACAAAAAAATATATATATTTTTAAAACTATACCTTTCTAAAGACTCCAACATCAATGGTGAAAATAAAATATCAATAGAACCATCAATTTTCACTATTGCTGTATTTTTTGACTGATTAAATCCATAAGAAATAATAATTTCTGAAAAATAAAAAAACAAAACAAAGTTAATTACCAAAAAAAAAAAGTAGTATATATAAAATCATATATCTTTACATAAATTAAAAAATAAAGTACTGTATATGCAACACATATGAACATTTCAATTTGAATATTAAATAACAGTTGCTTGTTTCTTTTCAGATGGTAATTAAATTATTTGGTTTTCTTCAGATTATAAAAAAAAAAAATCTACAATTAAATAAAAAAAGAAGCATTCATCAAAAGATAACATTTAAATTCTAATTAACAAATAATTTAAGAATTTAATTGAAGTAAATTCTCAATGCATATATCATTTTTCTATATCCATCATCTTTTTTTGACTCTGAATTCAAAGCTATAGAAGTATATGTTATATAATTACATATCCATTGTTTTTTGAATTGTTATTTTTTGTCATCTATCATTAACTAATCGAGGTCCCAATACAATAAATATTCCATATGGAGATTTTATTAAAAGTTGAAATGACATTTTGTATTTTTATTTAAAATAATATCAATCATATCCTTCTCTTTAAGCTTTGTAGTACAGATATACAGTAATTATTTGCTTTTTTTTTTTTATTTTAAAAAAGATTATATTTTTTATTTTATTAAAAAAAAAGGTTATATTTTATTCTTAAACTTTTCTTTACTTTGCTGCAAATTTAGAAAGGGATTTTATTTTATCAGTCTGCAACTTTTCCTTAAAAGTTTTAATATTTTAAAATAAAAATTGATGAAGTTAAATTTAGTTATAAACAAATAAATGTCAATTTATTTATTTATTTTTTTACTTTTGAAAGTTGCAATTCTTTAATAAAATGAAGTTTACTTTTATTTTGAAAAGGTGCTCAATCTAACATTATGACTGAAATATCACATGACCTACTACTGAGCAACTGCTAGTTATTATTATTCAATATAAAAAAGTCTGCTGATATGAGAAATGATTCTCCGTCATTAATTACTTTTTTTTTTGCTTTAGCTAATAAGAAATAATAACAATTAAATTCAGTTTATACACTGCTTTTATAAACATAATCTGCTGCATAAAAATATCTTACCTTAAATTCTTAATTTTAATAACAGTATAATTCTAAATTTTTAGGAAATTTTAAATCATAATTTATTCGCTATGTTTGAAAACACCTTTCTCATCTCCTTTCTTTGAAATCAGTTCACATAATTTACATATAATAATTAACTAACAGTTTCCATTAATCACAATAAGAAAAAATCATGGATTTAGTCATCATAAAAACAAAAATTGAATGGATAGTTGCTCCGATCATAGGAATTTGAGCAGCAGGGGTGACAGATTGATTGTTTATTTAGGAACCTTTAGTTTTTTCAGACTGTCATTCTATTATTGCACAAAATCAGACAGAGCTCCATAAACATAAGTTTAAACCAATAAAATATCATCTGATTCCATCACATGATTTTAGCTTACATATTGCTGCTATAGCATCATTATTTTCTACCATTTCTATGCCACTTTCTGTATTCCATTGGTTTATATTGATTGTTGGCCACAGTATAGAAATGGCTCTATACTTATCAAAAAAGTAAGTACACTATAATATATAGAAACCGAACTGGTTTCACAGTATAGAAATGGCTCTATACTTATCAAAAAAGTAAGTACACTATAATATATAGGAACTGAACTGGTTTCAGATCTATATGACTATGCAAACAAGTTAGCTTAGATAGAAAAGATTTATATAATTTTTTAAAGTTTAGTCTGATAGTATAACAAAGATAGATGCTGGAAGAAAACTGCATTAGATCTTAAAGAACCAGGTGCAATGATGAATATAAGAATAAGAACTATCATCTGGCATCTATTATTACATAGTAAAGCTTACAGTATGTGGCATAGAGATGGTGGAAAATTATGCTGCTATAAACATAAGTTTCTTTCCAATATTTATAATTTAGCATAAAAGATATTATGAATATTAAAAAAAAAAACAATGCATCATGAGACAGAAAAATGTTAAATCATGTTCCTCATTTTTGTTAATGCAAACACTTGTAGTTTGAGTTTTGCTTTGAATTTAAATATAACAGATTTTTTTTTTAAGACTTTATTAATATGCTTCATTTAGACAGAGGTTTACATTGGGATTTAAATGTAATAAATAGACTTTTTTAAAATTACAACAATTTGAATTTCTTGGGATTTATTGATAAGTACATTTAAAAAAAAATCAATTAATATCTTTAATCATAAATTAACTAAAGGTTTTATTTATAACTTATAATAAGAGAGCAACTAAATATCTCAATAGACAAATTGGACACTACTATCACAGATCAATAATTAAAAACTTAAGTATTCACATTAATATGTAAAACCATCATCATATATAATCAGTCAATACTTGGACAATCCCAATATCAATAACAATCAACAATCTCAACCTGTTGTCATGACAATAAAATAAAAAATTAAGTGAAAGAAATTTACATAATCATGTAAAATTATATTCAACTTACCTTGATCATCTTTTTGTTTTTCTAACTCAGATTGAATATCAAAGTGATCCAAACTGACAGAGTCTCTTGTGGATGGAAATTTTTTTGATTTCTTTTTTGACACCATATGAGATAATGAAATGCCACTAATAATTTGGGAATACTGTGGCAAGAAATTTGAATTTGGATCAGGAATACTACATTCTGATAATCGTGATTTGAACACATGATTTTGATGTTGAAAGGCACTGGATCCTGAGCGAGAAAGAACGTGTGGAAATGGGGCAGGTTCCTGCCAATGGCTACAGTGGTATTGGGTCATGTGACTCATATAACATGACATTAAAAGAGGAGATTGAGTAATTGGTTTATTAAGTTGAGCATGAAGGTCTACCATAGCAAGATCTTCTTGTGAAGAAAGAGCTGAAATAAAAGATGTGCTTGACACTGAATCGGAACTTGAACATTCATGAGGGCTCAAATGCCCTTCAATAACAGTTTGTTGTAAGGTGCTATCAATTACTTGAGAAAGGGTACCATCTGGCTCTACATAAAATTTAGGTAGTTTTATAAAGTCATCATCAAAACTTCCCTGAGAATTCATCCCTTGCCCAAGATAATCGCTCATTTCTTCTTCAGCAGAATAAAATACTTCACTCATTGACTGATAAGAATGGCTTGATGTTACTCGCCGAATCATTCTAGGAGATTGACTAAGACTGGGTTGCCGGGAACTTATCAACGATTGCCGAGAGTTTGATTTCATTATATTAGTTCCTATATAACCTTGACTGTTTAGAGAACTTTTAGAACCTCGTCGACCTGCTGTAAAAATTCCTGATGTTGCAATAGAACTACTAGATGTTTGTCGTGGAATGGTTGAATTGTCAACATGTGCTCTATTTTCAATTTTGTTTTCTACACGTTTATTCTGTAATTCTATGAAACTAGCAGTACTAGCACTCGAAAACACAGCTGATGAATTTTCACTTACTGGTCCCCCTGCCATAGTGTCGATAACAGAAGCTTGACTAATGGAACTATCAGTGTCATTATATATTCCATTAAAATCAAATGACTGATTATTTATTAAAGTTTCACTTTTGATAGATTTTCCAGTGTCTGAAGAACTTTCTCTAGAACATACTTTTGCTTTACTTGATGAAAAAGATGGTAAAGAGCAGGGTTGTTTATCTGAAGATTTTGTACTGTCTCGCTGACTGAACTCATCGATGAGGGTTGTAATAGTCATTGGTGAGAGAGGGCTTGATCGTCCCATATACCCTGTAGTAAAATTGAGAGATCTTGCTTGACTAGGACTAACAGGAACACTTGGAATGTTAAAAACTAATTGATCTTTTTGAAGTAAACTCTGACCATAGCCTGGATCAACACCTTCTGGATGAATACGAAATAATGCAATGTTCACTCCTTCACGAGCATCGTATCGATTGGGATGGAAAAAACTAATACCATTTCTATTATTGCCAAAAAATTTGCAACCACCAAGACATCCACATTTACCAATAGCACCAACTGAAACAAAGTGTAAATCAGGTGGCCAGAGAAACCATAATCTCTTGGTTTTTTCATCATGATACCTTAAAAAACTGGTCTGAATTTCATATAATTTGGGATGTGAAGGTGCTAGTACAGAGTCCATAGTGACAGAACCAAATGCAACACTGCCTGCTTCTAGCCAAATGTCTGATTGATTATTTTGACTGGACATTATGCTTGAATTATTCTGTATATATTGTTTCAAATGAATATGTTGTATGAGTGCTGTCAGACCTGAATGTGATTTTTGACTATGTAAGTTGCATGTAGCTATTCGAACAGGATAAATCTAAAAAAAAAAAAAATCATGAATTTAAATGGTTACTAGCATTGCTTTATATACTTATATGCACATAATTATAGAAACAAACACATATATGTATTCTTCAAAAACATACATGGTATTAAAATAGATTACTTCACGTTATATATAAATAAACACAAAAACTTAAAAGTGAAGTTTAAAAAGAGAAGTTATAAATAAATATAATAAAAATAAGCTAAACGTTTTGATATATCGAAAAAATGGTCCACGTAACACGTGCTAATTTTAAATATCTTTGTATATATTTTATTATGTATTTTTAAGAAAGTTATGATTATGAGGCATGGATCCTCGAAAACTTTTAGCTTATTTTTATTATATTTATTTATAACTTCTCTTTTTAAACTTCACTTTTAAGTTTTTGTGTTTATACAAGGTATTGTAATAATGGAATTTGAAATCAAACCCTGTGATTTTTTTTTATTTGATATTGATCATGTTATCCTAATAATGTCGTAACAAAAGAGGTAACCTAAATACAAGATATAAATATTCAACATTTTAATTACTATAGACAATTGCATAATTAATCTTTAAACATAAACAAATAGGGCATTAAGTCATTGTTGGATATATATATATGTGGATTTATATGTTGGTATACTTGTACAATATTGAATATCAAAATTTTTTTTTATGTGACTGGAATACATTTTTGTATTCCAATTTATAAAATTATATATATATGAAAAAAAGCATTTTAATAACAGGAAATACCAATTTATTAGATAAAAAATTAAATGAATGTATGAGCAAATGAGTTTGGCCTGAATGAGGTTAAATACTATGACTTATCTAGGAAACAACATATTATAAAACATCCCTTTTCAAAAAGAAAGAGAAAAAACAAAAACTCCGAATTTTGTTTAATACATATTAACTATTTAGTAGTAAAAATCTAATGGATATACTTATAATTTACTTTGAATCATGATGAATAAGATGGATGAATAATAAAACTTCTGTCTGTCATGGCTACTCAGCCTTTTCTATAGTCAATCTATATACAGTAACATCAAATTCGAATTTGTCTCATCATGGTAAAAAAATATCAAATTAAGTAATGAAATATAAATTCATAAAATCACTTAAAGGAATAGCAATCACATTATTAATGTACGTACAATTGTAATTCATGATAAAACATACAAAATGCAAGTATAAAATATGATCTTAAATTTAAAAATTGTCATCAAAGTTTATAATTCTAAAATGGGACATTCATATTTGAATTAAATACAAACTATATATATAGAGGAACATCATGAGATTTCAGCATAAAATTGAAAGGATATTGGATTATAACTTTTTTTAAGTTTATTTATAAATATAGATACAAATATGCTATAAAATTTTATTATCATTAATAAATACTGCACTTAGTTGACATTCCTTACAAATAGAAGATGGGTATTTATCAGGTAATTAGTTTATTTATTTAAATATTTATGTGATCACAAATATAAAAAGACTATAAAGAGAAAAACTTTCATAAAGTCTGTTCTTTTTTTTTTAAAAAACAGTATGTATATAGCTGATATTCAACTATTGCAAATTATAGATGTAGAATAAATTGAAAAGTGGAATTGAATGTATATACATGTACAATCTTTGTAAGATTACATTAGTCTGAGTTAAAGCTTATACTTTTATAATTAAATATTTATGTTGAATGTATGTATATTATTCAACATTCATCTGTATATATATTTTGTAACTGAAAGAGGTTGTTGTAAACTATTAATAGTAACTATTGGAATTCATTATTTTCATTATTATTCCATTTAATCAAAAGTATGCCCACTTGTCTTACCATATATGTAATCTATTGAAATAATTGTTTTGGTAAATATTTTAAAAATTATTTGTAATGAAAATTTATTCATACGATTGCAAAATATAAATATAAAGCTTTACAAAATGGTGAGAAAATCTAACATACTATCTAAAGTTATTTAAGAAAATATATTAATTTTAATGAGATTACACTGACATATAACCTAGTTCAGTTTCCATGAATAGTTTACAACATATGTTATTACAACTCTAGAAATAGTTTATTAAACACCATACTTTATTATGTGCTAGCTAAATAATATAAATGTTCAATAAAATATTTATTTACTTGAATAATAATAATAATAATAATAATAATAGTTGTCGTTGTTATTATTATTATAATAATAATAATAATATTAAGTGAATTTCAGTTCGCTAATTAATTTTTTTTTAAAATCACTCATGCAAATTATCTCCTTCATCACCAGTCATCTATATTTGCATATTATATATTTATAGTTATTGGGAACAAATTTCTGTAAGGGAATGCCTAGTCATATATATTATTAAAATGATAAAGAATATTTAAACATTTAATATTCTTTCAAAATATGGTTTGGGTTCATTAAAATCCCTTACAATTCAAACTATATTTAACAGAAAAAAAAAGTCTCTATTCATATCAATTATTGCTATTATTTGCTAGCCCTGAATATTAGATAAACATTTAATATACTATTTTATTCGTTTCAATATGTCTTGGCTAATTCAATTTTTCCTAATCATATCCCTCTAATATTATTTCAGAAACAACCTTCTCCATACTGATGAGATTTTGATTCTTCTTTGTCCATAAATTTGATTTTCTCCCTAAGTTTTGACTGATATTTTCCCCATATTTATAATTCTGCCTTTTGGTTTGACTTCTTAGTTAATGAAAATGAGTTTCTTTTTTCCTTTTTTAAAGCTTCATGTTGTTATTTAAATTCCTGAACTATGATCAAACTGAAAAGTGCAATTATTGGTATATTGATGTTGGTCATTTGCTAATTACACAGTAGTGATATGTTTATCATGTTCTTCTTCTTTATATTATACAATCTCCATACTCATTTTCTGCAATACTTTGTGCTGGAATCATATGTCACAAATTATTTATATTCTAAAGCTAATTTTAAAGATTTTTCATCATGTTTATTTTCTTTTTCTAAAACCATATTTGCTCAATCTCATCATCTAATTATTAGTTCCAACTTAATATTATAATCTCATTTAATGTTATTAAAGTTTTTGTGATGTACAATTTTATGAATGAATTTCAAATCTTTATATGACTATTTTATCTCAACATTTGTACTGCTTAATGTTGTGGCACATACTTTGATTCCTGGGATGTTGAAAGTATTTTCTCAGAAACAGGAGAGACCATCATAATTGGATGAAAGAACTTATATCCTATCAATGAAATCTGGATTCTTTACTTAATAAAAAGTCTTTACTGATACTGAGCTTTGAATTATTTCCAGATTAAATAATTTCTCAGCCATTTAATTATTTAAAATCACTCCAGCATATATCACATCTTTTTACAATAAATTTAGTTTATCTAACTGACTACAAAATTCTGCATTCCAAGTTGTTCTAGACAACTTGTGATTGAACTAGTTTCTTTCAGTGCTTAATTTGTCCATGCAACCCTATTTGCTTTACTACATAATGTATTTTTTCTGGGTAAATTCAGAGCCAGTGTGATTTCATTTGTAAAAATGGTACCATATTTCATCCTTAGTCTTGTCAACCAAATTTGTCCTGGAAAAAATTAGAGAGATCATTCTTGGCATAAATAGACAAACATTTTTATTGAAGTTATTCTTTTGATAATAGACACTACAGAGATTATAACTATATCTAAAATAGTGAACCAATTGTTGATGGTTCATTTGCTTCTTTCACTATTAGGATTTAAAATTTTTCATTGATCATCAGTGCCAGTAATCATTTTTCATATTCTTTTCATATTTGCCTAGCAATAGGCATCAAGAAAAAAAAACAAAACATATGGAAGAAAGACAATGAAAATAAGAAAAAGAAATAAGATTAAAAATAAAACAAAAATATTATAGACCTTCTTTATGAAGAACTCTTAGAGAAGGGAAAGAAAATATAATAGACACCAGTAGTAGATAAGAGATTTAATAATAATAATAATAATAAATTTTAATTAGCAATGATATTTTGGGTTTTCCATAAGCATACATCCTGTTGTCAAATTAGTGAAGAAAAATGACTAGTGATATAAGAGGCCCATGTTCACTAGTTCTTATATCAATCTAATTGAGTGAAAAGAACACAGATAAGTCATAGAATAATTGTATGTATAACAGAAAGGATTTAGCCTTTATTGGGTCAACATCTCATCCTACAAAGCAGATGGAAATATTCTTGTTTGGGTACTGATTATAACTTAATCGTAACTAATCCTTATACCTAAAGTCATTTCACTATTCACCAGTCATAGACACTATCAGCAGCTTTAGTTCAATGAATGAACATTATATATGGCACATATTTGTAACATGAAAATACGAGTGATATAGAAATATGTCTTATATTTTTCTTAACTGTTCTTGAATAATCATGTTTGTGATATATTTTAACATCATACAATACACTGTTCTGACAAATAATATTTATCACATTAAATTTTGCTTTCTTATCAATATCACTATAATATTTTTGCCATATGGTAATCTGGCTATTATTTAATATTTAAAAGTACTTCCCTTCAACAATTTAATACTTAAGGCAAAAATCTTTTTCATTAATTTTGCTTATATCTCAAATTTGGTTAGATATTATATCAATATCATTTCATTAATTTCCTAAGATCAATTTTATTACTCATGAAACGTAAAACTATAACTGTACATCACATGATCACTACTGTATGGAGAGTTTTTCCTGTTTATAACTTTACCTTCACTATTCCATCCATGCAAATACTGATTATAGAAAATAAGCCACTTTATAACTAAACTTTTCAATCTGATATTGTAATATATCAGAGTAAAACCTAACCATAAATTTAGCATCTGACACTCACACATCCATAAGCCAATGTCTTAAGTCATATCACATTTTAATTATGTGATTTTCAATAATGTAAAAATAATAATCTATTCTTAGAAAGGATAGCTAAATATCCACTTTATCAATCAATATAAAATGATTGTTGGGTAGTTATGAATCACTACCATGAAAAATCCTGAATTTAATTTAAAATTCATGTTATTTTAAAAAAATCTCTAAACTTCATTTTGCATATTCATTTCTAATTCGTAATATCATTCAAAATAATTAAATTTACTGAATTTTTCTTTACATATATGTAAAACAAATAATATTATCATCATCATAACTTTAGACCAAAGTTTCTAAGTAGATGATTCTTCAGCTATATTCATTCCTATTGCTAATAGCATAAATCATGTTTTTAATATCATAATAGAAAATAATTTTTTTTTCCAATGAATGTAACAAGATCTGAAAATGCCAAATTTTTAGAAACATGCTTAGCATAAGTCTACAAATTTGATCCATTCTTTTTCATCTTAGTCATAAATCACTTCCAGCATAAAAAGTTCTGTCATTGTGTTTCAAATGTTTTTCCGTGCTTTCATGTATTGTAATTTTCTACAAAGTTTCTATTCCTATTAAGGCAACAATTTACATCTTATTTTACATGGTAGGAAAAAATTAAAGGCAAACAAAAGCCACTATTTACAGATCTCACTCAATATTTTAAGCAATCAACAAATTCAAATTAAAAAAATATCAGGAGCAACTATTTTAAC
Source organism: Epiperipatus broadwayi (assembly GCA_028023455.1). Classification (NCBI taxonomy): domain Eukaryota; kingdom Metazoa; phylum Onychophora; class Udeonychophora; order Euonychophora; family Peripatidae; genus Epiperipatus; species Epiperipatus broadwayi. The sequence continues at coordinate 1,645,964 of JAQFVV010012545.1, forward strand.
ATAGTGATGACACAAATGTTGTTTAATTTTCTAAGTGCAAACATTCACACTTGCAAAATTTTATCTATCAGTTAGTGACATCTTTTCTTAATAAAGTTTATAAGAAAGACATCTAGAATCATTAAGAATATAATATATTTTTTTACACTCCCATTTCAGCAGACAATCTGTGAAAAACCATTTTGAGATCTCTGCGCAATGAACAAGAATAGCAGTCATTGAAACTCCCAATTGATTTTCTCGAAAATTTCAGCAATAGAATTCTTGTATAATTGGTCTGAATACAATCTGTTAAATTTTATAGTGATTTCTCTTTGATTTCCTAAAAGTAAAATTATTTGGATTCATTCTTCTTTCTCAGATGCATTGTGGTATGTAAAAAGTATATATTAATCATATGATGAAGACTTTATAGAATATCATGTACTCTCATTTTGGAGTATCCAATCTGACCTTGGAAAATTATGATTATTCTAATCATATAAAATGACAAGTTTTATTCTTATTCTTTATAAATTAACTATAATAATCATTTAATTCCTGCCAACTTTCTCATTTATTAATAATCAACTTACCTAAAGTAAAATAAAAACATCACACTAGATAAATAAATAATTAGTGTATCTAAAGTGAAATAATAATACTCAGATTATTTTCTCCTATTCTTCTTTGGCCTATATGTAAATCAAATAATATAATTGTTAATTTAAAGATTGAGTTAAGAAGAGTAGACACATTCATAATTTTTTTATTAACAATATGACAAATAATCTTTTATTATATACTTAAAATAATCAATCTAATTATGCACATGCAGATATGTAAATATTTATTATAGATTAATTAGAAGAATTAAAACATTCATTCACATACACATACACACACACACAAATATATATATTATTCTAATGGGTTAAACTTCAATATTTAATTTTATGAAATTGTAATTCACTAAACACATCTGATATTCATTAAGAGAATGCAAAACCTTAAAACAGAGATTAAAGACATCAGCAAAAATTTAGGCTTAACAATACTATTATTGAAGAATATCACATTTTAATATATAATACAATTTAAAGCAATTTCAAATACCTGCAAGTTAAATGCTGTTCCAACTTCTACAAGATAAACATCAATGCTATCAATAGAAAATCTGGTCATACGATACTTGATATCATCTGAGGTAGGGCAAGGTAAGTCTACTAAAGACTCCATACACTGAGGTTGTGGATGACCGTGCTGGCAAGCTTGATATGAAACAGGATGTTGAAGATTGTTCTCATTATCAGTCAATAACATTACAAATGTTTCCAATGCAGCAAAAATGTTTGCTAACTACAAATATATTTATATATATTGTATTTTTAATATATTTTTATATATATTGTACTTTCAATATGTAAGTTCAAATTTTTAAATTGATAGAAAAGCTCTCACACATGTAAGTCTGGACATATAAACAAACAATTCTCAACATTCAAAAAATGTAATTAACAAGTCCACATATCTCTCAATTTTTGGGACTCTCGTGCTGAAAAAAAAACATACAATATTTTATAATATTTTTTATTTGTTAAAAACATTTTCATATACTTCACCATAACTGATGATAAACATGCATTGTAAGATTAATTAAATTTACATAAAATTTGGATTCTTTACATAAAGAGTGCCATCAATAATAGTTAGTATAAATTAAATTTAAAAAAATTATAAAACTGAATAGGTATATGATCATTAATATTTTTATATGTATTTATTATAATCTAATCTCAATTATAAATAGTTTCCTTCTTTTCTGAGCTAATGTAATACATACTGCCTAGCATGCTTTCAGTATAACATGTATATCATATTCATGACTTATAAGCCATAAATATTATATACCTCTTACATTGAAAGCATGCTAGGCATTAGTAAAGCTGAAACCATGAATGCAATATACACGTTATATTAAAAGCATGCTACGCAGTAATAAAACTGAATATTTGTTTTTAAAAAACTACCTTTTCTGTGGATGTTTTCGTTAACAGTTGTGTATTATATAAATGTATGTCACATTTTGCCCTTATATTTATATCTTTATTCATATATTTGAAGTGAGTATGGTGGATTGGAAGATTTAAGTGTGTGACCTTGTTAGATAAGATCTCTTTTAGATAGAAATGAAGGACAGCACTTGTAACTAAAAAGCTCAGAATTTATAACTACTCTTAGTGAAACTAATCACGTTTTTCTTTTTTTTTTTGGATGGCCAGTTCATGGACTTAATACTGTAAAAGACCAACAATATTAAAAATTACTTTGACCAATAGTTACTGTACTCATTTTATCAATGTTTATACTACATCAATCCCATTAATGCACTGAAATTTTCATTTTGGAGAATGATTGTGTTGATAAAGAACAGTAACGATGATCCAAAAATATTGGATTGACAATATTGGCTCTTTGAACTCAATATGTTATTATCCCTACCATAAAGACTTGGCTTAATCAGAAAAATAACTATTAAAAATTTGAATGCATCTACAAGTAAAACAATGACATGTAATAGAAGTAAAAATGTAAAAAAAAAATAATATTATATGAATGCTTATAGACAGAGATTATTGGATAAATCAAAGACTCGCAAGCTCCATTGCAAAAATAATAGCTGTGTTTAAAATATATATCCTATTCCAAACATATTAATGAAAATTTTGACATTTAATTTTTAAAAATGATGACTACTCATACAAAATATCAATAACTAGTTAAAAACTAAAATTTCCAATTTGAACTTGTGATGCTAATGAAAACAAAAAGACAAATATATGATACTCTAATACAGAGTGAATTATTATATAGGGCAGAAATATGACCACTGACAAGAATAAATAAATAAAAGTTTTTGGCAATAGAAACGAATTATTGAAGACCAGAAGGAAGATTAAGATTGGAAAAAAGGTTAATCAAGAAATAGAAGCAGTTGAAGTAAAAAAAAAAAAATGATAACAGTCATTGATGAAATGAGAATAAAATATTATGGCCATATTAAAAAATTAATAAGAACAGAATATCAGGAATCATAATTGTTTAAGAAACAGAAGAGAGAAAAAGAAGAGGAAAACTAAGAAAATGATGGAATGAAAATCTATTGACTAGCATGGAAAGAAATAATAACCGCAAGCAGAAAATATGGGGGAAAATGTGCGAGTACTTGATTGAGGTCATTCTTAACAATTAGTAATTCCTGAAGGAGAAGAAATTTTTGCTCATTAAGTTATAAAAATATGCAATTCTGTTATGGAATGTGTTAGGTATATGAGTAGGTCTATGCACGAGTTATTAAAAAGAAAACTAATTGGCTCTCAGTCAATGGCTCTGTTATTAATAATTTGCTTAAAAGGAAATGTGATATTATTTTCTTGGTAGAATAATAATAAATAAAATGTGGAGCTTAATAAGCACCAATAAAGTTGTTGTGTTTGGTTTGGATTTGACTGCACCAATTCTGTTGTGTTTGGTCTGGATTGCAGACTCAAAAAAAAAAAAATACAAACACCTGAAATTCAATTAATATGATTTATTAGCATTAAATATATTTATATAATATACAATATCAATGAATATACTCCCACATATATAATCCCAATAAAGCAGGGTTGTTGGTGCCCGAAAGACTAGACTCATTTCCAGCTGTATGTAATAACTTACCTCGTGAGTTCGTCCAATGACTCTTCCGGCTGTACCAGACAGCTTGCCTCAAATCAGCTCTGGTCTTAGCAATTTCCAGTCTTATCGTGGACTTCCCTCACTGCGTAGACCTATAGCATAATGGCTATAATGGAAATGCACTATTAGCAGTGGTTTCAATGGAGAACACATACTGTCGTTTACGGTAGACAGACGTTCTCCTTACCTCTAAAAAGGCTGACTATTTATTGCCAGATCGCCAGCCTTATTGGAAGCAATCGGATTCAGAAAACATCACGGCCTAATAACTCATATTACCCATTAGCTGAGTTTTATCTATATGTTTACCCATTGGTTAGTGGTAATGAATGCTCAATCTGGTCAGATAAGAAAAAATCTGGACTAGTCCACTTCTGAAGGCAAGGTAAGATATGACAAAAGCATTAAAACTGCCAAGAAGATATAGTTATTTGTTGAAAGGTGGTCACTTTAGATATATCGAAAATAACATTTGTGTCTAAAAAACTATATTATCTTACTGATATGCATGAGTATGTTTAAATGCACATACATATATAGGTATAAACTTAGACTGAGAAAAAGTTATAAGTTTAAATAAATTAAAGAATTTTAAAAGACTGATTCTTTTAAAATAGTAAGTAAAAGATTTATGACTTTAAGATTAGAAAAAGATTACTTTCTAAAATGAATAGCAGTCTAATTAATGAGATTATAATATGTCGTTAATGAAATAAAACAATTAAAGGAATTCGAGTTAGATTTCCTTTATAAGATAAACAACAAACTATAAAAATGACACATTAATTAAAGTCAGAAAGATAATGATGTAAATTCTTGTTTGGAGATTAAAATGAAGAATCACCTGAACGGATGGACAGGAGTACAAGCCAATCAACTACAGAGATTAAAACAATAAATACCTCAATACACTTGATTCTTGGAGCTTCACCTATGCACATAGACATATATTGGAGCAGATCATCTCCCATGGCACAGTGACTTCAAGTGCGGAGAGTTGGCCTCTGAACATGAGAACAGTCAGCTAAGACTCTTACAGGTTGCACTGATCTAAATTATTATTTATGTATGCCTTCAGGCCTAATTATGTTAAATGATTGTATATATGTATAGTTAAAACGCTACTAAGGATCATTCAACAAATTATTTAAATATTAACTGTTTAGTAGAGATTTGTACTTTGGGAAGTGTCCTCTTAGATTAGCTAGACATAGCACTTACTATATCCATAAATAGCATTTATAGATTTAAATTTTATAATGATGAATTTTCTACACCTTTTGATTATCGATTCAAAAATTCAGATGACAACTTTTAATGATATATCTATTTTAACTAATTATTTGGATTTGAAAAAAAGATATCCAGTTTAGTGAATAAATAACTCTTTGTAATCTTAAAAACAAAAAGGTTATAGTTCTCGATGGTATACCTGAAAACTTTTAATATATTAATTAGTAAAAAAATTTAAGAATATTTGATAATTAATAAGTTTGAATAAAAATCTTTATAATAAAATTAAAAAATAAATAATTATCCATCAAAAACTATAGAAAACAATTTTTAAAAAATAGGAAAAAAAACAAAACAATAATAGACATAAAAACAAACTAAATATAAAAATAATTAAGAATAAATATTTAAATAAAAATAAAAGCAACAGAGAATATTTAAAAAATGGCATTGATAAAATAAATGCATAAAATGTAAACAAGAAAATATTATAAATAGATACATAAAAAAATTCAATTACAACAAGATTTAAATATTATAAAACAAAAATCTTCCATAAATAAACATACAAAAACACAAATCAAATATTTACTGAAACTGATATGTTTTATAAAAATGTTGAATATATATTTTGGAGACAAAATAAATTAAATGGAAATAAAGTATAAAATATATAATTTTTTTTCCCCTCAATTATATAATTTTAATTATAAAAATAAATTTAATATCTAAAGATATTAAAAAATTCCTAGAGGGAATAATAGAAAAAATTTAAAATACAAAAAAAAATATATAAAAAAATCATTGGTAATCTGGAAGAAGGGGGGGGGGGGAGATATTTGACATTATCTCATGTTTTTGAAATTTAAAAATAATGAGTAAAGTAATAAAAAAATGATAATAAATTATAATATGAAAGATAAGATATAAATATGTGTAATGTATTTATGTGAAAATACATTTGTATGTATATACATATTAAATATCCCTCTATATCTAATCCCTTGTCATTCAGATGCTCTCAAGTTTTCTACCATATTTTATATAATCAATACATACAATAAGCATTTTATGAATAATACTTTTCATCTTGATTTCACTGAATTCCGCAAAGCCTAAGATTAAAATACAATTTATGATCTCATTATTCAAATCATCTGTCATTTCTTTATTCCTAAATGTTTTCCTTTTCTCCATACCTCTATATCATTTTGTTTAATGATAAGATTTTTACATTATTATTACTTTAATGTACTTTCTGTAATTGACTATTGGTTGTTGTTTTGCACTTAAAATAAAACTGAATTGAATATAATGTTTACAATAAAAATATTGTACAAATAACCTAAATATATATGTATATATCAAAATAATTATATGTTAAAAAAATAATTTATAGCTTTGAAAAAGACTGCTTGACAATTGAAATTATAAGATAATAAATTAAATAAAGTATTATAAAGAGTACAAAAAATTTTTTTGTAGAGGAACTACTTTTAAATTAAGATCTTGGGTGTGAAAAAATAAATATATATATAATCATTTAACAATGTACATTAATAATATTGAACAGAGAGAAAAAAGTTTGTTCAGAAAACAGTGATCTGGAAAAAGAAAATATCTATATAGAACAAACTCTCATGAAGAATAGTTATCCATCAGTTGTCATTAAGAAAATCAGTAATAGGCAACAAAAAGAATCACCAAAAGAAAAAATAATTATTGGTACTCTAGTATTTCCATACACATCAGGAATAGCAGATAAATTGAAGAAAATCAAAACTCAATATACTATCAGAACAGCTTTCCAAAGCCATATCACACTACAAAGAATTCTAACAATTACAAAACTTAAACTTGAAATGCCGAAAAGCAACAACCACATTTATGAAATATGAGAATGTGGAAAGAAGCATATTGATGAGACCAGTCACACATTGAAAAGTGATTCAAGGCCACAAACTGATGATTAGAAAAGAGAAAACAGATATGTCTAACATAGCAGACCATGTATGTACCAATGAACATATGTTTGATTGAGAAAATGTATTGGATAGAGAGATAAAAATACAAAAAAAGAAAATTCAAAGGAGCTGCTACCATGACAATGGCAAATAATACCACAAATCAACCTAGTATAACTTTACATAATGCCTGGAAACCTCTAATTAACTTTGCTCTTAGAAAAATGTAGTCAGGAAAAATCTTATAAATAATTATATGAAATTTCTACTGACTGTTGCTTTTGGCAGAATTGCTCAGTTGGTTAGAGCATTATCTTAAAATTCAGTATCACATGATTACCATTTCCTATGCTTACACAAACTGTTAAAACAGTGACAAACTACTTTATGAAGACTTTGGCTTTGAAAAAATTCAATATTCAAGAATCCTAAAAGTCCAGATTTGATTCCCACTGGTTAGGTCAACAACATTTGAAGAAGAGAGAATAATACCACTCAAAATATTGTGTACATACTAATCTATATGCTATTACTAATAGTTGAATGTAATTGGAAAATTTAAAAAAAAATTTAAATTTTTTCTAAAGGCATTCCCATACTTAATATTAGACGATGAAAAAGTCCAACATCACAACTAAAATGTTATCATCACAAACCTTCAAGCAAACACATTAATAATATATCTCTAAATACTGATAAATTAAAACTATTATAATCAAACATTATTAATTAATTATAATGGTTTGTTGCCCATTTATTGTAATTTTGCTTTTAAGCAAACATTTAACAAAAAGATATTACGATATTAGTTTCTAACTTTGGCATAAAGTATTACATAGCATTTCATTAATAACACTTAGCTCTTGTTTCATATCTTAACCAAAATTGGACTTAAATAAAGGTCTCAAAACATAGAAGTTAGCATATTTACTTTCATGCCCATGACTTGGGTTCAAATTCAGGTAAAACTTGGAAATATTTTAAAGCATAAAAGGATTTCCTAGCACTTTTGTAATTTTTTTTCCATCACATAATCAATCCATAACCAAATAAGCTGGTTATTATTATTTAAAAAACAACAACAACAAGAAGAAAAAACTTTCAACATTTAGAAGTTTGTTAGTCTGATAATATTCTTCATTATTCCTTTGCTAAAAAATGTTGAAAATATTTGGACTTGTAATGAAATATATAAGGTTGTTTTACCATATCTATCTATATAAATATTTAAAAAGAATCAGCTTTATTGTTGCACTAATTTTTAAGTTTCAACATTAAAACAAAAAAAAAGAGTTTACATCAATAAAAACCCACAAAAAAAAAAAAAAATAATGTAATATTTCACCTACCTGAGGGGCTGATAATCTTCCTGTGACATCTCCTATTTGTATTTCGATTAACCAACTGTATTCTAGAGTTTCACTATTCAAAGTTAATCCTTCAGCTGAAAACATTGCATGGCCTCTAACTTGAAGGCCTGATAAAGAAAGATGACCTTCTTTAAGATGATTTTCATGAGCTGGCCTCTAAAATTAATTCATAAAAAAATATATTTAGTTTTCATAACTATTAATGACTATATACTTTTTAAAACATATATATGTAAGCTTTTTAAATGTACACATGAGCAAAAAAGATATTTAAATATATATTATCATTTATGATGTGAAGAGTTAATTAAAATTTATAATGTAATTTTAAATATTAAGATGCTAAAATAAAATATGTTAAAATGGTATTAATCAAAAATGGTAAGCTATTTATAATAAATCAAAATAAAATAACATGCAGTCACTAAAAAACAATTAAGAAATTTTTGAAATTCAATAAAAAAAAAAAAAATCAGCCTCACAGATGCTTTTATAATGATAGTAATTATGAATAAATTTGAAAAAAAGTGAGCTCTAAATACTCTCTTTTATTGGATAAATATTAAAATTGCATAAAAATGTTATATACTATTCTTAACATATATCATAATTAATTATAACTATTATACAAAAAAGGTTGAAACTTATATTTAGGTTACAGCATCAAAACATGACAATTTCTAATTATAAACCAGTATTGAGGGCCTTATGCTATTCTAATCTACAATTTAAAAATTAGGTATTATTTAACAACTAATATTAGTTGTTTTCTGATCCATCGTGTCAGCCATGGGATGGTGCTATTTCTAGTTTAATTTCTAGAACTATGCCATTTCCGCGGCCGCACCCAAGCCTTCTTTCTACAATAAATCCTAGAAAGACTGTTAACTCGGAGTTAAGTCTTCTTTCTACGCTAAAATATAGAAAGAGTATTAACTCCGAGTTAAACCTTCTTTCTACGAAAAAAACCTAGAAAGAGTGTTAACTCGGCTTAGCAGCTAACGCTGTGGCTTTTTCCTAAGCTAAAAGCTGAGGAAAATGCCGTAGTTGTTTGTGTTATGCACTATATCGTAATGCTGTGTTATGTATTTTATGTAACAATATCGTACGAGGGTGTGTTAAGTTCATCATGTCAAAATTATTTAAATTTTCATTGGGGCCTTTTTTTTTTTAAATATGAATTGATGTAATGTTACCTTTTAACAATTTTAACAGTGTAGTGATTGTTCCTCATAAAGCTGTAAGCCTCCTAAATTCTCTAGTAGGGTGGGGTAGCACAATTTTTTTGACGATCATGCTTTAAGTCACGTTTTAGCGAGTAATTTTCCGAGACCAAGAATATGGCTAATTCGAACACAGAAAACTTGAAAAGATGAGAATTGCCAGACACGGAAGCTGGCGCTGTAACATTTCTACAGCAGAAAAATATCCTGCTGAAAGAAAAGATATGACTGTGCGGCAAATATATGCGACTTGAGGTCCATAAACATCTTTTGACTTTCATTTGTAGGTCTCGTTGTTGCAGAGGGAAATGTTCACTTCATAAAGGGCAGCTTGTTTGGAGGGATTCCAAATGGCCTTCGTCAAATGTCAAATAAAAGTAGCTTAAATTTTTATTTAAACATACATCCCTTCTCCCAATAATTGTTGTCAGCTATCAAATGTAAAATAAAAGAACTAAAATTTTTATTTAAACATACACAAAAAAAACCCTTCTCCCAATAATTATTGTCAGCAATCAAATGTAAAATAAAAGTTAACGTAACATTATTTAATCGTACAGAAAAACACCCCTCCCACTAATTGTTGTCGGCAATCAAATGTAAACCAATAAAAGTAAGGTAAATTATTTTTTTAAACATAACCCAAATTACTATTTGAACATACACAAAAAAAGACCCTCTTGTCAATAAAAATTAAAGAAACAACTATTATTGTCCCATTGTCAAACCAAATATTATTTGGGAAACCAAAATAATTTATAAATGAAAGAAAATAAATAAAATCGGTTGTCAATCAAATGTAAAATAAAAGTAACATAAATTATTATTTAAAGATACATACCCCCCCCCATTCTCTCTTGAATTTTGTCAATCAAATTTTAAAAAACAGTAATACTATTAAAAAAACCCAACTTACTATTTGAACATACACCACAAAAGACTCTCTTGTCAATAAAAATTAAAAAACAACTATTATTGTCCCAAATAATTTATAAACGAAAGAATGTAAAATTTGTAAAAAAAAAAAAAAAAAGTCAATATTAATAGAGAATCGCTAGCTCAGGAACATTATATTAATGTGTTTTTTGTTAGCAACAACACCATACAGCAGCTGACACGATGGATCAGAACACAACCCTAATATTTTATTTTACAAAGTGCTTTCCAGAGAATGACTCAGTGTCTAATTTTTACATATATGTCTCTTATACATACATATATTAAATCATTAAAATCAGTCAACACTTAAACAATCTCAATATCAATAACAATTAACAATCTCAACCCATTGTCAAGGTGGGTATATATTGCATATATACACACATGCACATTTATATAAATATGCCTTTATGCAAGAAAAGCCTCATAAAATAAAAACTCAAATTACCTGAATATCATCAACAGAAATTAGATAAAGAGGAGAGAGAAGTAATTGAAGTTTGGTTTCTCTATAAGTTTTATGCATTTCAAATCCAAGACGTTCGATGTGTGTGCAAGGACAAGGTGAGTCATCTTCAGTGCAATGCTAAAAATATATTTAAAAAAATAAAGCAAAATAAATAGAAATAAATAAATGAATATATAAAATAAATGCATAACTATACAAGATCAGTTATTACAAAATCGAAATAAATGAACAGAACAATTAACTAGTTTTCTTTCTCATCAAATTTTTGCAGCAAAGTCATTTATTATGCAATGCTATATTAAATTATAAATCCATTGAATAATATATATATATATATATAATTAATATTACTATGATATTTTATTTTAGCTGTTTAATGATTGCTATTTCAACAATAAAACAATTTCCAATGAATATCTAGCCTTTTTTATTTTACTCATATTAAGTACTACAAATTTTCTACAATTAATTCTAAGGTAATTTTAACATAATTAATAATTGATATAAAAAAAATTGTCTAATCATAAACTTGATATTACTATTATTATTATATTATTATTATTGGATACTGTGATTTTTTTAAAAAAATATATTTTAAAAGCCAATTAATTAAGTTGAACAATTATTTTTTTAAAAAACCTTTACTTTTATTATATTTAAAAATAAATAATAAGCTCTTACTATATATGAAATCAGTTTAAACACATCATCTCTAAAACTATGATAACAAACTTTTAATAAATAGATAAAGTTAAAAAATGCCTATGTGGCTTTAGTGCAGTGTTAAGAGTGATAGACTAGAAAATCAAAGATCTAGGGATTACAGATTAATTATATCAGATAGCTGGAAAGTCATTTGACTTCCTCAGGAATCTTTAACTTTATTATTGCATTAATCAATAGACAACATTATAACCAGTCTACTGAGGTCAGCACTTCATACATCCAAATACTAGTTGAAATGGGATGGTCAAGTTTTTATATGAGAGATGCAAAAAAGTAAAATGAAAATGTTTGATAGGTTGAGTTTATGGATAATGAAAGAATAGCCAAAATAGTATTTAATTGTGTTATGAGTAAAGGGCGAGAAAGGTAATGTGGTATGCAAAGGATTTGGATAAAGAATTTATATCAGTATACTTGCATAAAAGGTGGGATGATTGTGTTAGGAGGATTGTTGAGTGTTATAGTGGTAAGGAATGAGATAAAAGAATAGATGCATTAATAAAGAATAGGGAGTTGGAGAACTAGTACGGAGAGTAAAAAGAGTTTAAATATATAGAGAAGTAAAAAGAACACTGGGTGCGAGTTAATTTATGATAATAGTAAAGAAAGTAGCTTATTGTTTAAGGCTCGAACGAGATCTTCAGCAACAAGAGAATATACATGTAAATGGAAAAATATGGGTGATTTAATCTGCAAGTTGTGTAAGAAAGATATAGAAAATATTAGGCATCTGTTGATTGAATGTAAATGCTTGAAAGCAGAAAGAGTACAAATAATGAAGTTATGGGAGAATAAATATGAATAAAGTGATTATACAAAAAGTGGGTTATTGGTTTTTATGCTGGGTTTGGGAAACGATAGGGGGATTTAGATATAAAGACCATAGAATTGACAAAGATTATGTTGTGGAAATGGGATGGAGCAGATTATGGGAAAGCTTAGGGTGGGGAATGAAAGGGAAAGGTAAAGTGACTAACAGGTTTCTTTAGGCATAGTTGCCGAGAGATTCCTGACTCTGTTTAAGGAGAAATCACGGTACATCACATCACATTACTAGTTTAAAGGAATGGGTAAGGATCATAGTAAGTTAAATAATTATAAACCGATAGGATAACTTCAGAAGTTTTTTCATATATGGTGGCTGGAAGGGTTGCAAAATGGATGGAAGAGAATAATATAGTGGGAGAAATGCAAGGTGGTTTTCGATTGGACAGGCGTATAGGAGATAGTTTATTTGTAGTTATACAACTTAGGGATATGAGTAGGTATAGAGGTAGACACTTGTATATGGCTTTTATAGATATAGAGAAGACATATGAGAGAGCAAACAGAAATAGATTATGGGTAAGTTTAGTAAATTTGGATATGGATGGAGTTTTAGTGGATATTATTAAGAAATTATATGAAAATAATTACTATACATACCAATTAGGGAATATAGAATCAGTTAAAGTTAAAAATGGGGTGGGACTAAGGCAAGGATGCCCTATGTCACCTATTTTGTTTTTGTTGTATTTGAGAGAAATGGAGAGAGCAATAGAAAGACTAGGAAGAGGGATAGAGATACCATTAATAGGTGGCAAGGGAGTATATACATTATCGGGTCTTTTATTTGCAGATGATGTCTTTTTGTGTGCAGAAAGAAGGGAAGATATGGAAGTTATGCTGAGGACATGCACAAGGGTGGGTAAAGAGATGGGGATTAAGTTTAGTGAAGAAAAATCAAAAGTAATGATGATTAATACTGGGGAAAGAGAAGACAAAGAATTTTTATTGGGGGATATAAAGTTAAGTGTGGTGAATAGATATAACTATTTGGGAATTGTCTTAAGTAATCAGAGAAATTGCTTGGATGAATGGGAGAAAAAATTGATAAATGAAGCAAAGAAAAGAAAGGGATTGATAAAGAAATTAACAGTGTTCAATATAATAAATATGATGTAGCTAGAATTGTATGGAAGGGAGTGGTGGTAGCAGGCTTAACATATGGTAATGATGTGTAAAGGGGTATTAGATTACTTGGAAAAAGTACAAAGAGAAGTAGGAAAACATGCATTAGATGCAGATGTGTGGACGGCAAAGGAGGCAATTCAAGGAGAAATGGGATGGTCAAGTTTTTATATGAGAGATGCGAAAAGCAAAATGAAAATGTTCGGTAGATTGCAGTTTATGGATAATAAAAGAATAGCCAAAATAGTATTTAATTGGGTTATGAATAAAGGGCAGGTAACAAGATGGGTGAGAAAGGTAATGCAGTATGCAGAAGATTTGGATAAAGAATTTATGTCAGTATACTTGTACAAAAGGTGGGATGATTGCGTTAGGAGAATTGTTGAGTGTTATAGTGGTAAGGAATGGGATAGAAGAATAGATGCATTAATAAAGAATAGGGAGTTGGAGAGATGGAGAACTAGTATGGAGAGTAAAAAGAGTTTAAATATATATAGAAGTAAACAGAATATTGGGTGCGAGTTAATTTATGATAATAGCAAGGAAAGTAGTTTACTGTTTAAGGCTCGAACGGGATCTTTAGCAACAGGGGATTATACACATAAATGGAAAAATGTGGGTGATTTTGTCTGCAAGTTGTGTAAGGAAGGCATAGAAAATATTAGGCATCTGTTAATTGAATGTAAATGCCTGAAAGCAAAAAGGGTACAAATAATAAAGTTGTGGAAGACTAAATATAAGCAAAGTGATTATACAAAAAGTGGGTTATTGATTTTTATGCTGAATTTGGGAAAAGGGGGATTTAAATATAAAGGCCATGAAGTTGACAAAGATTATGTTGTGGAAATGGAATGGAGCAGGATATAGGAAAACATAGAGTGGGAATGGAAAGATAAAGTGGCTAACAGGTTTCTCTGGGCACAGGTGCTGAGAGTTTCCTGATTCCGTATAAGGAGAAGTCACAGTGCATCACATCACATCACTAACAGATTTAATGTTTCTTATCTTTGGTAACATGATAAGAATTGAAGAAGTGAACACAACAGAACCATGGATAATTTTAATAATGACTTATAATGCAATTTAATGTTGTAAAAATTTATTAATGTTAACTTGCCTAGCTCTAAAATGAAGTTGCTAGAATATAAATTATGGAAAAAAGATGACAAACTTGTTATTTGTAGTTATTTTGTTGACCAATTACTCTACCTGTCTTCAGACAGAACTTATTACACATGAATATAGAAACTTTTCATGTTTTATTTTAATTTATAAATATTAACAGACGTATGCATAAGAGAATTATGTTAAAGATTTTTTGTTTTTATAACTTTTTTTCCAGACACTAGAAGGTTGATCATTTCAACATTATGTATTTCTTTAAGCTTTGTAAAAGTCTTACCTTCATAAGATGCACTTGTGCATCGTGGATGGTCACTAATACTGTAACTTCTAAAGGTCTATAGTTTCTAGGATCAAAATCTTTGATTTGCTCTTCGTCCCATTCATCAAAAGATTCATTCTCTTTTGATGGACTGGACCCTTGGTTTACAGCTTCAAAATCAGTAAAAGCTTGATCTTCACCAAAATAATTTTCCTTATTGAAAACAAATAAAAAAAAAAAAGACCGATTAAACATAAGTATCTGAATACTTAATAAATTATTAATAGCAAAAATTGAGGATGCTAATAGATTTATATAATGATTCTTTTATGAAAATGATATTCAAACACAATTTTTTTTAGTTAGAACTGAAAAATAATTATTTTCATATTTATAATTTTTTTTTTTACTCAAAATAAACTTTATAAAATAATATTATACAAGATTAGTGATAAAAAGTTGGACAACAACCATAAACTCTCTGGCTTAACTTCCTTTCTGTATAGAAATGTGCACCTTTGTAAATTCGAGGCAGATAAAAAAGCTAACCTAATGTCATATAGGAACGACCTAATAAAAGTTGGTTTTAATCAGAATTTAATTGAGAAAAAATAAAACAATTTTGCTTCAAAATAAATAATGCCACTAACACAGACAAACAAAGACTTCTACTCCCTTATCTGTCTATGCATAAAAGTTTTTACAATATATTCAATAATAAATATCATTTACGCTTTCACACACCTTCCAACTCCAACAAACTAATTAATAACCCTAAAGACAGCCTACCATCTTCGCTGACACCTCAGGTGGTCTATACTATTGCCTGCCCTGAAAAACATTGTAAATCATCATATTACAGTGAGACTAGGGCCTCTCTGTCCACTAGGCTTTCCCAACACCCATAATCCTATAATAAAGCATTGGTAGACATTTCTTATAGTTCAGTTTTTGCACAGCACCACACTTTGGTCGGTCACGATTGCCAACCTAGAGATCCAGTGGTGGTTTGCAGAGAGCGACACGATCTCAAAAGATAAAAGAAGCTTACTTTATTGCTAGAGATAGCAATGCCATAAATAGAAAAGACTCTTGTTACAAAATATCCAGGAAATGGAATACATAACTATCGCATTTGCATAAATTTACATCGCTCTTAATCAATTTACTTGTCTATTTACAAGATGGCTATGAATACGAGAGCTCTGACCATTGAAAGCGCTTAGCCATGAATTTAAATATATATATATTTCTTTATTTGTCTTCAGCTTTGTGTGCTCATGCGTCTTAACGCATTTTATATTTTACAAACAAATATACAAAACTTCAACAAGTTATATTGAACTTAAAATGTATTAAATATCTATTTTAAAATGTTAAAACCATATTAAATTGAAAGAAAACAAAATCTTTATACTACCCTCTCACGAGTCTTATTTAAAACAAATGAAAGTTCTAGAAACAGTTTTTAACTATGATATATAAAATGATTGAAAAAAAATATTTTCCTGCCCTCTGTTCCATATCTAAGAAATTGGGTGACTTACTAAAAAGATGAAAGTCCCAAATGAATTATGCTGGTATTAGGTAGTTTAATACCAGATTGCAAGCAATTCTAGTGAATTTAAATATATTCAATAAAAGTATTTAAAAATCTTTTACTGCATTAAATCTTTATTGGAAAAAAAATTCATGACTGTTGAAAAAAAATCTATTGAAAACTCTTCTGCACTATAATTAGAAGTATTAACTAATGCTTTAAAATCTTTTCTTTTAATAATTCTACCAGAATTTTATTAATTCATTAAGTTGTTCACATTATTACCTAATGCACTATAGCCTCTTCATTCTACTTTTACTATCTTCTTATAAAAGCATAGATGAAAGATTATTATTTCTATCATACAAATTACATATACATTCTTCCCATCTTTTCAATACACCACCTTCCACTAATACTTTGTTTTTCTTTACTTGAATTATGGTTTTATTCCTGTGTCTTAGTTTTAACTAGATAAAGTATTTCAGTTTATATTTTATATTTCTTTTCTAAACACATCTGTCTAGCTTCATTTTTACAAATTTCTATTCCTTGTTAAGTTTTTTATTTGCATTTCTACATATTTTAGTGATTATATTTTTTCATAATTTTTTCCTCTATCACTTTATTAATCATGTCATTTTTATTCTTATTTTTTTTTATATCTACTACAAATGCAACAGTTACTTTAATTATTTGCTATCTTTCATTTGAATTTATATTATCCTATATCCTGCTAATATTGATATTTTTATTCAACAGATTAAAAAGAACTAACCTACCTTTAATTTAATAAATAAGTTATTTTCTTCTTGCTTCATAACTTCCTATTATTATAAATTTTTTTGATGTAACATACATTTTTTATGTCCTTTAGAGAATACTAATTTTTTATCAAACTGAATGCAGTTATTTGTATTTATATAGTAGAATATTTCCATCATCTAATATTAAGTATTGAATGTCTTTAAAAAAAATTTAACTTTATTTAAATTTTCCAATTATATTCAACCTTTAGTAATAGCACACAAGTTAATCTATGTACAATGTTTTGAGATATTATTGCCCTCTCTTCTTCAGATGTTGCTGAGCCTGACTAGTGGCAATATTAGCATGGGAATCGAATCTGGACCCTTAGATTCTTGAATATTGAATTTTAAGATAAAACTCTATCCAACTGAGCCATCCTACCAAAGGTGACAGTCAGTAGAAATTTCATATACTTGTCTGTGAGATTCTTCCTGATTTCTCCACTTTTTTCTAAGAGCAAAGTTGATTAGTGATTTCCACACACTAAGTATAGTCACAATAGGTTGACTTATAGGATTATTTGCCATTATCATGTGAGCAGCATCTTTGAATTTTCTTCTTTGTACCTTTTCCTTTTTATCCAAGATTTTTGTATTTTCCCAATTGAACATATGTTCATTGGTACATTCATGGTGGCTACCTAGGCACATCTGTTTTCTCTCTTCTAATCATCAGTTTGTGCTCTTGCAATCACTTTTCAATGAACCAACTGGTCTCACCAATATTCATTCTTTCACATTCATATGGTATTTCATAGAAGCAGTTTTTTCTTTTCAGTATTTCAAGTTTAAGCTTTGTAGATATTATATTGATTGCAGATTTTCCTTAATTTGTCTGCTATTTTTGGTATGTACCAATATATTACAATACCAATAATTGTTTTTTTCTTTTGATGGTTTTTTTTTTTTTTGGTGCCTATTAAAGATTTTCTTAATAACAGTTGATGAATAAACATTTTTCATAAGAGTTTATTCTATATAGATCTTTGTTTTCAAATTGCTGATTTCTGAACAAACTTTGTTTGCTTTGCTCCATGATGATAGTATAACTCCATGTTTTGTGTTTCTGGTATGATTTAATGTATATGCTAAGTATTTTCCTGTACGTGGGTTTTCTGTAAACTATAGTTTTAATTTTGCTATGAAGGAATTTTGTCACAAGAACATCTACGAATGCCAATTTGTGTTCTTACTCTATAGTGAAATTAATTGAAGGGGATATGTTGTTGATGTTTTTCTAGAAATTTGTAATAGTGCTCCACCACATGACCATACAATAAATGTATCATCAACATGGCAAAGCCAAACTTTAGGTGGATATGGAGTAATCTTTATGGCTGTTGTTTTAAGTTCTTACATGTAAACCACAGCCATAAAGACTACTCCATATCCACCTAAAGTGTGACTTCACCATATTGATGATACATTCATTGTATGGCCACCTGGTGAAGCATTATTACAAACTTACTAGAAACACATTAACAATGTATCCCCTTCAATTAAATTCACAATAGTCAGAACAAGAACACAACTGGTATTTTAAATGTTCTTGTGACAACATTACCTCATAGCAAAATCAAAACTACAGTTTACAGAAAAATACTTACATATACATCCAATCACACCAAAGCACAAAACATGGAGGTGTACAATCACTATGGAACAGAGCAAAGTAAGTTTGTTCAGAAACCAGAGATTTGAAAAAAAGAAAAGATCTATATAGAACAAACTCTTATGAAAATGGTTATCAATCAGCTGTTATTAAAAAAATCTTATAAAGACAACAAAAAGAACCATCAAAAGAAAAAATAATTATTGGTACTGTAGTGTAGGCATACATATCAAAAATAACAGACAAATTAATGAAAATCTGCAATCGGTATAATATCAGAACAGCTTTCCAGAACCATACCACCCTACGAGAAATTCTAACATCTAGAAACCCTAAATTTGAAATACTAAAAAGCAAAAACTGCATCTATGAAATATTATATTAATGTGGAAGAATGTATACTGGTGAAACCAGTCAACCTATTGAAGAGTGATTGCAAGAGCACAAACTGATGATTAGAAGAAAGAAAACAGATGTGTCTTAGCAGAACATATATGTACCAATGAATATATGTTCAATTGGGAAAATACAAAAATCTTGGATAAAAAGAAAAAAGTACAAAAAAGAAAATTCAAAGATGCTGCTCACACGATAATGGCAAATAATCCCATAAGTCACCCTAATGTGACTATACATAATGTATGGAAAACACTAATCAAGTTTGCTCTTAGAAAAGGTGGAGAAATCAGGAGGAACCTAACAGATATGAAATTTATATTGACTGTCATCTTTGGCAGAATGGTTCAGTTGATTAGAGCATCACCTTAAAATTCAATATTCAAGAATCTAAGGGTTCAGGCTCAATTCCCATGATAGTATTGTCACTGGTCAGGCCCAGAAACTCTCGAAACTTTATGCATATACTAACATTAGAAGTTATTCTTATTTTTCTCCTTTACTTTCTTTGCATTTCTTTATATATGCATATATATTGCTTACAATAACTCCCCTCATATACACTTTAATGCAAAATTTTTTTAAATATAATTCCTTTACTTTCCTGACAGTTTTGATTGTCCTGCAGTCTTCATCAGAGCTACAATATTAAATGATATAAACATATAAAATTTTATGTATTGAAGTGTATATGAGGGGAGTTATTGTAAGCAATATATATATGAATATATTAACCTGTGTGCTATTTACTAATAATTGAATATAATTGGAAAGTTAAAATAAAGTTAAATAGTCCAATATAACAACTAAAATACCATCATCACAAGCCTTCAGGAAAACAATAAAAGCAGTTAGGTTTTTTAATTAAGGTCTTCAAAAATTTTTATTATGCCTAGATAAATATTCTAGCTATGATATAATCACAGCTAAAACTAATTAAACTGGAAGAGCAAGCTGAAATCACAATTTAGTTTTGGTTACATAATAGCTGAAATATTTGTCTAGATTACTGTGTGAAAAATTCCATTTATGTTTAATGTTTATACCTATAAATCTATAAAAATCTTTAATATATATATTGAAGTTTATAAAAAACAAAATTTGTATTATAAGTCATGTAAGCTTTCAGGAAAAACATATCAAAATATATCATTACTAACATTTCAGCAAAATAATATTTGCCTTCAAAAGGATAAAAGTGCTCAAATGTAATATTACTTTTATTCAATCGATAGCAAATATTGTTTACTGAAATATTAGTAAATATATATTTTAATATTCTAGATAGTTGTTTCTAAAAAACTTACATAATATATATATATATATATAAATAATAAACTTCCATGGGGTGTTAATATAAATGTGTGCAGCCCATGGAAATTGGACAGCTTTCTTTTATTTATACATACTTTAGTACTGTGTTTATTAATATATATATAAGATATTTTTATTTAAAAATAAAATAAAATTTGATTCTCTACATGATTTAAATTGCATTGTTACTAAAAATATTAGTGAATTCTTGCCCCTATTTAAGCTACATACCTTAACTGCCATGAAATGTTTGAGAAGTGTTCCATAAAGGTATAACATTGATGAACCTACTTCTAATTCTAAATTAATGAGATCAGGCTCCATAGCAGTCGGGTCAAAATCGGGAGGTGGTTTATGAACAATCTTCCGTAATAAAGGCATGTTTTTTCTTTCAGGTTTTAAAGGAGCTAATAATATCTCTTCTTTCTCAGGAGTGCTAATTTGCAAATCTGATCTTGATTTGAGCAATGGAGGGATGGGATGATACGTGTAGCCAACGCTAAGGGCCACTATAGGGACTGACCAGCAGTCTACCCAGCCAAGGCTAAAAAAAAAAAAAGGCATATATATATTGTAACGGTCCGACCATTTGTAAAATGTGATCATCAATGTTAATTTAGCACAAATTATAATAATCATATAAATATGAAAAATTAGTATTAATTAATTAAAATAATCTTAGAGATTTCACACTCAAACCCAAATAACAGAAATGAAACAAGATAGGAAAAAAATATAATTTAATTCAATTATAAATCATACTAATGGTAAACATAGCTATAATAATAAGAATATTCCAAATTACATCACCTTTCCAGACCATTAATCATTCCTAAATGACTGAGAAAAAATTAGATCCTTTATGGATTATAAATTTATATTAGATTAAAAACCAGAGCACCATTCCAAACTGAGAAATCCATAGGAGGATATACTACCTAGGTTATAAATTTAATTTATAATTTAAATGGTAGAACTTATGAAAAGAGAAACAGAAAGTCAGATATGTATATTTATTATACAATAAGACATATAAAATATTAAAAACATGATTACATTATTAAATTATAAAATAATAAGTCTTTAAATATTACCATTCTTCAAGTGATCACCCTTTTAAACACTAAAGTTTTATTAATATCTTCAGTTTAAAATCTCTTTTATGTTATGTTTAACATTTTTTCCTTTCTTTGCTTTTCATTACTGAGTCTATTTCAGCATTGAAGACACTGTACATCCATCTTTGATAATATAAAAACAATAATTCTTCAATAATTCTTTTTTATTGCTTCAAGTTATGATTTATTCAGATCATATTTCCTTAAATCACTTTTAGTTAATAATCACTTTGCAAATATAAATTTTTACTAAATTGTTTACATTAAATCTCAAAAGCGCTAAGCAGACCTATTACACATTATAATATAATTATAGCTTCACTAACGCATGTGAAAAAAGTTGTATATTTATAAATTTTTACTGTAGGTTTAGAAGAACTCAGAAATGGCAGTTCAAGTTTGATCATAAATCAGGCTGAAGATAAATTATTAATCTAGGCTACATTGATCCAGGAAAATGACACAAGCATCGAAATTAGCAGCTGCCAACCATAATATCAGTTTTATAATATTTATCTTTATTCATAACTTTGGAGTTAATAAAAATAAATTTAAAGTTTTTACAAACCATTAACGATAATTGTAAAACAAAAGACTGACTGGAAATGCTGGCAAGAATGCTAGCTTTCAATAAAAATTTTAAATCACATTTTATTTAAATTATCATTGATTAAAATAATAAATCATATTCTATTATTTTAAAACTAATTTTATTAATTACAATAAAAATATTTGTTCCAATATAAAAATTATTTTTATAAATTTCAAACACTTAAGATTCGCCCATACAAAAGCATTTGGGTTCAAAAAGATAGATGGCCATTCTATCTTTTCCAAAGACTTTATCATGTGGTTGAGTGTTAGTATTCATTCATTTATAGTTAAAATCTTCAAAGCGCATGTGCAACAGCGTAATGCTGTGTTAAATATTACAGTTTACAAACATCGCGCTATAAAAAATGATTTATTTTACAAAACAAAATTAAATCTTTTTTAAAAATCATATTTTATTTCAAAGTTTGAATGATTGATCTTTGAACCTTGAACTTTAATCTTAGAGACGACACAAGCAAATTTAAATTTGCAAATAAAATAAAAAAATTTTTTCCTTTTCTTATTTTATTTGTTTACTCACTTTTTTTTAATATCATTTTTATTAAAATTGTTACCCAAAGATAACCAGCACTTAACTACTATTATAGTCAATGATGTATCTTGCTTTGCAATCAATACAATATATACATATACACAATACATTAGTAACAAATGATTTGATATGAAAAAAATTCAAATATGAAACTTACATAAATATTAAATCAATATTAACAAAACAAGTTTTTATATATTTCTTTTAAAAATATATATATATTTTATCTATCACTATTATCTTTAATATTTTCCTAGCACAAACTTTTGTTATTAATGCATATTTTGTTTAATCCCTAAAATAAGTTGAAAACTGTTAGAATTACAATTTAACTATTACATTTGATTAAAATCTCTTCAGTTTAAATTAAAATTTATATTGCAATTAATAGTAATCATACAATTAATCATTTTTTTTAAAGAAATTTGCTGTTAACTGAAAAAAGACCCTTTGATTTTTCTCCAAGCTTTAAAAAAATTGATATTTCAATGCCCCTCCCTCACATACAATCTTAACTTTGCTGCTGTTAATAATGTAGTTTTTTTATTACGATAAAAGGTGGAATGCTCACCATCTTGCACCAGCCAAAATGTAGTGTTTACTGACTCTTTAAGACTTTCTTCTCAATTGTGTGATTATTCTTGACTGAAACATCAGCTGAATTTTTTTGAAAGCAAGATGAAAGTTTAAAGTTTATGTAATATTTTTTAGAAACTAAAATGAAGCTGGGCTAAACATATTTTCAGAAGATAATAACAAAGAGACGCTAAAACCTAAGAGATTATAAAAGACCACATGTAAGATGAATAGAAGTAAAATAAGCAAATTTGTGAGTATATATGGGAAAGAGAATTTGAGAAACTAAATATAACTTGGGAGAGATTTCATTTTTGTAATGGATCGATAGTGATTGAAAATGATGATGTAGCTAATACATTTTAATTCATTTTAATTGTTTATATATAAGAACTTATCACATTTTTATAACTTTGCTTTTTCTAAACTAGAAGATTGAAAGTTTTAGAAATGGTAATCTTAATTCCTAAAAATTTTATTCAGGTGACTTGATCTAATTCCATATCTCCTGGAAAGGAAACAAACAAATTATCTGATTATAAAAATAGAAAATAACTTCAAAAGTACTTTAATTAATATAAGAAAGGAATCGTATATAAAATTAACTGTGACCTTTATAATATGATTTACTATGATCATATGGGGAAATAGTTTGAGGTAAGAACCAAAAAACATAACAATGAAATAAAAAAACAAGATAAGTCTGTTTTATAAAATTCATATGGGGAAATAGTTTGAGGTAAGAACCAAAAAACATAACAATGGAATAAAAAAGCAAGATAAGTCTGTTTTATAAAATTCATTACTTAACGTATGGACATAAAATAGATACTACAAAAAATATTAAACCTTTAAATTACATTAAAGATCCAAAAAGAAGACAAACATATGAAACATATTACATTGAGCATAACTTAAGTAATTATATGAATATTTACAAAACTTCAATAAATTTAGTTAACAACTGATCAATTAAAAATGGTTTGAAAATTATATAAGGTAATATATGTATTACTTATTCTGTATATATTTATATTATATATTCAATTTTTTGAAATTATATTGGATCTCTATATGAAGATTTTATTCTATTTTACTGATGCTTTATTTTGATATTTTACTTCCATTATAGAACATAATGTTCTATTGGTAATATTTGGTTAACATTAAAATAGATGATTAACATTTGAAAAGGGCATGAAACCATGTGCCAAAAAAGATTTTTTTATGTATAATTATTATTAATATATATTTATATATCACATGATCTGTTTATCAACAATTAATGTGCTAGTATAGGAAATGTGATCATGTGATGCTTAATGGTTTAACACCAATCCTGCCTAATAGGATAGTGGTGGCTATGGTTGTAAAAGAGCCAAAGACACCAAAATGTATGGGTGCTGAACTGAGTTCAGAACCATATGACTATATAAGCTATTGAGCTTAGATTGAAAATATTTTTTGTGTTTTCAATTTCATTCTCATAGTTTTGTAGTTAAGTAGAGATAAAAGGTGGTTGCTAGAGGGTAGCATTAGATCCTAAGATCTAGATGCAGTGCTCTCAGATCCAAAGCTCCTCACTGACGAAGGCCACAAGCCAGAAACTAGTTTGGGGATATTGGATGAGTAGGCATTAGATAGGGATTTTATGCACAAGCCTTCTGGCATCCATTGATTACTCTGTTTAGCACAGGTGGCAATACTGTATGGAGAGTTTTGCTCTGTTTATATTTATATAGCTGTTGTACTTTAAATGATCAAATTTCAATGATAAAATCTGATTATTTTTAATTGTGTATAGCTGTTGTATATGATTTTTATTAATTATTATAATTTAATCAATTTATCTATATTTTTTATCAATCATGATATTCTACTTAAAAATAGTAATAAGAATCATAATAATACTAAAAAAATTATCTTTTCAAAACAAATAGAACGTAATTTAAATATATACACAGAGGAAAAAAGTATATCAGAAAATCTCAAAAGACTAAAATAGACTCAATATTATCACACATACTATATAAATATATACATATTCTTGTGTGCATATTAGTAAAAAAGAGATACTGTTTACATTATTAATTTTCATTTTTATTAGGATTCATGTCTGATAAATGTATCATATACATGTTTATTTATATGTATGTATAAAAGAAAGAAACATAAATGAAATATAAACAAAAGTAAAAAAAAAATCAAGTTAAAAAGCAGTATCAAACAACTACTAACAACATACACTATTATATTTGTGGCAACAGTTAATAATGGTAGCCTTTACTAGAAAACATTTTGTAATCAACAAACTACTACTAGTATTGTGAAAATGTAATTCAAATAAATATTTCTTATTACTGGTAACAAATTCCACTGAAAATAAATAAATTTTCATTACAAAGAATTAAATAGCAAAAGACTCTAACTTCCATAAAAATTAATCTTATTTTTCTCATTTAATAGATGTCTATTTAAAAATAATTTATCTTATTAATAATATATAAATAAAATGGTTTAAATAATTGGAAAATTGTAGCTATATGGTAAATTCTCTGGATAAGCTGAAATAACTATGCAATAGAGTACATAATCAAACAATAATTCTTGATTATCATTAGTGATAAATTGTCACCATTTTTAATACAATTTATTTCAGCATTACAGTTTTTTAAAACTACATCATAAAATTCAATGAGACCTTAACATTATTAAAATATTTTAAAAACCTAACTGGAAAAAACTCAATAAAGAGAAATCATATAAACTATTTTTTTAAATACTTGTCTTTTAAACAGTTAGATTTAATTGATAAAAAAAAATAAATAATGGAGATTTATTTACCTTTTCTGCGTTAAATTTCTCCATTTCTTTTCATTGTCTACTTTTTCCTTAATGGTGCCATCTCTGTTTGTAATTTTATTGTTTTTATCCAAGGCAAGTAAAGTATGGCGACTAGTAACAGATTCTGGAACAAATAATCGAACATCGACGCTTTCTCCCTAAAATGTACAAATTTGGATAAAATAAATCAAATACTTTTCCACGTCATTACATGTATATATATATATATATTAAATTCACATAGCATTAATGTATATGAAATAGAATTAAAGTTGATTAAGTTCTCTCTAGCTGTGAAATAATTAAATGTAAATCCACCACTTTCAATATAACAAACTATACAAATAGAGTGGATTTATATTTCCTTTGCTCTTTCAATAATAATAATCTTAATGTTAAAATTTCAGAATGGAAATAATATTTGTAGTCTCTATTTTCTGATTAATTATGATTTCATATTTAATAATGACATATTTATATCCGGCATAAATATTATTTCCACTTTGAAATTTCAATAGTTAGAAAACTAAGCTACAATTTTATCATATAAGTTATATTCACTACCCCATAGTTCTTTTATTTATTAAATATGGTCTTTATTTCAAACCCAGTACCCATAAAATAAACAATTTACCTCTATGCCTTTGCTCAGGCTATGACTTAAAGAATCTCCATTTACTTTCACTCCTTAGGCTTCCCATTTTAATCCACAAAATACTTCTTGCAGCACTGCTGTAAAAAGTTTTGGAGATATGGAGTCAACCTGTCTTACACCTTTCTCAATATTGACTTTCCTAGTATCATTATGCAATCTAATTGCTGCTATTGCATTTTAAAAATATTCTTTAAAATATGACAATATCTTGGAGCTATACCTTGATGATCCAATACTTTAATCACTGAAGAAATGTTCACAGAATCAAATACCTTTTCATAATCTACAAATCAAAAGCATAATGGCAACTCATATTCATTTGTCCTTTCTATAACTTCTCTCAATACCTGGATATGATCTACTGTACTAAAACCACTTTTAAATTCAGCTTGTTCTCTTGGTTGGTGCAAATCTAGTGTTCTCTGTAGACGAGTCGTAATTATCTTGGTAAAAAAAATTTTTAAAACTGATAAAAGGCTGATAGGTGTGTAATTTCTAATATCTTCTTCATCACCTTTTTTAAATACGTATTAATAATAATTCTGCATTCTTCCAATCATCTGGTACATCTTTATCATTTAAATATTTGGTATATAACTTTGCTAAAAAAAATTCTATTTCTTCACCTGCTTCTTTTAATATATCAATTAGAATTCTGTCATTACCTGGAGCCTTTCCTTTCTTCATAAATTTAATTGCATGTCTCACTTCTTCATTTAAAATTCTGAGCAAAATCAACATATTACAAGTTAATATAGAAAAGGCTTAATTTTAGTTTACTTGATTTGTTAAAATACAAAATGTACATATTTTATTACTAAAATTTAATAGTACAATTAATATAAGAATTAAATATTTTACCTGAATCCAAAACTTTATAGGCACAATTGGTGGGACAAAATCAGTAAAAGGTAAATCAAAAGATAAATCAAAAAGTTCACCACAAAAAGCAACGTGAGCTAGAAAAGACAAAATAATAATTTTTCATTTAATTTTTTAAAAAAAAAAACTATTAAAATAATATCCCATTAAGATATAAAGTTAATATAAATTGAAAATAAATAAAGCTATCAAAATAAAAATATCTTGCAAAAAAAAAGTTATTAAAAAAACTCACTGGCCAAAATCTCTCACACATTTAAATATTAAATAACATAACAATGAGTAAATTTTTATTTTGTCTAAAAAATATTTTGCGAGAGTGTGTGGACAATTAATGAGTAATATGGCATTAAAATTTAAAATTGTTAAGCCAGGTTTTTCTTATATATATAGGGAAGCATCATAAATCCAAAATCATGGTTCCAGAGATTTTTTAGATTTTAAGAATAGATTCCATCTTCCCCTCACAAAAACTCAAACTCTGATAAGATAAAAAAACAGATAGCTTATAGCAAGTAGACTTACTAATTTATAGATATTTACCAATTTTTTCCCTTTAATTTTAGCAATTTTTTATACTAAATGTTTAGATTAACAGTATTCTAACGGTATAAATCGAAATAATAAGATTTACAACCTCAATATATATATATAAATCTACAAACTATTAACAGAAATCCCAAACACTAAATATCACATGATCAATATTTCCAAAACATTATTAGTTTTGGAAATATAAAATTGTTGTTCTATTTTCAAGTGAAGTAAATAATATAATAGTAATTAGAAACAAATATTAAATATCTATTAGCAACATATTCAAAAGAAAAATGATAAATAAAATTGTTAAATTGATACATATTACAAGAGCAAATTTATTAATAAATATGAATAAGATATTACGATAAATTACTGTGAAGATGATAAGTTTCTCTTTGTTAAAAGATTGTATTTTCTTTTACAAAGAAACTTAGTATATGAACATAAAATTTTTATCAAGAAAGATTAAGCAATATATGTGCAAAAGACATTTCAAATAAATAACTATATTTTATTTCAGTTTACACTTCAGCTCTCAAAAAATTAAATGAGATATTTTAGAAACAGGACTCTCAAAAAAATTTATAATTTTTTTCTTTTATTTTAAACCAAAGAAAGACAGGATATTAATATATTACAATGATTATCTTATTTTATATAAAATTATGTATATAAAAAAAAGTGACTGTATTCCCAAAATTAAATACATTCACATACATTAAATATACATTTTGTTGTTAACTATCTTTACAATTTGTGTCTGTCACATGAAAATGCATTAAAATATGAAAAGTTTTAAAATTATTATTAAATCTAAATTTACAAAGTTCGTTTACAATTATTTTCTATTTTGATATCAATCTCAAGATTAATCCATTAAGCAATTCTAAGTATAACATAATCATGTTTTAGTTTAACTTTGATTAATCAATATATTTACAAAATAACACATTATAGAGATCTCAAACATTATTTCTACTGCTTTCCCAAACACTTTTGATAACTAATCTTACAAAAATTAAAACTACTTATATAACAAAAAATGTATCACTTTATATATTACATATATTTTTATAACAAATTTATAATCGGCTTTTAAAAAAAACTGATAGTTATGAAAAATAAGTCAATAATAATAATAAAGCAATGATTTACATATGTATATAAATATAAAATTGACTTTTTTTTTTCATTTTACAATAATTTTTCTCCTTATTCTTTACATAAAAATAGAATATAATTGTAAACAAATTTCCAAATGTTTGTTCTGTTGCAATAATCACAAATAAATTATTTCTTATAGATTACAAGCTTATTACATTAATTTCAATCTTTTTTAAAAAAAACTTTCTAGATATATGAATAATATTTGATTGATTTATTAATAGACAATTGACATTATAAAATTCAATTATTGGAAGTGAAAGAGTTCTAGAATCTGCCAATCTAAATCAAAATTATATAAAAAAAACTTCCAAAATATGAAAATTTGCTTAAAAAATAAATTTCTCCATTATATAAAATGAAACAGAACTGTATATAATAAAAAATCATATTTTTTTAATCCTTTTTTAAAAATATATACATTAAAAAAAAAAAAAGATGACTTTCACATATAATTTCAAAACTTCATAGTAATAATTTCTATAAAGGATTGACTACTGATAGAAATATTATGCAATATCTAGAACTTAAATGTCATTCATTAAATTTATTTTTATATGAAAAAAAACCAAACATACATAATAATTGCAAAACATGAATTTCTATCGTTTTAAGCAAAAAAAAAAAGTACTTTCATTATAGTAAATTTATTTATTTATTTAGCATTTGGATTTTTTTTTTGACAACTAATTATTAACAAATATTATTGAAGAATCTAAATATTCCAATGAGGAAAAAGATTCATTAGTTGCTTTGTTAAATCCTTTGATTCTGTTATTGTAGTATGTATTTTGTGATAATGGTAATTTAGTTATTATATGTTGGATTATTTCCATCTATACATTTTTAGAATAATTTAAACTTTATTTAGAATACTATATAACACATCATTTTGAGAAGTATAATTCTCCTCTCTTCTTGAAGTATTGCTAACCTGATCAATGCAGGAATTGATCCTGAGAATCTTTAATTTCATGAATATTGAATTTAAGATGATGCTTTAACCAACTAGGCTATTATGTATAAGGGTTCCCCTGATTTCTCCAAAATTAGTGTTTTTTCAAACATGAATTATGAGCTTATTTGCTATTGTCATGCGAGCAGCTTCCTTAAATTTTTTTCTTTGTATCGTTTCCTTTCTGTTCAATATTTTTGCCTTTTCCCAATCAATCATATGTACATTGATACATAAATGGTTTGTTATTTTAAATATATTTGTTTTTTTGCTTTCTAATCAATAATTTCTATATTGCCACTTCTATGCATCACACATCTTCTTCATCCAGTCTTTGACTAAAAATCGTTCTGTAATATTTATTGAAATAGTTTGACTATATTTATTTAAATATTATTAAAATGGTACAATATTTTTTTGTGATTATACTATAAAAAATTCACAAATATTTTTATAATAAAAATATAGATAATACTATAGAGTTTATGGTTATTATTTTAAGTATAGTAATCATATACTTTTTAGTTTTATGATTCCTATAACTGATTTCTCTTCGTTTTGAACTTCTTTCTCATGTGATGTGATGCGCTGTGACTTCTCCTTATACAGAGTCAGGAATCTCTCAGCCACTATGCCCAGAGAAACCTGCTAGCAACTTTACCTTCCCTTTCCATTTTCTGTCTAAGTTTCCCATATTCTTCTCTATCCTGCTCCATCCTATTTCCACAACATAATCTTTGTCAACTCCATAGCCTTTATATCTAAATCTCCCTTACATTTTCCCAAACCCAGCATAAAAACCAATAACCAACTTTCGGTATAATCATTTTGTTTATATTTATTCTTCTACAACTTCATTATGTGTACTCTTTCTGCTGTCAGGTATTTACATTCAATTAGCAGATGCCTAATATTTTCTATGCCTTCCTTACACAACTTGCAGACTACATCACCCACATTTTTCCATTTATGTGTATATTCCACTGTTGTTAAAGATCCAGTTTGAGTCTTAAACACTAAAATACTTTCCTTGCTATTATCATAAATTAACTCGCACCCAATATTCCATTTACTTCTATATATATTTAAACTTTTTACTCTCCATACTAGTTCTCCATCTCTCCAACTCTCTATTCTTTATTAATGCATCTATTCTTCTATCCCATTCCTTACCACTATAACACTCAACAATTCTCCTAACACAATCATCCCACTTTTTGTATAAGTATACTGACATAAATTCTTTATCCAAATCTTCTGCATACCATACTACCTTTCTCACCCATCTTGTTGCCTGCCCTTTACTCATAACTCAATTAAATACTATTTTGGCTATTCTCTTATTATCCATAAACTGCAATCTACTGAACATTTTCATTTTGCTTTTTGCATCTCTCATATAAAAACTTGACCATCCCATTTCTCTTTGAATTGCCTCCTTTGCTGTCCACACATCTGCATCTAATGCATGTCTTCCTACTTCTTTTTATACTTTTTCTAAGTAATCTAATACCTCTTTACTAACACATAATGCATTATTACCATATGTTAACCCTGTTACTGCTACTCCTTTCCATACAATTCTAACTACATCATATTTATTATATGAAAACACTGTTAATTTCTTTATCAATCCCTTTCTTTGCTTTGCTTCATTTATTAATTTTTCTTCCATTCATTCACACAATTTCTCTGATTACTTAAGACAATTCCTAAATAGTTATACCTATTCACCATGCTTAACTTTATATCCCCCAATAAAAATTCTTTGTCTTCTCTTTCCCCAGTATTAATCATCATTACTTTGGGTTTTTCTTCACTAAATTTAATCCCCATCTCTTTACCCACATTTGTGCTTGTCCTCAGCATAACTACCATAGCTTCCCTTCTTTCTGCACATAGAAGACATCATCCACAAATAAAAGAACTGATAATATATATACTCCCTTGCCACCTATTAATGGTATCTCTATCCCTCTTACAACAAAAACAAAATAGGTGACATAGAGCATCCTTGTCTTAGTCCCACCCCATTTTTAACTTTAACTAATTCTATATTCCCTAATTGATACGTATAGTAATTATTTTCATATAATCTCTTAATAATATCCACTAAAGCTCCATCCATTCCCAAATTTACTAAACTTACCCATAATCTATTTCTATTTATTCTATCATATGCCTTTTCTATATCTATAAAAACCATATATAACTGTCTACTTGTATTTCTACTCATATCTATAAACTGTATAACTACGAATAAACTATCTCCTATATGCCTATCCGATGGAAAACCTCTTGCATTTCTCCCACTATATTATTTTCTTCCATCCATTTTGCGACCCTTCCAGCCACCATATATAAGAAAACTATATAATACTGGGTATTGCTACCAGTCTATAATTATTTAACTTTCTATGATCTTTACCTTTTCCTTTAAATAAGTAGCCTTACTCTTGTATTACTCCAACTATCCAGAAAATCTCTCTTCTGTGCCATCTTATTAAAACATGATAATAGTTTTAATTTTGCCCTATGTCCTAAATTCATTACCATCTCTGCTGCCCATCCATCCAAACCTCTTGCCTTTCCACTTTTCAATTTCTTCCCTGCCTCATTCAGTTCATTTTCTGTAAACCTAATATTTCCATTACTATATGCTTTCATGTTTTTTATCACTCTGTCCTTCACATCTAACATCTTTTCTATATCCATTACATACTTATTTAAGATTGTCTCTAATTCTTCTCTAGATCTACCCTCTATTCCCTCATCATCTAGTAATACTATTTCTCTCTCCTCTACATTCCTTTTTTTAATGTATTTCCAACATTTTTTACTCCCATCTCTTCCACTTTTATTAATATCCTCCAACAATTTACTATTCAATTTCATTCTCTCTATGTAATTATCTATTTTAGCCAACTTCTTTTTTAAAATATTCTTCCCATTTAGCATTTTTTTCACTTTCTTTGTTCTTAATTGCACAATTATATTCTCTGCATGCTTCTTTCCTCTCTTTTACACTTTTACTAACTCTCACTTTCCTCTTACTTACCACTTTTTTCTACTTCACCACACCAGTCCTTATATTCATCCCAAATCAACTCTTCCATGGTTTCTTCAACTTTTATTTGATATTCTTCTAACTTACTCTTATCATTCATTCTCCATTTACATCTTTCACCATCCATTCTACTTTTAGTACTATTTTCCAGCACATTACTAATCATTTCTATTATAAAGAAATTATGATCACTATTACATATTCTCTCTTCATTACCAAACACTTTAATTTTCCGTACTTTATTTATTACCTCTCTCTCTATTTATACATAATCTATTGTGTGAAATATATTATTTCTAGACTATATGTATTGTCTATCATAAATATTTGACAAATTTCCAATGCTCAAATTCACTCTGACAAAAATTCTTCAAAAGCTATCCTTTCTTATTATCTACATCATCAATTTCTTCAATATGCCCATTTATATAGCCTATAACCATTATTCTCTTCACATTTTCTTTAAAACTTTATATATCCTTAACTAGGCATTTACATTATAGCCATCATCCATTCTTGTCTTCCTAACCTTATCTCAAATGTTCTTGACATTTAACAGTATTTAAATATTTTTTTTATATAATTTCCATACCGCCACTCCTTTTTTCTTTATACCCTCCCATACCAAGTCTTCCAGAATAAGTTGTTCTTCTCTTAGGTGTGTTCCCACTGCTGCTAGTACCCCAAGCTCTTCATTTTAACTGCTTTGTTTAATTCCAACCACTTTTCTTGTCTCCTACCACCTTGCATATTCAAATAACCAATTTTAATAATTTCTTCTTTTCTAACTACTCTTTCTTCTCCATTACATTTATAAATAACGTGCTTACCATTAATTTTACAGACCCATTACTTCTTCACACCTACATATATATTTAAATTAGCTAACATTTGATTATTTCTTACATCCCATCCATTCTTCTTTTTGATAACACTGCCACTTAAAAGCCCACCCCCCTTTAGAAGTTTCCTGAACTATATTCTTTATAAATCAAACGCCCTAAAACTTCACTTCCTTGTTTTTCTAAGTGCAATCCATCTTTACTATATAACTCCCTCTTTCTAATAAAAATATCCCACACATCCATAAATATAACATCATTTCTCTCACACATTTTTTTCAATCTCTCATTTATAGAAAATGCCCTATCTAACAAACACCTCTTATCAAATCTTGGTTATAATCCAACTATTTCTACTCTTCCCTTAATGTTACTCAAATTCCTAATTAATTCTATGTACTCATCATTATTCTCTCTGATGGTTCTGATAAATTATTAATCCCTACCATAACATACACATTTCTACTTTCTTGCTTCTTTACTTCTAGCTCTAGCTCCAGGGAAACATACTCTTACATACCTGTTTCTATTTTCCCTTGCAATTATATCTCCACATTCTCTAAATAGTGAATCTCCTATCAATACTGTTTCATAATCATTAAAATGAGTTCACATAGCGACTTCTATCAGCTCATTATTTAATTAAAATATAAAACATATAATGCTGAATTTTGAATTGTGAACTATGACAATACAAATCTCTTTGGACCAGTTTGAATGTATCATACCAATATCATTAATCAAAAATCAGAATAGTCTTGAATTAAGCAGATTCATTTGTTTTATTTCAAAATGTAAAAAATAGCACACACAACAATATTAAATGTAATATTCTTTGTAATTAAGAAACAAGCATATAGTTACATTCTGGGTAGATAAAAAAATTTATAATGAATTTTGTTTTTATATCATTAATATATGTGCATAAAAAGATGCTATCTACTTCATTAAATTCACAATTGTTAATCTATTGCCTTTTACACAATTATTAAGTACATAAACAAATATATTACAATAGCTTAAAAACTCAGTTAATTTCATTTTATAAAAAATTAAATATACTGAAGCTGGAAATATAGTACATATTTCTGCTTCACCTAGTGCCAATGTCATCAGCACTAGTCTGGGTTTGAACCCAATCTTTATTAACTGACACCCATCTCATAATAGGTGGTAGTATATTTTAAGCAATATTATAATCTTTTATATTTCATTAATCTTATTT
The DNA here is from genome assembly GCA_028023455.1 of Epiperipatus broadwayi. Classification (NCBI taxonomy): domain Eukaryota; kingdom Metazoa; phylum Onychophora; class Udeonychophora; order Euonychophora; family Peripatidae; genus Epiperipatus; species Epiperipatus broadwayi. The sequence goes on from JAQFVV010012545.1 coordinate 1,681,628, forward strand.
TATAATTAAAACCAACCTTTTTATATTAGTTTATTTATTTTATATTTGTAAAAATGTATATTGTGTTTATTTTATTAAATTGAATTGAATCCTAGATATCTATAAAATGTTACAAATATTTCAAATTCTTTATTAAAGTTTATTTTTCTTCAATTAATCAGTTGGTAACATTTTATATTTATCTTTTAATCAATGTACATTAGAGAGTCAATTATTTCAACAATGTAATATTTGTAAGAAATGTTTTGTAAATTTCTGCTTAAGTTTATGTCAAATATAAGTTTGAAAGTCATTGTACCAAATTCCTAAAATTTTTCTGAATAAAATCTACATTTTTGTTAATCTAAACCTTAATTAAATAGATTTTGTTAGTACAATGACTGATAAACTTAATATGCTTGTTGTTGTTGTTTTTTTAAAATTAGCAAATCAACCCTTGGGGCATGTTAATGCAGAATTATAGATTTCCCTCCAAAGAAGGCACCAACCTCAGAGGACCACTTAGAGCAATTTTAATTGGCAGTTGTCACTGTAGATTGAATCCTGTAGATAAGACCAGAACACATAAATAGTGGAAAATTTAATAAGGATGATTATTATTGAGTATTATGAGTGAAGAGTTCTTTAAAGAGAAGTAATTAATATATATAGTACATTGTGCCAAAGAATGACTGGCTAAAAAGATCGCCTGTTGCTTTCCGGAGCTCTGTCCCACCAACTAATCAATGCCATCCAGTGCTTTCAACATCTAGCCCGAGACTGTACTGTGTCAAGAAAGCCTGCAAATGATCTGACTGTATAAATGCCTATTTCAAGCCATGGAATGCCTACTGATTGATTCTGAGGTAACGTCCAATTCGCTGCAAGCCATTGATTCTATTTTACTTGTTTTCCAAATTAATATTAATTTATATTTTATATACCTGTGTAATGTTTATACAACATAATTTTAAATGCGTCTTTTAATTTTTCTTAAATTTAAAATATCAATTCTTATAAAATCTCACATTATTTTGATGCGGCAAAATTAAATTAATTTTTGGTTTATTTAGAATATTTGACTTACTGAAATTTCCAAGTACAAAATTCAACGAGCTATTAACTTTGAATTCTCTCCCTCTTATTTTTCCAATCAAAATCATTACAGGAGACTTACTTCCCGTAAATTAATTAATAGAAAGCTCGTTTAGTTTTGTACATTATATATAAATTTATTTTGAATGATTGAAATTATTTTAAAAGTATCTTACTATTACCTCCAATTTAAAATAGACCTGTAATTATTTCTGAAAGAATAAAGAATTTTAGTGAATCCATTAAGTAAAATCTATTATAGTGTTTTATCAGTATATATTTCATACATATATATTTTATTGGTCAGAAAAATATTAAAATTATGATTTACAATTTATTATGATATATATTTAAACTTCACCATAAGTGAGTTTGATATTTAATACCCAGTTTGTCTATGTTAATTAAAAGACTGATCTTATTTTGTAATCTTCAATGATGAACTATTTAATAACTTACTAATACATGAAATATTTGAAAGTGTGGAAAGCAATTAAAATTTTAGTTTTAATTCTTGCCTTTCTTTTGTATTGAAATTATAATCCATTCAGTAAAGGTCTAAGGTTTCTGGGACTTTCCATTATGTCAGGGAGCCGATTATTTTAATTAGAAATTAAGTTATTAATTTTGTTAGTGATACACTATCTATCTATACGTCTAAGGCATTATGTATTTATAGCTACAACCATTCATTTATTATTATTATTTTGCTTTGCTAATTACCTCTTAGAACCTTCGGAAATTTAACTATGACCAGTCCAACCTTTTACTCTCCCTCAAAGTAGATGTAGTTCATACCAAGGGATCTATTTTCAGGCTTTGCCATTAAGATGTGTTTGGGAATTCCAGCACATCACATTTATTATTATTATTCAGAGACATGTTTTGGCTGGAGGGCCAGCATTTCTCATCATCCACCTATATATATATATATCAGGGATTTCTTTTAGTAAAGCCACCCAGAGGTTCATAACAGATCTCATTTATTTTGTTTTAATATATAATAGCATACTGCCTTCATCATCATTTTATATCTTTATTTAACAAACCTGAAATGCTCTCTGCCGTGATGGCATGTCCTTCACAAACCAATTTCGTTAATTAAATCTGACTGTATATTTGTCAATTATTTATTTAAGAACTATTTTGCTTCCCACACTCATTATATATAAATGATTTTAAATGTAATAGTGTTTTAAATGCACATCTTTCATATCTTGTAATATATATAAAATAGATTTATAATCTTTTAAAGAGAGCTACTAATATTTTATTGCTGATTGGTTCTTGGCAGACCAATTAATAAACTTTTACATTGTTGTCAAAGCCGCATCAAAACGAATTTAACCCTAGTTGTATAAACAAAACCCAACTTATTTTGTAACCAAATTTCTTAATAAATTCCTGTGATATTATTATTTTAAATAAGCTTAGTTTGTCATCACTCCCAATCTCTAAGGTTAATTACTCTATTTATTTATATTTCTTTGATTTAAATTCACTTCTTTATAATGTTGCCATAAAGAATTATCATTATTATGGTTCAAACCATAAGTAATCGACATCCAATCACCTCTGTACTGTTCTGCAATTCACTAAATCAAATTTCTTATATAAACCCATTATTATTGAGTCTCTTTGTGAACCATGACCTCCAGCTGGGACGGAATAAAAACAAGCACTGCTCGTGTCATCACAAACGTTATCCATTAGTCAGAGAGGCAATAGTTCAGGCAAATAGATTAGGATTCACCCTTGCCTTGACATCTGTATCTTGTGCATGGTTGGATTCAAGGTACTTTTGCTTGGATTATTGGTCTTGTTGAATGAATACACGATTTTGATCGGCACAGAGGCTGCGTTTTTTTTTTCCGGGTTTGGACGCCCAATCGTGGAGCCTGTTATTATTCCCGCACCCTGAATAATTCATTAGCTATATATGTATAATTTACTATATACAATTTAATATATACATAATTTTCCAGAATATAAAATGATTTAGTCTTGTCATATTGATTTTATAAAATCAAATACTGTTTTGTTAGTAAAGTAAAGAGGAATACCATGTTTTCCATCCATAGTCTGTAATTTTTTTTTTTTTTTTGATAAACTGATTAATTAAAAGTGAAAACTCATGGTTAAATAGATTGTATAAAATGTGAAAGTAGTTTGAACTACTATATTAATGTATATGTAAGAGGTTTTTTTCCCCATCCAGAATTTTATGTAAAAATTTTTTTTAATTTTCTCCTGTGTCTGCTTTAAAGGTATTGTTAAATTTTGGGGAGAAAATATGTCTATAGAATTTTTTTTGTTAATTGAGTATAATGTTCGTATGTATGTTAAAAGCAAAGTGTAAAGAATTTGGCACGTATATAGATTTTTTTTCAACTTTTCTCCAGTTTTTTTTTTCCCCTTTTCCAATAGTGTGTAGTATTATGTAATGTATATAGATGTATGTGGGTGTAAAATCTATGTACTTGTATACGTAGCGCTGCGTATATATGTACATAGGTGTGTATGTGTGATGTGTAGGTAACAGTGTAATATCTCGAAAAGGAATAGATGTGTTTGAAAATTTTTATATGTATTGTATTGCTATATATTTTCTTGGAAACCCATATGTCTGGAGAAATTGTATTGTATCTCAAGCATAAAAGCTCGAAAAACTTTTTCCCATAAGTATAGTACATATGTATATTTTTTTCTCTTCAATGTAATCAACTACATACTTCAGTCATATATAAAAAAATTTTGTTATTGAGACATCTATGAAAAATGTGCAAATAATTCATAAATCATTTATCACTCTGTGTTAGCTGGCGCCCTTATAAATAAAAATTTTGATAACCAGTAGTGAGTCAAATGCAAAAATGTTTGAAGTGGAGGGTTTGAACTCAGTTAAAAAAAATTTTTTTTATTGAGAGCAAAATTTTTTTTTTGATTTAATGCTATATTGTAAAATTTTAAACATGTAATAACCAGTCTATGAGTTTTCTTTTCAGATGCAGGGGTGCGACCAAGAGAAACTAAAAGGTGAAATGACTATACTAGTATAAAATCTTAAATAAACATTTTTTTTCTTCCAGCAAGCAAAAGATAAAATTTTCAGCTAAGCTATAGTTGGGCAGAGATATATAAAGTGGGGCAGCAGTGAATGGTTAGGTGGGAAATGATTTTGTTCTAAAAAGGGGAATAACAGAGAACACTAACTCAGTTTAAAAAAAAAAAAAAATGATGAAATGTACATAAAAAATTAAGTGTATTTTTTTTTTCGTTGTTCTTTTGGTCGTCACTTGAAAACTCCTAGTCAAAGCTTTTTTTTTTTTTTTCAATATTTTTGTTTTTGTTTCATTGTATGTGCGGAGAAATGAAGCAGTCAATCTTAATTTAAGATTGAGCTTCATGTTTCCACCTACTAACCTATGTTTAAATCCCTATTTCCCATCCCGCTCCTTTTGTCGTGTATATATATTTTATGTATATATTTGAGATGCGCGCCTAAATTATAAAATTTAATGTTTCAATAACATGTTTTAAAATTATTATTAATTCTTTTTTTATCAATTATTAATTCTTTTTATTAAAATACTACTCAAAAATATATATAGGAGCAAAACTTACTAACAAAATATTTTTTTTTAATATTTTATTATACGTCATTTTTTAACTTTTTCTTTTTAAATTGCTTGTTTTTTATTAAACTATTATAAAATCCAATATGGAAGATGCTACAGTAATTGTCTAAAAATAATTAAAGGGGTTGGAAGCACTATTGTTTTAATCTGGGGTAGGTATTTTTAATTACAGTTTTACTTAAAAGGGGATTAAGATTAAAAATACTTTTGTTATAAACATGTTGTCAAATCTATTTCTAATCTGGAAATAGATTTGAATTTATTTTTGGACGTTATCTTACTGGTGCATCTTCAATAACAACCGATAAAGAAAAAGTATAAAATAGCTGAATTTTGAGATAGATTAGATTAGCTACTATTGAGAGAACTGATTGTAAATGTATTACATGTCGCTTGAAACTTAAATAATGTAGCAGTAAATCCATCGCTTCTCGGCCCTATTGGGTCATCATCTTCTGCGGCCGTACCATCCTGCTGCCCAAGAGTGAAGTAAAAGCCCGACCTAAGAATTTTAGAATGCTAATAGAAGCTTGCTGCCATCGAAGAACTTTCATTTCAATTACCGTGCACGTGCAATATTTTAAATTGAATTCTTAAAACTGCAAGGTATCTTTTCAAGCCGTCACCTCAAACTAAATCTAGCCTAAATAATCTATCAAGATTTCTTTTAATATATTATTTAACTTTGTTTTTTATTAATATGTAAATATAATTTGCTCTTAAATGATTTTATAAATCTAATTTTCTCTCATATGCTCTAACTTTGTTTAACTTTGGTGCGGTCATTTATTTATAGTTATTTATTACTTGATTTTATATGTATGCCTTTTTTTATTAATTTGCCAATCTCAAACAAACTGGCGAGCTTAATTTATAAAAATCTTTTCTGTCATTTTTAAGTAAACCTTCACGAAGCAAGTTATTAACGTCCCCTAAAAATATAATGCGTTATTAATTAACATACTCGCCAGATTGTTTTTCGAGTCAACATTTTATTTATGATAAACATGTATTTGTTTAACTTTGGATTTTCTACCCAGGGTAAATCCAGAACTTAAGCTAATTAATGCTTTGAAATCTTTTAAAAACTTTTAAAATGTTTTTTTTTTTTTATTAAATTCTGAAAGAGTGACCCATTAATTATTTTCTATATAACTGCTCTTTTTTTATTTACTCTTAAAATATAAGCTTAAATATTCCAGTTACTATAAAAACCACGAAGGTGGGATTGAATTATTTTAAATATCAGAAAAGGAAAAGGGGTAATATTTTACTATTTTAGTTATTAAGTAAATTTTAATGTTTCTTTTACTAGATAAAATCTTAACGTATATTTATTTAGGAAAATCTTTCTCTCTATATATTATCTGCATAGCATATTATTTGTCTAAATTATGGTATTCAAACTAGGGTCATTTATTTTTAAAAGCAGTAAATCTTATTCAATGTCATTAGTGACATTCATTCGTACTGCGTTACTGACATTTAGCCGATCTTCGTGTTTTATATATATATGCTTCTTAATCTGGGGTTGCGACAAAATCGAACCCATAGATTTCTAGTTACTTATTCCGTATAAAATGCCTCTGGCAGTGATCCCGTAAGTTTGGCACACGCTATGCATATCACTTCGTATAAAAAGACCTCTGGCAGTGACCCCTAAGTCTGGCACACGCTATGCCCATCCGCTTTGTCTTTCGTCCAGAAGCACGACTTTTCCTGTTATTTCTTGGTTATAATGTCAGTACCGCAAACTTCGTATATTTATTTCTTTTGCTTCATGACCCAGTTTTAATGCTCTAATATTAAAATTGCGCTCTGCTCAAAATATATATAAATGCCAACTATTACTAGTTTTATTAAATTTATTTCAGTCTTATACAATCCCACCATCGTAACTTATTTCTGTATTTAAGAGTATCTATATGCCTTGGGGAAAATAAAGCGTTCTTCTCGTAAATGTTAATGAAAATAATTTTCAATAAATTGTCAAATGTATTTTATGTATTTTCACGACCGTAATGGCAGGAAAATAGTTTGTATTTATATCTGTAGTGAATCTCAGAACGCTCCCCTAAATCATATGTTAGTCACAACATTTCAGAACCATAACCCAAAGCGTTAATAGCAATTTTATGTAACTTCTTTCTAATAACCGATTGGCATCTTAATATTGGACCCACCAAAGATGTGTGCTTATTTATAATATATTTTTTTAGCTAATAAAGAGCATATGAGAAATAATAGCAAGAATGACACTATGTAATCATCTATCGCTTGGTAGACCGCTTGCTCATTCACGCACACACTAATGTATATAATTAATTTATAAATGTAAATAATTTGTCATTATATTAAACTACATTTTATTGTCTAACTTATTTGAGTAGTTCGAATTCCTTTTCCTCCACTTTTACATATTAAGCCATGCTTATGTATATTTTAATATAGTCATAGTTAATAGATGTCTCATTCTTTTGTTCAGCTTTGCTAGCGGGCCGGATTAAGAATTAATTCTCATGTGCCATCACTATTATTTTATTCATTAGGTGTTTGATCTGGGGCTTAGAGAGTGGGTTCGAATCCAGGCTGGTCCCTGACCTAAATCTCGGGCTTGACTGGATTTGAAGTACATTTTGTGAGTTCCAGCTCATGTTAGATGGATAAACATGTTTTGACCGGTACAATACAAATAACATACTCAATTATGTAATCAATGTATTAAGAGTTATATTATACATGAATAATCAAAGAATAAAATAAATATACAATTTAAACTTCTAAATGAAATCCTTTTATGTAAAAAAAAAAATATTTTTTCTAATAAACAGCTCAATAGAATGAAATAATCTAATTTTTGTACTTAATATATATATATATTGTAACATGATTTACCTTCTTTACAATTTATTCTACAGCTATTTACTTATTATTTTACTTTATTAGATCATATTAATATGTAATACCTTATTTTTTCTAGACCTGTTATTCAAGCAGAGGAATAAAACATGATCAGTATTTACATATTAATCATACTTCCTGTCAGACCGAGATTTAATAAAAAAAATATTAAAACAACAATCACTTTTCCAGACTGATGTACCCCTCCATGGCTGCAAGGAGTATTGACACATTTCATGGATATATTTATAATGAGTTTAAATCTTACGGGCGCCACTAGCCTTAGACTGGACCCCATAAGATGACATTAACATGCTTCAAGTGCTTGACCCATGGCTAGCTATTAAAACATGAGATCGGCATAACACAGAATATCTAAATACGATTGTCGATTTACTCATAGGGAAAGTGAGAGACGCAAATCACACTAATAATTTACAACATTATTTTTTTTTATTAAAAAAAAAAATACGATAATAAATATTTAAAATATTTAAATAAAAGATGAATACTTCTAAAACAATCACGTGCTTATTTATAAATATTTAAGAGTTAGAAATGATATTTAAACAATTTTACCTAGAAATAACTTTTAAAAGTTCACTCTTGAAATAAAATTTTAAAGTTTTATCAATGACATCTAAACATATTTATTTAGTATTTTTATATAGTATCTGGTTGATCACCCCTGTCTTCTGATCCTGTCTATTAGTAGCTGAACGCTTCTTATGGCTAGGTTTGATTCCATGGATTTAATTCATGGCAGATATAAACATCGACAAAGGCAAGTTGGAAATATATATCACTGCATCTGGCTATTTGTACTCAAGAGATGGGCAGTGGAAAAATGAACAAACACTAAGCTTTGGTCTAGCAACGCATTTTTCTATCAACACGACTGTATAAATATTGTTTCATCCTGCTGGATTCAATCATTTTACCTGGCTTATAGACTCTTTGGTCAACTATCCTGGAAAACTAATTGGCTTTCTTCTTCGCTTTTTCTGCTGCTGCTGTTCTTTCTTTTTTTTTCTCTTCTGACACTGATCAATAGGCGTTTTCAGTATTTATACACCGACTTCCCCCTGTTTGAATTCTTGTTCATATATCAATTCATTTGATCTTTATATATATATTTTTTAATTAGTTACATTTTTATTTTTATGTTATATTTTTAATTACACAGAATTAGTTAACTATTGTTAATTAATCAGACTGGAATTTATGTCCAAAAGCTGATTAATCTTGTACAAATTTGTTTTCAATTATAGGTAGCTTTTAATTAAAAGTGCTTCCAATTAAAAGTACTTTTAAAAGAATTATATATTAAATTAAAATGTAGAAAAGAAAAGAAAGATAAGTTATAATTAGTATTTTAACTTGTACTTTTTCTTTTTTCTTTAATTTTTTTTTTAAAAAACAATTAAATATTGAAATATAAATTTATTTTATTTATAGTATTATGTAACTTGTATATATTCACATACTTATGTACCATTGTTACAATATATTCATATTTATCCTAAATGTGGTGGATTTTTTTTTTTTTTTAGTTTTGGTTTACTATATAGTATTTATTTTTCTGTTTATTTTTTTCCTGTTTGCTGTATTAAGTTCCAAGTGTAAGTGCATAGATTATCTAATTAGTTATTTATTTTTACTGGTTAAGTATAATCTACAGAAATAGCAAGCTATGTCTATTCTTAAAAAACAAAACAACTAAAAGAATACATCCTTTGTGAATTTTATAACTAACCGTTTTCTTGATGCTGGGATGAACAATCAATCCAATTGTGCTGATTTGCTACAGTCAATAATTCAAACTCTTTTAAAATCAAATTAAAATGCCAAATATATGGAACAAAATGATAAATATCTGGAAGTGATTTACTAGCCCAATCTTCCAGCAAATCTTAAAAAAAAAGACAGAATAACAACTTAATATATGTGTATTAAAATATATTATGAAAATGAAATTTACAATATATGAATTATATCTAAATCTCTTAGTTCATCATGCTGAGCTTTTTTCAATTCTTCAATGCTCTAATTCATATACATTTAAAAAAAGCACTATCAAATAAATTACGTTCACATGATTTTTTTTTTAAAAAAAAAAACTTATAACATTCAGATAAAAATGTTCATAAATTACAAATAAAAAATCATAATGGAAAAATATTTACCATAAAATAAATAAACAAACGAATAATAACGTCAAAGTCAATACCTTGGAAAAACCACTTATGTGCAAAGATGAGAGATACACTCGCCTTACAACCAGTCAACTCACAACTCCAATTTTGAAGTTCATTCCATATTAATGGATAAGTGACTTTGACATCGAACTAAAAATAATAATCATTGTTATAAAATTCATTTGCATATAACAGTGCCTAAGCACTTGGGACTCTTAACAATTTTACTAAAATAAAATTTTAAGCATTTAATTAAAAAAATTAATTCACAATAAATTCTAAGTAAATTACTAAATAAATATTAAAACTATCATTTAATCTATATAGTATTAAACTTCTATCAACATTTAACAAACTCTATCCTTATTTTTTTCATATATAACAGCTTAGATATATATCTATTTCAATAGACATACTTCAAACACATGAATAAAGACATTAATTATCTATTCATGTGTTTGATGTGTGTGTGGTGAAATAGAAATCTTAAATATATCTACATAATTATTATGAAGAGATAAAAGTAAGGAAATTAAAAAACCAAAAACAAAAGATATCACCGATATATGACTTTTAAGCATTAAAAGAATCATACATTCTAAAAGAACTGTTAAATTCTGGAATTAAAATTAATAGTCACTAAAGTAATATTTCTAAAATACTCAGATGTAATAGCTAAACATATATTTAATACCCATGGAAAATGGAATACATTCTTTACATAATAAAATATTTCTGCATAAAACAAAACATTTGATGTAGATAAATTATTTAACATATAATTAACTAATTCAATTATTATATAATGTTTCAAAAGTTGTGGCTTACAAAATAGCATGTAAATTTAGAATTTATATTAACATATAAAATTAACATCATTCTGATTGAGAACATGAACTAATTTAGAAGATTTCTCCCTGAAGAAGATTTATTATAAATAAAGATAACATTAAAAAAATTTATTAATACTGCACAATTAATTTTTGACCTTGAAAATTTGATTTATTATAATTTTTCATATATTTCATAAATTTATTGTTAGTTTTTTTTCTATTAACTTCTGTTTTCAAGAAACAATAAATAAAAATTCATAAAATATTTTGTTACATAAAATATATAGTGTTTTTTAAAAACTAGTGTTTTATTGAATTTATATATATAATTCTTTAATAATATACATTGTGATGTCAGCTTGATTAATATTAACTAGAATCATTATGCTATTGTTTATAAAATAAGTGATGAATAGTTTTTCATTCATCTACTAACATGTATGTAGTTAATCAGCGTATTTAAATGTTAAATGGTGCTTGAATTTAAAACATTTTAATATCAATTTTCTCTTGGAAGCATGAGTAAATACTTATATGCTTTCAAGAGCAGTTTTCTTTGCTCTACTTTAGAGATATCTACTGTAAGATTGAGTAATCAAAAATCAAAACCTTGTTTCACACTAGTGAAAATAATTTTCAGGTTATATTCTGAATGTATGACGGAAATTATAACAAAACACAGTTTTATTATGCAAAAAAATTTAGAACACATAAACATTATGGCTGTTGTTAGAAAATAAAAATATATTGTCACTGAAAGCTATTTTCATTTCGTAAAGTGAAAGATTTTTCTAGCCTGTCAAATATGTAAACAAAAATCAAAATTAGGTATCGGCAGTAAGATCTAAATTATTTCAATTTCTGCCACTAACTGAAAACTTAAACATGAAGACAAGTCAAATAAAATTAACAGATTTCAGTAAATATTAAAGTGTGGTACCCCAAGTAATACCATTAATGAAAAGCCTCATTTTATAAGAATAAATTTATCTTTATTATATTTATAATTCAAAATAAATCCTTCTGAAAAGATCAATCAAATATGCAGACAGAAATATTAAATTTTGGTATTAAAAAAATGACACAATATTTTCTAGTAAATGTATCATTTGAAGCTTTACTTTTTGCATTCTTATTTAGATACTTTTCCCACCAAAAAATGTTGAAACTATAAGAACATAGGAAAAAAATGTCCACTAGAGAAAAAAAGCACACTGAAAAATGGAAAACAATTAAACTAGTTTAATATTGGCACACAGTAACCATAGAAGACACAATGAAAATGATATAAAAACATATTAATACTTTTTATCTATTCATTAGATTAAAGATTATCCATATTTTTCATGTCTTTGATCATATGCTTATGATTACACCCCTCGACAAGGTATTAAAAGTTGATAGAAATCAGTCCCTATCTTGCATGAGATTAGTGTAGTAAAAAGTTCACTACAGAAATATTATTTGTTAAGATGATTATAAAAAAATATTTAAAATTTTTATCAGAACATTTAAATATGCATAAATTTAAATTAGAAGGCAAAAGCTTGTAAATAAAAAACTTCTTGTTTTAGTAAAAAATATTTTTTGTTCCTTGGGAAATGCATGTGATCAAAATATATTTTTTTTTTTTCAAATTTGAGCAGGATAAAAAAATATTTAAAATATATCATACAGTGTAATTAATGAATGTATGTATTTAAACCACTAAACATCACCACTTTTATGCTTACACAAATTGTTAATACAAAATCAAAACTCTCCATACAGTAGCACCACTCAATGCGGGAAGGTTTTTGCCTACAATCCCTATCTAGTGCTTGCTCATTTAATATCTCCAGACTAGTTTCCAGCCTGTGGTTTTCATCAGTGAGGAGCTTTGGATCCGAGAGCAATGCACATAGATCTTAGGATCTAATGCAACTCTCCACTAGAACCTAAGCTCTAGAGGCAGTGTTAGTCTGGGGATATTGGATGAGCAGGAACTAGATAAAAATTTTATGTACAAACCTTTATGCATCCATTGATTACTCTGGCTTGGATTCAGTGGTGTAACTGTATGGAGAGTTTTGCCTCTGTATTAATAGCTTGTGTAAGCATAAAGAACAGTGATGTTGTGTGGTTTAATATCAATCCTGCCCAATAGGATTATGGTGACTCTGGTTATTAAAGAACCAAAGACACAAAAATGTATAGATGCTGAACTGAGTTATGATCTATATCCTTTTAATTATTCTGGCTTACACTGAGTGACGCTAGTATTATGGAGAGTTTTGCCTCTGTGAATATATATATTTGTAAAAAATAAAACAAAAGTTATAAAAATGGAGGTTTGTAATAAGCACTTAAAGTAAAGATGAAGAGGAAAATAGTAAAACATATTAATTTTAAATGTCAAAAAAGTTGAATAAATAGTCCGAATAATTAAAAAAAACAAAAACAAAGGTAGCATTATTATTACTGTGACGGTCAGATGATGTATGTTGATTTAACCCAGTTCGAATACTAGGCAAAAGTACCTCGAGGTCACCCATATGCGAGATATTAAACCAAGAATACTATGACCTCTGCCCTATTCGTCTAGTCTCGAAGCTATCATCAACCGAACAACACTATCTGAGACACGCATAGATATTTTCTTCCCGAGCCACGAGCTTAGCATCAGCGGGAGACATGGACAGAACCACCTGCGGAGCTTAAATAGTTAAATTGCAAAAATACTTAGAAATATGTGTTCTGCGTGCCTGGATCATTTAAAAGTAAAACAAAGCATTGAAAGATAACTAGCAAACTCAAGCTTTTTAGTTAAATAATATCTTTAATAAATGACATTTGAAATATTATTAATAATTTAATGGCCTTCGCTATTCCCCGAAATTTATGAATAACTAATGAGACAATGAAAACCCGATTAATATGCTTGCGGTCTAAATCTTTCCTTCCCAGTTTGATTAAACATTGTCACTCGAATCTGCTCGATAAAGTGCAATAATAAAAATCTTTCGCAAAGCAGTTTCTAATTGCTTTGCACTAAAACAGAGTTTAAAATCATTTAAGATGTATATCGCTAAATCTGACATACGTAAGAAGCTAATGGCGGACAAAAGAAGCGTTATCGAGGAGATCAAATTGGCAAACAAAAAAAAAAAAAAGGAAACTTACTCGTACTAAATTTTACAAGTATGAATAAAACTGGAAAGGGATTTTTATATGAACCATTAACTAATAAACTTAACCGCAATGAAATTAAAATATTTACACATGGGAGTAATGAAGAATAGCGAAGAAAAAGGGGTTAAATATCTAGGTAGATGACCACATATACATATATCTAACTAGTCTAATAAAAATAGTTACATTATAAATATCATTAAGCAAACATTTCATAAATATTCAAGAAAGCAATTATAAAAAGTATGGACAAAAAGGGTAGCATAATGAATAGTTCATGAGGAGAGATATGATTACCGTCCTTATTCCTTGGTCATGTTCCATCGACGGGCGTAGCTTGATCCGTCTGATGCGATGTGTTTGACCGGACAAGGAAAGTGGAAATCGGTAGCATGGTTTCACAAAAAGTCCTCCAGACACGGCACAGAGTTCAGATGACGATTGAGTAAATACTACGGCATTTTTCTGGTATTGAGGAACCCTCGGCGGTAGACAAAGTTATTCTTTGCCTAGCCAAGCATGGTAGACTCCATCGAATTCATATAATAAAATCACGACAGGCAATAGCAAAATTTCTAAAGTTCTCCACGGAGCAATCTGACAGCCCGCAAGAATACTCTGAATGCACGATCTTTTTTCAAAAAAAGGAAAATCTGAATGACCGCTCTTTCCCAAAAAGGAAAATCTGAATGACTGACCTCTTCCAAAAAAGAAAATCTGAATGACTGACCTCTTCCAAAAAAGAAAATCTGAATGACTGACCTCTTCCAAAAAAGAAAATCTGAATGCCTGATCTTTTGTTCTCCCTTTTATTTATACCCTCTCTGTCAGCTACCTTCTATTGTTTGTATGATCTGAGATCTTGATAAGCCTCCCCATGCTCCTTTGTTTCAAAGTAACACCTTCTAAAAATAACTTTTACTTTTTTACTCTAAATTTCTTTCTTTAAACTTTGGGATTTTATTAATTAAAAAAAAAAAAAGAGAAGGCCATCTTTAATTTGACTTGAATGGGCTTAACTAATTAAAAATATACATTCTTTTAGAAAATGTTGGTGGGCTTATCTCAAAATCAAATCATACTAAATATTTGAACAAGATTTAAAAGTAAAATACATTCTTATTTCTTTTAATACAATAAGCGTTTTATTTCAGCAGAATTTTGCATTAACTCATATATATATGCTTGACGTATATATATGTTTGACTAAACGGTTTTCACAAGTAATATTTTTAACAGCAATTTAATGTTACAATGGAATTTATTTAAAAGAAAATATTTACAAGCAAATACAAATTTAATAAACGTAATTAATTTTAGCTGTAATGCAAAACCCTGCTGATATTGGCCTATAAACTTAATTTAGGTTTACAATATTAATCAAGCTTATAGGAAGGTGTGAAGCATGGATTGGATTTCAGATCCATTGCTTCATTACTTAATTTTCATGTAAAGCATAACAGTGCAATATATTTTCCATGTATAGCTCAATTTTCTATCACCTATTTAATCTCATTCCATGATTTTCCAAGTTTCAAATTTCTTCCTCGACAGATATTCTCAAAATTATTCTAGATCTCCTTCCACAACAGTATTTATACTATATTCAGTTTATACAGATATGTGCAATCTTTGTGTCATGAGACAGTACTCATTCACAAACATCATATTTAATACAAAATATGTCAAAATAAATTTACTTTTAAAGGAAAATCATATAAGTTTTATATAACAATAAATAAATAAAAATTATTTATGTATTTTGGATAAAGTTAATTAAATGAGCAAAAATAAAAATCCATAAAATTTTAAAGCAAGAGTAACTATCTCCTTCCAGTTTTGAATCCCCAATCTCACTGATAAAGACATGAACTAGAAATCCATTTAGAGATAGAGATTTAGAGGCACTATATTGTGAAAGCTAAGAAATTAAATGATTTATTATTATTACACACATAAATTTTTTTAAAAAAGTTATTACTCTGGTATAATTATGAATTAAGCTATGCTAGACAAAAATTAGCCATATGTTTTTCATAGAATGCCTAATCTAGATTATCTTTTGCAATATCTTGTTCTTTATAATATATGACCAGCCAACTGCCAACTTTTACATAATAAGTTTTATGTTTCTTCATGGTTAAGTATCATAATTTTATTATTCCTTTCCATTATGCATCTAAAATTCCATGAATGCTTTTACTAATAACTTATAAATCAAATGTTGAATTAGGATTGCAATAGTTACATAGATCACTAAAAAACATTGACAGTAAATATGATAAGTGAAAAATATGATTTGAAGAAATAATATCAAAAGTTTAGTAATAAGCCCAGAATTTAAACGATTTTGAAATATTAAAATGAAAGATAAAAAAATACATTAAAAGAATTAGAAATTAAAAAGAATTGAGAAAGAATTCATATAGAAATAAATTGCCATAGAGAAAAGAAAAAATTAATAAGGGATCTACATAAAGTTAAATATTAGATAAAGTTTTAAAAAAACAAGATAGTTACACCTATCTCAAAATGAAAGCAGAAAAAAAAAAATTAATGAATCAGGTGTGTATTTAAATTTAAAAAATTTAAATTTATTAATACATTTAATTTTATATTTAAAAAAATTTACCTCTAATGTTTCACTTTCCACTAACGACCGATACTGCAAACTTGTAGAAGTATCTAAGTGGAGTAACTGACCATTTATTCTTGTGGTATAACCAGATTCAACAATAATCCAGGGTATTGTTACTTCTAAATAAGATCCTGGGCCAACATTCATATGAATTGCATTTGTTTCCTAAAATATTGCATTAAGTAACATTAAAATGCAAAATATATATTAAAAAAAATGAGAACATTTTCATTTAATTATATATTTACATAGACACATTAATGATAAACTTAAAAAAACAAAACAGAACGAATAGGTTTGATTTTTATTTCTTATCTTTTTGAAATATTAATATGAGTGCAACCTAATTTATTCGAGGGACATTAAAATTTATTCAAGAACAACAAATTTAAATATTAATCAAATTAATATTTTTTAAACAATGACTTTGTTAATAAAACAAATAATGGATAATTAACTTATAACTTTAAACTGTACCTTATGTTTAGAGAAAAGAATATCAATTGTTGCATCAGCTAAAGTACTCAACCGCACATCGAAAGACTGAACCTGTCGAAGTTCTCCAGGCTGAGGTAATTTTGAAACTTTCATAGCCTGATAGTCAGCAGGGAAAAAAAATTTGAACAGATTTTCTCTACAAAACAAAAAGTTATATACATATTCTTAGTAAATAAGTATATGTGTATTAAAAGTGGCTGTGTGTATGCATACATATATACATGCCTAAGTACAACCTTAAGCTCAATTAAAAAATAAAAGTGAATTTTTAACAAATTCATAACTTCAATTCTCTAAGTTTCACTTTTATTCATTTTCATTTATTTTTTTATCATTTTATCATCACATCTCTTCTCATATATATTTTTTTCCTCTTAAATTTTCCAAATTATTTCTACCTTTTTTCTCCATTTTTATTTATAGACTATTCTATTTTTCACTATATACTTTCATTTTATATATTAATCTTTATTTTACTTTAAAATATATGAGAAGAAAAATCGAAATCAATTCAGTAGTTAATTTATTCACAATAATTTTAGAATTCATTATATATATCATCAGTACCAATAGTCACTCAGAAATGAGTTTAGCATTCAAACTCAAAGAGGAAAAAAACGAAGATTAAAAAAAAATAATAATTATAATAATAATCTATAAAAAATGAGTAATGACAAGTAATTCTACATATAAATCATACTGGTCTATTATCTCATTTAATATTTAGAGATAATGTCTTTTCACTTCTTATAAAACAAATTTTCTTTCTAAAAAACTTCAATATTTTGTCTAATTGTAGCTCTCAACTATATTCTATCCTCAAATATATTTTTTACAATGAAAGCAGTCAATATTGCATTTCTTTAGAATGCTTTTGAAATAATCTTTATAAGATAAAGAGGGTCTGCTTTTAACATGAAAAACAAACTCAAGTTCGCCATAAAATACTTTTTTGAGAAGTCTTATATCATTCATTCAGTTTAATGTCCCATCCAGAAAACTGTAAGAATATATTGACTAATTAAGATTTTGTCAATATATTTTTAAAATTTTACTGAGCATAAGTTCAATGAAATTTTCAAGAAAACTGATGACAGTCCAAATTTCATTTCCATACAATAAATATAAAATAAGGGATTTATACTTTATTAATTAATTTGCAATAGTTCCATCACTGCAATAAAATAGCCTATATTTTAATTTATTAATGAGAACAGCAGCATATTAAAATGTGTTTTGCTCCTTAACATCTAAATTCATCTTTCTACTTAATAAGCTATTAAGTTATTGAATACTTTTCATCTATCACTGGTTAATAAAGGACATGAAACACTTTTTTTGAATTAGCAAGAATAATCCAATTATCAGCATATTATTAATCCAAAATTCAATAAAATAAAATTGTTTTTGCTTCTAATCGAATCAAAATAAAAATTTCATTACCAAATCAGTATCACATTATGAATCTTGATTCATAAAATCACCTGTATCAGTTCCTTGTTTAATACCAGTTTTCATTTCAAATGCCAACTGTTTTATCAGTAGAAGTAACATTTCCTTTCATCAGTCATACATAAATTGCATAATATGAATAAACTTTGAAGGAAAATCATCTAATTACAAACAACATAACAAATCTGTTTGATTAAATGAGTTAAATGCCTTGATCAAATCAATAAAAGCAATATACAAATCTCTGCTTTGTTCACAATCCTTTCCTTCACATGCTTGTCTATAAAATCATATCTATAGTACTTCTTGATAAAATCTTTGAAAATACCTTTACTGTAGTGATAATAATGACATTCCATGATAATTACTGCAATGATGTCTTTTCCCTTTATTTTTAAAAATTGGAACAATAAAAGCATCCTTAAGATCAGATGGTACTTCTTCATGGGTTCATATATTCTTAAAAAATACCAATATTTTTGAAGCTAAAACATCACCACCATATTTTAATGCTTCTCCAGGTGTCTTATCAGAACTTATATCTCTCCACTTTGAAGATTATTATAAAGAATTATTTTAACATCACTAATCTGGATATCTTTTTCCAAATAATAAATGAGTAGATATGCGATATATCTTTAGAAGTTGTCATCTTAATTCTTGTATCATATTCAAAATATGATTAAAATCATCCATTTGTTTGAAATATCATAGTTATTATAAAAGAAAAAAAAACTATTAATGAATTTAAAAGAATTATGATAATAGTTTTTTTAGGTTCATATGTTACTTTCAATGCATTAACAAAAGATCTAAAGTGACCATGATTAGTTAATGTTTGTATCTCCTTTACAGTTTTAATCCACCAATCATTTTTAAGTCTTCTTATCAATTGTTGAATCTCTGTATTGGTTATGAAGCTCCACAATCAATTTATCATTCTGTCAAATAGAAAATGCCACATTTCCTTTCAATCAAGTCACTGATAAAAGGATCATTTTCAGATAACCAGTCATGATTTTTCTTTTTAATAAATTTAAAAATAGATTTAGTTGCATTCACAACATATTCCTTAAGAGTCATTCAATATCCCCAGATTAGTTTCTAGCTTATAACTTTCATCAGTGAGGAGCATAAGCCTTCTGGAATCCATTGATTACACTGGCTTGCACTGAGGGACAGTACTGTATGGAGAGTTTTGCCTGATTTAATAATAATTATGAGCAAGCATAAAAAATGGTGATCATGTGGTGAGTATATTTGGTTTTAAAATTTATTTTTTTAATGCAACTATCATATTTAATCTTGTAGAACACTAATCAATAAATACCCATCATGTTTAACCTTGTAGAATACTAGTCAATAACTATCCAACAATTCATATTTGCAAGTGTTTATAAATGAACTTTTCTTGTATTCTGATTCCTGACATAAAATTGTCAATTAGATGTCATTGTTTTGAGGTAATATGAATTCATGTATTGTGTGAAAATTCAACAATAGCAGACTATTTAAACTTGTACCTCACACCATTATTTCCAACTTTTGGCCAAAGTTTACTATTTGTGCCAATACAGGCATTAAAGTCTCCAAGAAGAAAAATATGATTTTTTAATGATATTGACTTAATAATGTTATACAGCAAGGAATAAAAGTTATCTTTTTCTAAATTCACAGAATCTAAAGTTGGAGCAATATGCATCAATATAATGAGCATATTTTAATATCATTAGTCTTTCATTGAGACACCGAGAATTCCAAAAATATATTATATATTTACAGTAAATCAACCACTTTATAATTCTTTTTCTTTAGTTTATTTGCCTTTCCAAAAAACCAATTTAAAAAAACCACCTTTCTTTTATCACTAAAACAATGGAACAATACTTATTTTATTTTTTATTCAATCAATCTAACAGTTTTGATGCACCAACCATCTTTTTCAGAGCTAAAATATATATGAGTTATATAAAACCAACAGTTTATTTAGTCAATATCCGATTATAAATTGAATCTTTTTTAAAATCCTATTATATATTGTACCGGCCCATACTTCCCTGCGGATTTATGCTCCTAATCTTGCACTGAGATAAAGTGACACAGATTGAACAGGGTAAGAAATGGATACCAATTTAACCGATTGTCTGTACTCATAACATATTGGTACCTCCAGCTAAACTGATAGAGAGGGGGAATTGACAGGACTCTGCCAATTAAAAACCCTTTTAATTAGTAACTTTTCTTGAATGCCTGAATGTTTAGGATTTATGGTAAGTACACATGTTTGAAAAATTAAATACTGAAATTCATTTCATTACTATCAAAAATTTTCTGATGATAAAACTATCAAAACCGTTGCCAAAAATGTATAAAATACAATAATAATTTGGAGGAAATTTAAAATGGAAAATGTATCCTGACTAGTTTTAATATTTTTTTTCTATATATGATAAAAGATTTGTCATTGGCTTCATTTCACCTTCATTCTTTTTTATGTAGGAACAATATAAATTTTCAGTAGTTTTATATGATTGATAGTTTCAGTTGGATTAAATAACTTAACATCAATTTTTTTTTTTTTTTTAAATTATATTTATTATTGATTATTAATTTAATGTTTTCTTAAGTCCTGCATAATTTCCCACATATGTGAAAGTTTGTATTGTCTATTTTAAAAATTCTCTTTTTTTTTTTTTAATAATTATAGACCCATTTCTATTAATTCTGTGATTTTAAATTGTTGGAAGTAGGGGTTGAAGAGTCGTCATTTTTTTTTTAAAAATAATATATTATCAAAGCATCAGTATGGTTTCATTTCTGGTAGAACCATATTGAATGCTTTTTACAATCACATACACAATTTGACTTCATAGCTAGATAATTTTTTTAAAGAGCTGCGATATATTTAAAGCGATATCTACAGCATTTTCATCCGTTTCATAAAATTTTATTTAAATGTTTTTATTCAAATAGTTTTCAACGCCTTTTTTGCATCTTGACTTGAAAGTTGTTTTAAAAAATAAGAAGAAGGCAGTGCTGTTTACAATAGTAAATTATAGTATATACTATTTTGTTTTTAATTTATGTAAATGATGTAATTTTGTTACATTTAGAATTCTAAAAATGATATTGCTTTGTCCAGTATAGCAGTTTCATGTAGTTATCTTGGAAAAAATAATTAATGATAATTTACTTTTAATTAGGAAATCATCATTTTCAACCATTATTATTATCATATGTGGTCTCTTTCTGGGTCTTTTACAATCTCTTGGAATCCCATTTAAGATTTGAACTATCCATCTACTATCATCTCTTCTAACAATATGTCCTGCCCAACTTCATTTCGGTCTCTTAATTCTTTCAATGATATCACTAACACCATTTGTTCTCTCACACATGTATTTTGTTTTCAATCTCTTCTTGTTACACCCAATATGCATCTCTCCATACTTCACTGAATGATCTGAAGTCTCTGTATTGCTCTTCTGTCAGTGTCCAAGTCTCAGATCCATAAGTAAAAACTAGTAACACCCATTTCATCTATTATGTCTTCATCTATAATAATAATCTGAAGAAGATATTTATAGTTGTTAGACAAATAGAACATATAATTTATTTACATAAATAAGAACAAAAAAAGTCAATATGATTCTTATAATGCAAAAAATATTTATTACAAATAATGACATCAATAGAATATAAAATAAATTTATAACAAAAATCTGTTGCTTTTATTTTATTCAAATTAACTGAAAAACAATTAAACGTAAACTATTTGCTATTGCTTTTACTTTATTCAAATTAACTGATAAATACATTAAAGTTCACTATTTGCTATTAGCAAATTGTTATTTTTATATTATTTATCAGTTAATTTGAATGAAATAAAAGCAACAGAATTTTGTTATAAATTTGTTTTATATTCTTTTTGATACCATTATTTGGGTAATTGTGCATTTTCCTATCTACCGAGCTCTGCAACTTGTATTTTTGATAAATATACAGTTTTGGGGCATACAATAAATCTTTATAAAAAAATCGCTACTAGGAAACGCCATATTTAATATTTACATTTTTTTTCCATTACTGTTATTTAAAAAAAAATTATGCAAAAATTAATTATAATATTTAATATTATTGAATATGCATTAGCTGTTAATTAGAATTAATGATAATAAATAAAAGGTAAATATTATAATAAGTAAATGCCGATGTTTATATATATTATAAAGATTTTTTATGTTTTTATTTTTATTTTTAGATTAATAAGTTAAAGTCTGTACTAATAAATATGATATGACACTTTATGCTTCTATTATATATATATGTTAATATGAAGATTTTCACGGGTTGCATATATAAAAGACATATTTTGCGGGTTCATCCATGTTAAAAAATTTAAATATTGATATACCGACATTTCAACTTGATCACACAAGTCATCCACTGGGTGACTTATGTGATCAAGTCGGAACGTCGGTACATCAATATTTAAATTTTTTAACATGGATGAATCTGCAAAATATGTCTTTTATATATTAATAAGTTGAGCTAATCCAAAAAAAAAATTAATAATAAAGTGTATTGTAATTAATTTTTGACAATTTTTTATTTTTAAAATAACACTAATGGATAAAAAAATGTAAATATTAAATATGTTTTTATTTATGCCCCAAAACTGTAATTTATCAAAAATAAAGGCCGTAGAGCTTGGTAGACAGGAAAATCCACAAGTACCATTATTTATAATAAATATTTTTTGCATTGTAAGAATATCAGAAATTATAATAATATTTGAGTTGTTATCTAGAGTTCTAGATTATCTTAATCAAACCATATTGACTTTGTTCTTGTTTGTGTAAATAAATTGTATGTTTTATTTGTCTAAGTTTTAAACTTAATCAGCTTTAATGACTATTTATATTTCTTGTTATCAAAATTTATTATGTTATAATATATCTCTATTAACTTTTTGCAATGTCTATCTATTTTACAGAATTATAAAACATGTATTATCTTTGATAGATCTTGTGCAACATCTGCTAGATATTTATGGAACTCCTAGTATACTATTGTTCATTTATATCAGTATAAAACAATTTTTAATATTTCCTATAGCAGAATTGCCTTAAATTACAAAATTTTCTGTTATAAATACATAATTACCAGGATGAAGTGTCCATGTATTGAACAGAATGAGTGCTTCCGTAGAAAAATTCACTAAAACTTTCAAAAGCTTTAATTAAAATTCAATTTAAAAAATTCACTTTCAATTTTTTTTACCAACAATTGAATTGTTTTTACATAGAAAAAATGAGTTTGACAATGCATTATTGGTTGATTATAAGAAGTTCAAACAATGCTAAAATCTAATTTATAGATAAAACTTGAGAATGTTAAAAGTATTTGAAGATAAAAATATACTGATAATGTATTATCTATATTTAAATTAATCATGGTTTGATTAACATAAAAAAAAAAGAAGAAACAATCTAAACTCATTATTTTTTGTATGGAATTTCTGCCGACTTTCAATTTTTTTATCGCCAGTTAAATTGTTTTTATATACGCAAAGAATGAGTTTGACCAATGCATTATTGGTTGATTATATATTATCTATATTAAAACTAATCATTGTCTGATTAACAGATAAAAGAGTTCCAGATTTTTTTAGATGTATGTAATGTGTATATATTAGCTATTATGTAAAGATTGTTGCAGCAAGTAAAATATAAACACACTGTACTTTTAGATGGACTTCGTCATCCAGCGATCTCCACCACTGAAAATGCCAAAATGGAATGTAGGCCATCGCCTTATTAATATTTTGTATGCCATAATGCCACATTATGTAAGTAACTATAGTACATTAATCTAGTTTAACAGATAATTAAGCTGTATCTAGAATCAGATTTCACTATGTAGGAAAGGTATATTTAGTGAGGTCAAATTAATAATATATTACAAAATAAATATCTGTCTGTATCCCTATGGTTAGTCTATTACTTTGATAAGATAAATCTTTTAAACTCAATTTATAATTCTAATTGTGCAAACCATAATCAATATTTAATCAATATAAAACTAAATCAAAAATATCATAATAACGAGAGCAGAGCAGTCAGTTATTATTCTTAATACAATAGGATTTCGAAACAGTAGGCAAAATAATCTAAATACACCATATCTAGGTTTATTAAGTTGAAGATATGAATTATAATATCTTTGCTAAAGAATTATAAAATTAAATATAATAAAATGAAATTTTGAGAAATAAAATAGATAAAAATATAGGCACAATCGTTGTATAGAATAGAAAATAGATTTTAAATAAACAAATGGCTATAATTATTCTATTTTAGAATAAATTTAAAGTTTACAAATGTAATCTTAGACAAGATTTATAATAGGATTCATATTTACTTTAGACAAGCAATTAAAGAGTTAAATTTTGAAAGTTCATTTTAAATTGTAAGCTATAGCTTTAAAGACTAAGGTTTGAAGTACATTTAGAGCTCTCTGGGTGTTTTGAGGAGTTGTTCCCCGACTTCTCAGCAGCTTGTCCATCAGCACTTTCTGGATGGCAGGTGGTAGCAAATATTGATCTCCGGATAGGCAGCATGGTTTTAGCTGCGAACTCCTTGCAGCAGGCCATAGGCAAGAACATCTCCCATCTCTATTATGATGATGATATGCCATTTTGCAAGTAGGATGGGATTAGAGATCATCATTTCCTACTCCGACATATTAAAATTAAAACCGGCATGGAGTATAGTGGTGACGCTTCTTTAAATTATACAGTGTATTTTTTATAATATAAAATCCAGCATATTTATACTGGGATGAGATCAACTCATAATTTTAATAAACAAATTATATTCTATGAGTAAATCCATTACCACCTTCGAACTTGGATATTTTTAATTACTGAAATAATTTCAATCCTTTGTTTTACTCTTTTAACGGTGTTTTTGGCTAAATTTGATCATTTCTATCCCCTCAAGATTTAGAAATACTTCCAGTTAGTTAAATCTTATTGAGAAAATTGTAATTTTAAGAAAATATTATTGTCAAAACTAAAATTTGGACTTCTTCCTCATACTATACTAAAACAAGTATGTATTGATGAAGAATGTTTACAACTTATTTTAAGTCAAACTTATAAATTTTATAAAATAATCAAACAACTTGATGCTATATATGTATCATGGTGGTCCATGGACTACACATTATACATGTGATTTTAAGTGTATAAAATATAAATTAACTTTTAAATAAACAATAAATTAAAACATATATGACTTTGGAATAAATATCTACTGCAACATAGCTATATCAGTTATATTACAGACATTATATTCGCATATATGTATGCAGCATCATATATACAATTGTGTTAGTGTCTTTAGATGGGTACTGTTTAAGGGTTTAAACCTGGCAGAGATAGAGGTAAATAGGTGAAATGTATATAACGAAGAAAAAATATTGTTTCAATATTAGCTATTATGTAAAAATTGTTGCGCCAAATAAAATAAAAACAATATAAAAAGATTATTATTACTTGATTATTATTACTTGATTATATAGCTGCTGTAAAAAATTATTATTATTTTTTTGATTATTATTTGGTGGAAGAGCAGCATAAGGATTTTTATTCCTTTCCGATTTTGATATTAAAAAAGATTATGTAGTATGCTTCTGTTCTTAAAAAAGTCACAATTCGTCACTGATGATTACTATTAAATTTTAACTATCAGTACCAAATTTTCTCAAAACTTAGTCAGAAGCAACTTAGTATTATAATGGTCCTAATTATTTAATATATTTATGCAAGAATACTATTAGAATTTAACAAATACCAGTTATTTGATTTTTAATAAATATATATATCATTGGTTGTTTTATACAAATAAAATTTTAATGTTATTTTTAAATTAATATTTTACATGTTTTTGATTTATTTTATTACTTTTATGTTTTACATTTTATCTTTTAGATTTTAAACGCCTCAATCAAGATTTTTCTTATATGGAGTTTATATTACAATATTATTTATTGTTTTCTAAATAAATAAACAAAATAAAACATTAATCAACATTTTATATAGAAACTGATTCAGAATTAATATAATATATTAGACACTAATTTCATAAATAAAAAAAAAAGAAGAAACTATTCATCTTTTCTAATAGACGTGTGATTCATCATCATACGATCAAATCACTTTCAGCCAATATTTGATAAGTCCATTTATTATATTAGATTTTTGATTAATAATTCTCAATATATTTTTAGATAATGATGCTTATTGTAATATTTTTAAATATCTTTTCTAATAAATTTGGATACTCCTCTTAAAAAAAAAAAGTAAATTTCTTCTGATAGGCCATTACTATGTTACCCTAAAAAATATACGCATGAACTTAATATCATTGAAATCAAAACATTCTTACTCTGAATGTTTCTATGCATTTTCTCTCTGATGAGCATTTGGAATCTTGCCAATTTACATTAGCCAAGCATCCTATTTTATTACACTTCAAAACTAAACCTTAACCTCAATAATCATCAAAATATAATATATCCTCCACAATGATTAAAGCTGCATTAGATTGCAACTACAATTTTTTATAACCAGTATACTGACAATGCAATTATTAATGTTAACTGCAGAGGTAATATGAGATTGCACCAGAAACATAATGAAGATCCTAAGTACCCAAAATGAAAAATGATTGCATGCTGTTTGCAACTATGAAACACTTCAAGTGCCAGATATACCCTATTTAGAAAGATCTTCTCTTTACTTAGAAAATATAGCAAAATTATTTCAACTGAGCATAAAGAATATATCAAATTGAGAATGGAGATATATCTATAAATTAACTGTTCAGCATAACATTGATGTAAATGAACTATATAACAGATTCATCATTCTTCTGATAATGCACTTTCTTAAAATTCCTGGATTTATAATAATTCTTTATAGAATGCATTCTAAATATGATACAGCTAGTTTTTTGTAGCACAAACAATTTCTATTGAAGACAGTTCAAATGATATTACAATTACTATTCAGATTGATAATCGCAATGCAAACTGGTTCTATCATTCTCTTTTCCAGATCTTCTTATATTTTTTTGTATTTATAAGAGATTTAAATTTTCATGATCGTGCAGATTGGGGTATATAAATGAAAATCAAGAAATTATTATTATTTATTTAGTATAAACAGAGCAAAACTCTCCATACAGTATTGCCACCTGTGCTAAACAGAGTAATCAATGGATGCCAGAAGGCTTGTGCACAAAATCCCTATCTAATGCTACTCATCCAATATCCCCAGACTAGTTTCTGGCTTGTGGCCTTCGTCAGCGAGGAGCTTTGGATCTGAGAGCACTGCATCTAGATCTTAGGATCTAATGCAACCCTCTAGCAACCACCTTTTATCTCTACTTAACTACAAAACTATGAGAATGAAATTGAAAACACAAAAAATATCTTCAATCTAAGCTCAATAGCTTATGTAGTCATATGGGTCTGAACTCAGTTCAGCACCCATACATTTTGGTGTCTTTGGCTCTTTTACAACCGTAGCCACCTCTATCCTATTAGGCAGGATTGGTGTTAAACCATTAAGCATCACATGATCACATTTCCTATACTAGCACATTAATTGTTGATAAACAGAGCAAAACTCTCCATACAGTATTGCCACCTATGCTAAACAGAGTAACTTTTAACAAAATATTACAAAGGAACTTGTAGAGATTCCAATCAGGTGATAAATTATAGTTGGTTTATTAAGTCCTTCAATTTTGCCACTATAACCTTAGATTTGACAATTATTATCTATGTGATTCAAGAGATGATTTATGTATCAGTACATGTATATTATTTTAAATCAGAAGATAGATTCACTAATGGTTTCATAAAATCTTTCAATTTCCACTGTAGTTATAGAGTTGATGGTCTTTAAGCACATAATTCATGGCTTATGTTCATCCACATCTACATTGATCAGTGATTATTATATTTCATTTGTGGAACAGGTAAATGCAATGATCATTCTATTGATAAGATTTAAGTTACACTTAGGAAGATCAAATCCAGTTGGATTATTATTGATTCTAATAAAGAAATAAAAAAATTTAATGAGAATTTTATTTTTTGTGTTATAATTTTTCAATTACATATTTTTAGTTAAACATCCAAAAGCGATCTTGACTTGAGATAAGTCTTAGATGGTGAAACTATAATTTGCATTATTGGCAAATCTCATGGTACATAATAGCTTTATATATATTTTTTTAGATATTGATTGATATTTAAATATGTGAAAGAGCATGGTAATACTTAATTCAATATTCGGAAATAATGTGAGAACTAAACAAAATGTGCATAAAGTATTTGCATTATATCCTTAAATAATACCAGTCAACTTTCCAAGAAAATTATTCCTAGAAATTAATTTAGATCTAATTTACATAAATGAAGAAAATAAGTTAGGTTATATATATCTGTGTGAGTATGATTTTACAGCAGTGCTGCAAGAAGTATTTTGTGTATTAAAATGGGAAACTAAAGGAGTGAAAGTAAATGGAGATTATTTAAGTCATTTAGATTTCACAGATGATGTAGTTGTTTTTGCAAATAATGCTTCAGAGCTGCAGGAAATGTTGCAGAAGTTATCAGATGAAAGTAGGAAAGTACGACTAAAGATAAATGTTAAAAATGTTTAATCGATTTGCTCAAAATATGAAAATAAAGACTGATTATGATGAATTAGAAGAAGTTAACAGTTACAAAACCTTGGTCATATTATTAATACAACTGGAAACGTAATTAATACAGATGGAAACATAATGGAGGAAATTAATCATAGAATTAAATTTGGTTGGAGTGCTTTTGGTAGAAATAACTTGATACTAAAAGAAAATATGCCTATGTGTTTGAAAAGGAAGGTTTTTAACAAATGTGTTTTACCAGTTTTTACTTATGGATCTGAGACTTGGACACTTAATAAAAGAATAATACAGAGACTTCAGACCACTCAAAGAAGTATGGAGAGATGTATGTTGGGAGTAACAAGATGAGATCGAAAACGCAATGTATGGGTGAGAGAACAAACCGGTGTTACTGATCTCATTGAAAAAATTAAAAGATTGAAATGGAGTTGGGCTGGACATATTGCTAGAAGAGATGATAATAGATGGACAATTGAAATTTTAAACTGGATTCCAAGAGATTGTAAAAGACCCAGAAAGAGACCACATGTGAGATGGATGGATGAAATAAGAAAGTGTGCAGGGGTGATGTGGAGAAGAGAAGCTAAAGATCGGGGAAGATGGATTAAACTTGGAGAGACCTTCATCCTGCAGTGGATTGATAATGGTTGATGATGATGATGATGAGTACGATTGTATTTTGATCTATTATTGCAAAATATTATATTCAAATTATGAGCAGATTTCCTTGTGTTTAGATGAAAAATTGAGCATATTGACTTCATTGGATTAGGAATAAGATTCTAGTCTTGAAAAATATTTCCAAATTTCCTATCCTTATTGAGAAACTTTTCTACTTCTGAAAAATAATTCTTTTGAGAAATCAAACTAATATCATTAGCATAAATGAATTTCTGCATTCTGTTTCTGGAAGGCCACTGATCATTATATTAAATAAAATAGGTAAGAAAACTGAACTCTGAGACAGACCATTGGCATATGTAAATGAAAATCATACAAGTTGTCAAATTTTATAATTGATGGATTTAAACAACATGAACTTATTTTATAAAGCCAGGCAAAAAGGAACATTTCATTTTCGCAGGTGAAAAACAGAAACAACTCCTAATTTATATTTTCTTTCAACAAACAATGATTCATCATTATCCACTGAACTACTGAGATAGGATTATTCCCACTATAACCAATATAAATGAAATCTATTTATTCCTGGAACTGACATTCCTATAATTAAATATTATTCTGTTCTAAGATGGAATTTAAGAAATATTGACTTGAGTCCATAAACTGGATATCTTGAATAGAATATTAATAGAATTTTTCCAATTTTCTCTTGCTATATTAGTTTTACTAAACTCAGAACAACAACTGCTAAGTGGTCCATCCTTCATGGATATAGAAAGCAATTCATTTCTGACTAGAACAAAACCAATTATGATCTTTATAGCCATTTTTTGTCTGCCAAAGATCCAAAAATTGATAAAAAAATTTAAAATGCCAGAAAACAAAGTGGGAGAAACTATGGAGAAGCAAAATTTGACAAGATCTATTCATAAGGATGGATCAGTTTTATGTAAGCTTGATGGATATAAAAGTAACTCTAAAAGATCTACTATGCACCATTAATGATGTTGCCAAATCTTAAATACCAGACTTCTAATTCCAAGAATGATAGGATAAGAAAATGTATCATTAAATTAGAATTGCAAGCTTCTCTTTCACAAAATTTGAAAATGCTGGTGAATTTGCTGTTGATTGTTTTAAATCAGGAAAGATTCCAAGAGAGGATGGCCCTAAAACTATTCAGTAATGTTATTCACATAGAAACTATTCCAAAAATTTGGCATAAAATCAAAATTATATAAGTTTTAAAACAGAATAAACACAACAATGATCAAAAAAAAAATTATCATCCAATATCATTATTATGTTGTTCCTTATAAACTTTTTGAAAGAATATTATTAAAAAGAATTTTGCCAATAAATGAAAGCCATCTTCTACAGATCAGGCTTATTTTAGCCCACGAAGAAACTGTTATGAACAAGTTTTATCTTTAACAATCCAAATTAAAAAAGATTTTCAAAATAAATTAAAAATTGGTAATATTTTTTTATTGATCTAATCTCAGCTTATGATTCTATTTGCAAAAATAGTCTACTTCTAAAATTTTGTAAAACTCTGAAATGCAGGAAAACCATTAATTTTCTTGACAAAATGTCCTCCATTAAACAAATTCAAGTGACACTAAATGATAACTATAGCAGATACAAAATTTTATAGAACTTATCACAGAATTCAGTTTTCTTATCTGCTTTATTTAATTAATATATTTATCAGAGATCTGCCAGAGGCAGAATGCAGGAAATTCATCTATGCTGATAATATTGATTTAACATCTCAAGAGATCCTTTCTTGAAATAGAAGTCTCTCAATAAAAATATGAAAAGATTGGAAATCTTTTTCAAAGTATGCTTAATTTTTTCAACTAAACAATAAGAAAATGTATCATAATCTGAATATAACTTTTCACAATAAGACTCTAACACTCCTATTTCATAATATTTAGGAATAACCTTGGATTTTATCTTAAGTTTTTTTCCTCATTTATTCAAAGTTATATCATTAATTTCTAAGAATAACCTCCTTGAAAAACTGGATAGCACTTCTTGGGATTTTGATGTGACTGCTTTACATATAACTTCCTCAGCACTAGTATATTTTGTTGGTGAATATTATAGATACTCAATTAAATATTACCATGAAAAAGATTACTGGAACCCTCAAGACTATTCCTTTACAACAGCTTCTGTTCTATTCCTCGACCATATATAAGAAGAGAAGTTGCATCACAGAAAATATATAAACAATTGCTAAGTAGATTGGACTTGCCAATAATACTTTCACTATCTAAGATTTTCTTCAAATCAAGATCCCTTTTCAGATGATCACATCAATAATCTACAATTGAATTATAGATGTAAATTATGGAATTCCTATGAGGTTTCAAATTTCTTTTTCCAGATCCAACAATAGAGAGTTGGATTTGATATTCCAAGGTTCAATAGGAGTCTCAACAACTGATTCAGGACAACTCACGATCATTGCATTCATCTTCTTCATTAAAAGAATTTAACAACTGCCACTCTATGTAGATGTAGGCAAATTCAAATCATAAACCATATAATTAATGATTATTCAATCTATAGCTAAAGTGACAGAATTAAAGGACTTAATAAAGCTGCAAGTGAATCTAATTTCTAAATGGATTTTTATGATATAATAAATACACAATAATATATGTATTCATTTACTGATCAATAATTAGATGATTTGAAAACTGATTATGAGTCAACTAACTGACAAAAAAACTTTAGACTTGTTAAAAAAAAATCCGCAGTGAGCAAAAAAAGAACTATCCAGATACAAACTTCAGATAAACATATATATTTAATGGTCTTGTAATGCAATGTTTAACATATCCAATTATTAAGTACATGATCTTATGTTTATATCAGGCTGAAATTTACAAAAAAAAAAATTTCAAATAAATGAAGATTTCTAAACAAATTTACAACATTTTTTAGGACAATTAATCCATAGCTAATCTAAATGACCAATCAATTATTGATTGGCAAATTATCTAGCTATTTTAGTTAGAATAATTCCTCTTTGCACTGCAATTGACTAAAGTGTATTTATAATAATACATTTATTTATAAATATGTAGAAAATATTATTTTAAAACCTAAATAATTTATACTTTACCCAATTAATTTTTGAATTTTTAACTAACCTCTGTCGATCAGCCCATGGTCCATAACTTAAATCTGTTCCTTTACCACATTTGATATCAATTCCCCAACAAGGAAACGTAGGTGTTTCTATTACATCTCCATTTGCTAATACTGTCACTTCCGGTTCTTCAGGAACTAAACCTAAAAGTAATATAACAGTAAATTAATACCATAAAAACCAACAGCAATATTCTTATTTATTAATATTATTAATAATGATAATAATATTAAGAATAAATAAATATGATATATTTTCTGCAGTAGTAGACTAACAGTAATAAATGCAATAAGAGCTTGAGGATGAATGATATAGATCAGAGTTCGGCAAACTTTTAAACATCAAGAGCTATTTTGTTTATATATGCTACCTATCCACCTAACTATAAAAGAGCCACAAGAAAAAAGATGAAAAATCAGTAAATCAGTTCATGAAAATAAATAAATTTCTGAATGGCTGTGGATATATTTGAACATTTATTTTAATAATAGATCATAATAGAATCTATATCCATACTATTGAAAAAGAAAATTCTTTTAATAATAAGAAAACAAAAAATTATTTTTGACAGTTTGATTTATTCACAAATTTCTAATATTCAAACATTCATCACATACAATAATAACTATTCTATAATAAGGCTGAATTCAAAAAAATAACTTTGTAAAATGCATTTTTCCTCTTCTAAAGTCATCAAAATATTTATTTACAAATTACATGAGGAAATAAAAAATGTGCCTATGTCTACCATGATAAAAGGAGCCATGAGATTGGAATCAAAGAGCTGCAGCTGGCTCATGAATCACAGTTTGCCGATTCCTGATATAGATAATGTTGATGATGATGATAAAACAAAATCAAAACCAGTATATATATATATAATTTCTTGAACTTACCTGACTCATCACAGTAACAATACAGGTCTACATTATTAGACTGTAAAATAACAAATCCTTCACCCATAAATCTTGGTGGTCTAAAAATAAAAAAGAAACATCCTTACAAATAAAAAAACCAAAAAAAAAAAAGTTTTAAACTATATTTAAAATTGTAAACATCAAACAAATAAAAGATTAAAACATAAATAATAAATTTACTGGATCTAGAATAAACATAAGTGTCGCTATTTATATTTACTGAAACAGTAGCCAAAAAAATAAATAAAACAACATTTTTTCATGTTATTTATCATCTCAATGAAAAACAATAGGCATAAATATATGCTAGAAATGGCATTTAATTTAGATATATTTATTAACTAAAAATAATTACAAATGTAGAATCTTGACATTAATTTTTCTGAGTCCTTCAAAATATATATATAAATTAATTACTCACTACTTCTATTATGTCAGAGATTGTGATTCAATTTTCATAGTACTACAATATTACAATATATAATCACAATAAAAAAAAGTCGACAATTTTTCAGAAATACTTCAAATATATAATATAAAAATTATATAAAAACAAAATCAAGTGTTCTAATTTTACAGATTTTTAAGAGAATTGCTAAGCAATGGCCGATATATACTGAAATAATAATTCCCTTTCTCTATCATAATTATTGGAGCATAATTTTATCAATGATAATAACAGTCAGTTGATCTGTTTCCTTGGAATCAGCAGGAACCACATGATAGATGACAAACATGGTATTCTTAATCTTATGTATGCTAGCAGTCACTTGTTAATTAATAAAATTGTTATATCTTATTCGAGTACTCCAAAATCTATTATAATCTTATTTTTCTTTTTAAACTTGATACAATCTATTAGTTCCAATAAACATTACCACATGTACATCATTTTGTTTCCATTCATCAATAACTTTTTTTTAAAATACTTTTCAACCATATTTTTACTGTTTAATTAACTTAAAATTAACACATGAAAAGATATATGAAATGAATGTGCATAATAAAAAGAATTCAAAAAGAAAAAAATAACAATATAGGTAGAATTTTTAATTATTATATAATAACATACATTTATTATTTATTTAAAAGAGAGAAGACTTTAACCTTTATAAAGTCCTTACCTTGTATTGAGATTTGAGTTCCCTCTAGAATAAAAAAAACTACATCATTTGGCTATTTAAACGTTTAAAGCACCTGTGAAAAAGATTAAAGCCTTTTCTCTTTACAGTTACATACTGCCTGTGTGCTCGATAAATAATTAGAACATTATATTTATTTAAAAGTAAAATTTCAGATAATTAAATATTTAAATTTTAAGGTACATATATAGTAATGTAATTATATTGATATATGTTAATTAATATGTAAATGTGAAACACAAATACATACATATATAGAACATGCTGAAAAATTTTCTATTTATTTGATATTTTGCAATACTGTTTTGAAATTTTTCAGTTGAAATTTTTTTTACTGAATTTATTAATTGTAACTCTCCAATGTAATCTATTCTCTGCTATATCTTCCCAATAAAAACAGTTAATATTGCATTTCTTTAAAGTGTTTTGAGATAATTTTTGTACATAAACAGCAACTAGTTCTCCCTTGAAAATCATGCTCAAATTCATCATAAAACAGCCCTTTCGAAGTCTTGTATTATTCATTCATTTGCACATTCAATCCAAGAAAGGTGTGATTTTACAATAATAGACTCTATAATATCAAATCCAGCAAGATAAACATATTGACTGATATGATCTTGCCATTATATTTTTAAAATATATTTTAAAAATTTTACAGATCAACTTTTCTAATAGTTTTTGATAGAATGGCAAAACTCTCCATACAGCAGTGTCACTCAGAGCAAGCCAAAGTAATCAATAGATGCCAGAAGGCTTGTGTATAAAATTCCTATCTAATGCCTACTCATCCAGTATCCCCAGACTAGTTTTTAGCTTGTGGCTTGGGTCAGTGAGGAGCCTTGGATCTGAGAGCATCTAGTGCCTACTCACCCAATATCCCCAAACTAGTTTCTAGCTTGTGGCTTCCATCAGTGAGGAGCCTTAGCTCTGAGAGCAGTTGATTACTCTGGCTTGCACTAAGTGGGACTGCTGTATGGAGAGTTTTGCCCATTCCAATAAGTTATGAGCAAGCATAAAAAATAGGGATCATGTGATTGATAGAATGACCAGATCTCTTTTCAATATAATAAATAAAATAAAATAGAGCTCTATATATATAGTTGATTTATTCGCAATATCTATTTCTTTGTGATAAAATACCCTATATTTTAACTTGATTAAAAACAGCAGCACATTGGAGTCTGTGTTGCATCTAACATCAAAGTTCATCTTTTACTCATAAAATTATCACATTATTTAAATTGATTTACATTCTCAAGTTGATAACCATCTCAAGCTAAATGAGGATTTTTCTTCACTCAGTGGCTAATAAAAAACTTGAGTTTGTTAAATATTAATTATTAAATCAAAGTCTTTATATATTGTGCTCAGAACATTAATATATTCTAAAAAAAATCAACATGCTGTAAATCCAGAATCCAAGAAAATGAAATTCCTTGTTTTAATCAACTACATTAAAAATTCCACCATCAAATTGTATTGCATTGTGATTCCTGTTTTATTAGGCCACCCATAAACAGTTCCAAAGACCATTGTGATAAAAATCAAAAACAATGTTGGAGTAAGAACACATTCTTGTGTAACACCAATTTACATTTCAAAGGAATAATCTTTATTGAACAACAAACTAATTTCAAAAAATGTCACACAACTATTTGATTAATAAAACCAAATGCCTTGACCAAATTAATAAAAGCAATATATAAATCACTTCTTTCTTCATATCACTTTTCTTGCATTTTCTTAGTAACAAAAACCACATTGAGTTTCTGGTAACCATTCATCTATAACTGGAAGTTGCCTATTCAATAAAATTCTTGAAAGTACTTTTGCTGTTATGGATAATAATGATATTTCATGATAATTACTGCAATCTGGTCTATTCTCTTTGTTTTTAAAAATTGGAAAAAAAAAAAACGTCATTAAGATCAGATGGCAACTTCATGGGTCTTATCAGAGTCAAAGCTTTTTCAAGTCTCACTTTTTCATTTTGGAATAATGTAAAAACTACAGATTTTGCAACTTGTTTTTAAAACCAATTACAATATCTCATAATCCCAGCTTACATAATTTTTTTTCAGAGCAAACTTCATTTGCACTAGATCCAGATCAAAAATTCCTCAATAATAAAGACTATAAGCCAGAAGTTAGCCTGGGAATATAGATAGGACAGCACTGGAGATAGAGATTTAAAAAGTATTAGGAATAAGAGGATTCCTTTTATTCCTGCATAAATACTATATCTTGTATTGTGGAGTGAAATATTCATTTATTATTTAACACTCACAGAAGACGCATGCACAATTAGCTTGAAAGGCTGATCTTCGAATGTAATACAATTGTATGCATAGCATCATATAAAAATAAATGCTTATTTACTTATAATTAAGTTTCAGTTAGAGTGACGTTTAGTAAATTCTAGACAATTTCACCGACGTCATTCATTTAAACATCGTAGATAGTAATTTAAAGTGAGAATTCTACTCTTATGCTTTACTCAACAGTACTTCAGATTTGCTCATATAAAAGAATTTGAGTTGTAGGAATAAGAGATTCCTTTTATTCCTGCATAAATACTATATCTTGTATTGTGGAGTGAAGTATTCATTTATTATTTAACACTCACAGAAGACGCGTGCATAATTAGCTTGAAAGGCTGATCTTCGAATGTAATACAATTGTATGCATAGCGTCATATAAAAATAAATGCTTATTTACACCAGGTAATATAACTGGAATAATATAAATAGAATTATTTTTTTATTTTATTCTCTAAGACAGTATTGCTTGACAACTTATCATCCAACTCATCTGAATGCTATTTTTTTTTTTAAAAAACATCATATCCTTCAGAATCCTTCTTTTATAGAGTGTATTGGAATATCTAATAAACACTCGGTATAATATTATGTATTTATTTTCTATATTACCATTAACTAATGTCAAAAATTGAGATATACATAATAAATATTGAATTGAAATACATTTGTGTTTTCAGAATGAAGTTATTTAATTAATTTTATAAATTTTTTGATCAAAATTAATATTTTGATAAAAATTAATAGTTCTGCCAAAGTTGACAAATTTTTTGGAATAATGTCATAGACACACACATATCTGGGGGGGGGGGGGGTAAACCAAATGCAGGAAAAAAAAAAGTCTGATATTTAGAAAAGCTTCATTTTTAATGATGATATATTGGAAGGGAGAGGTTAAATAATTATAGCCTCCTACATACATCTCCACAACTAATATTATTGTTTATATGAGTCATCTTCAGATGACATTTAAAGTAACTATTAAAGTATATATGAAAGTAAGAGTTATTTAAAGATGAATTATTTATAAATATTAATAAGACTGATTCAAATAAATTCAATGAAATTATTAAAACAATAAATCTTTTTTGATTAAATTAAACAAGAATTAATACAATATTAAAAAAAAAAAATTAAAGTTAAAAAATCATAAGATTCAAATCCATGAACACTAAATTTGATATCATAATTATAATGCTAATATCTTATCTAGATTTCCTCAAGTTTATAGTGAATCAAATTGATAAGAGTCTAAAAAAATTGTTTTAAATATTAACTCCAAATCTATTTTTTTGCTTTGATTTTTTTGCACATTTAATAATTTGAATTTAAAAAAATATTCTTATTCATTATATCCAAAGGATAATTGGAGTCATAAAGATGTGAATATTAAAATCTGATTAATGAAATAATATACTCCAAGTATATTTCGTTTGTAACTTGTCTTCTCAACTTTCAAAAACTGTAATGTATCCACAGATATCATTTTTTGTATAATTTTAATTGCTGATATTGAAGGAATCTAGCAGTTGTATTTATTGTTTTTGACACCTAATTTTATTTGTGTCACTATTTTGGTATTAGCATATTCACACCCATATAGTTGGTAATAAATATTCTTTACTTGGTGTGGGAAAAAAAATTATTCATAGAAAATTAGAACTAAAAAACCCTTATAATACAAAGTTATTGGAGTTCATATTTTTGCTTAATCTGGCATTTAATCTTTTTTTTATAAAAATGATTTATTTCAATCAACATCTTTAAAACTAAGTTTAATCTTGGACTAATTGTTTCCATTATGTAAAGTTTTAATCCAAACAATTAAAAATCTATATAAAATAATTATTACAAATTCCAATAAAGGGGATTAATAATTAGCAATAGGCCCACCCAAGTGATTAAACAAATTATAAAAAATACTTATTAAAATTCAAGAATAGAGTAGATTCATGGTGACATAAAGATTAACAATATTAAGGGGTTACAGCAATTTTACAAAAGTAATTTGCAGATTTAATAGAGAAGCAAAAAATAAAAATAAAATACTTAACCATCTGGATTTTAAAGATAATAATGTTGTCTTAATAAAAAATACTTCAGAAGAAACTGTTAGAAATATTTATTAGATAAAATGAAAAAAAAAAACAATATTAAAATAAATATTAAAAACTAAAGCAATAGTTAATGGGTTTCCAAAAAAAAAAAGAAAAAAGAAGAAAATCAAAAGTAATGAATTAGATGTTAATTATAAATGCATAAAACAAATTATGAATATTGACATAGATATTGAATTGAATTATTAAACATAGAATTAAATTTGGAAAACTTCCAACAGAAATAATTTAATAAAAAATATATAAATATGATATATATTGGGGTGGAGGTTTAAAATGAATTCTACAAACATTTATATGGACCTGAAATTTGAATACTTAATAGAAGAGCAGTAGAGACATTACAGAATATATATAGTGAAGTATGAAAAAATGTATGACAAAATGAAATCAAAAACAAAATATATTGATAAAAATGCAAATAGATAGCATTGACATTATTGAAAGAATTACAAAGTTGAAGTGGAGCCGTTTTGGGTATGCTGATAGCGGAAATAGCAATAAATGCATAATGGAAGTTCTAACCCGAATCCCAAAAATTTCAAAAGATCTACAAAACCACATATAATATGAATGAATGAGAAAATTTTCTGAAATTATTTAAAAAGAAGCAATAATTAGGAAAAAATTGAATAAACTTAAGAGAATTTAATCCTATAGTGGATCAATAATGATTAAAAATGTAGACAAGTTGATAATGATAGTTATATTTTTATAAAATTGATAAATCATAAAATAATGCTACTAAAATAATTTTTAGTTAAACTAAGTTAAAAACTCATAAAAATAATAAAAAAGCACTAACTCATCAGTTAAACCAATATATCTTGGACTAGGCACTAGCATGACTTTCAGATTTTCAGCTTGGCATTTAGCAGTATGCATAAAAAAATCGACTTTATTTGAAGCAGGTTTGGTTGTGTATACAATATGAATATCATCAAAAGCAACAGAAAGAGTAGTTGGTAAAAGGCGATTGCCAAAAACAAAACGACCCTACAAAAAAAAAAAAAAAAAGTCAAATTTACTACTTTATTAATCATTATACTGTTGGGTTATTTCAATATCTAATACTAATTGTTAAATGTCTAGAAAAATTCAAACTTGGTTTAAATTTTTGAAATACATTTAACTGTTACTAATAGCCCACAGTTTAGTATATACCATATTTCAAATGATATTATTTTCCTCTCTTCTATAATTGTTGCTGGTCTGATCAGTGACAATACTAGCATGGAAATTGAACATGGATCTTCAGATTCATAAATATTGAATTTACAGTGATACTAAGGCCATTCTAACAAATTAAGCTATTTCACACAATAGCCTCTAAAGTCCATGTTCAATATTCATGTTTGTACTGCGCCAGCAACATCTGAAAAAAAAGATGAGCATAATATCACTCCAAACATTGTGTTCTATATTAATCTGTGTACTATTAATAACAACTGAATGATTTTAAAAAACTTAAATAAAAGTTTAATTTTTCTAAAGACATTTAACAGTAGTGTGAGATGGTGGACGTAATCCAACATATAATTATTACTAAAATATTATTATCACAAATTTTCAGATAAACAAAATTATTACTTTATGTTTAGATATATAAAAAATAAATTTAATTCTAAAATTTAAAACACATTTCTTTAGTAAATACTACAATCCAATAAATAAAAATGATTATTATATCTCAGTTCCTTGACAAATGAAAAGATGTATTCTTGAGAATAATAAAATGCTCTGTTGTCTAGTGCAGTGGTAAAAAGATGAAATTAAGAGCTAAATATTTCTGATAAAACCTCAATCTGTGAATTCTGCTACTTGAACATTACTTAATCTCCTGAGCAATAAAGTATTTAATTATTTTTTTAATACAATATCCCTGAGAATATGCTAGTCTTTCAGTCCATATTCTTTTACAGTCCACTGTTTGCCTAAACTCATTTCCCTGATTCCATTAATAGAAATGTTATCATCTACTACTATATTTAAACATTTTTCAGATCTTTAAGATCTGTCCAATTTAAAAAGTCATAGTAATTCTCATGGATTTTGTAAGACAAATTCATCTCAAGATTTATATTTTTCTCAATGACCTCAGTTACAAATTGAACAAAAAAAATTTTTTTTAGCAGAATATTTGTTCAAATTATTATTACTTTTCTATAAATGATGTTTGAAATATTTATATACATTAATTGTTAAGAAAGTTGTTTATTACTTTCATTAATTGGAGATGGGAACAAAATATTTAATATCCTGATATATTATGACCAAAGTCAAAGAACATTATTATCACTATGTATTAAATTCATTGAAATTAAAAAATACTGTAAAAAATGTTATGAAGACTATGAGTAAACCAGATCATTGTAGCAAATTTATTGACAGAGATAAAAGCGAAAAATTTAAATAATATATAATTCTAAAAGAGGAGATATATTTAGAGAAAAAACAATAGCAAAGATATGTTATTCTGAACTAGGAGAAGACATAATAGTACAGATGCTATTTTCCTATCTAAGATCCAACAAAAATTTGATTGATGATGGTTAGACTGATATCAATTTCAAAGAATTTGATAGCTTAATTTCATGCTAACTAATAATTATGATGATGATAAAGATGATGTGTAATGATAATGAAAAATTAAGATTTGATATTACAACAGAAAAAAAGATAAAATTGTAAAATATTATTAATTAGAAATAAAAAAATGAGAAAGATGAAAGACTGATAGAATTTATTGGTAAAATAATGTATCAATAATGAATACATATTTTTTTAAAATCCAAGATGATAAGAAAGTAGATTTCAAATTAATTATAGTAAGTTTAAAAAGAGTTTTGAGGATACATATCATTAACTGATATAGATTTGAATTCTAATATATAGCCATTAAAAAAAAAAATTATTTTAACCAGAAGATTAAGAAATAAGCCAAAATAGACTGTCAATTATTTTAAAAAAATATATTAATTTTTTTTAAAAAATTAAATGTATTGTATATAAAAAAATAAATATATAAAAGGTAGAAATTATTCAAAAACCATTTAAAAGAAGCTATGCTTGTGGAAGCACGTTATAAAAGTTATTATAAATTTAAAAAATATTGGTTTAGCAAAGAACTAATTAATAAAATGTAAAAAGAAAAAAAAATACTGATGAAGGTACAAGTATGTATGTATGTTAGTAAGAAAGTGGTTACATTAAAAGAGAGAGTAAAAATATATAAACAAAATGAAAAAAAAAACTTATTAAATAAAGATAGAATAGATTGAGCAATAATGAAGAAAGAATGAAGTCTATTAAAAGATTAAAAAATTGATGAAATTCTAGTTGAATTATTAAAGGCTATGTAAAGAGAAGGGGTTTGAAAAGATTGGTCATTATTTGTAAAATAAGTTATGACTCACAAGTATAACTTTTAACAATTATGACTCCATTAAAAAAAAAATTAATATAGAAAAATATGATGATTTTGGAATAAATCATCTCATATAGTAGTAATGCGTTATACTAAGGAATAGAATAATTTTTAATAGATTATTATTATTATAAATGAATACATTAACGCAAATCCTATTACTTCATTATTTAATTATAGTATAAGATGTTATACAATAATTAAATTCTGAATTGTGAACTATGATGGTACAAGTTTCAGAAGACTGGTTTCAAAGAAATTCCCTTTACCAGCTGTGCCAAGCTGCAACTTCACTATATAGTTACAGCTCACATATAATGACATTCTGGATCA
Source organism: Epiperipatus broadwayi (assembly GCA_028023455.1). Taxonomy (NCBI): domain Eukaryota; kingdom Metazoa; phylum Onychophora; class Udeonychophora; order Euonychophora; family Peripatidae; genus Epiperipatus; species Epiperipatus broadwayi. Next base: position 1,724,829 of record JAQFVV010012545.1, read on the forward strand.
ACAGAACTTATAGACAATTTTATTTTTTGCAAACCTTAACATTAATTTAAGTTCACCTGTTAAGAAAATATTAGTTATTAATAGATTAGATGCATTTTATCTGAAAAGCAATTTGTATTTTAAAAACAGTATATAAAAGCTATACTATTAGAATAATAAAGAACACTTGTTGGAAAATACATTCTTTTTTAAAAAAAAAAAATACTGCTATACATTGATTTTATAAAACTTTTGGTGGTTTAATAGGATTATTTTTGTTGGATTTTATATTCTAAAAAGCAATGATAAAAATTGAAAGGTGAGATAATTAATAGAACATATATAAAAGAAAACATTTAATAATTAAACAATTTTTTAAAAAAATCAATTAAAAAAAAAAACTAAAGAAAGAAATATTGTCTATCTTCATTTTTTTAAAAAAAAAAATATTAATTTAGAAAAGTTGATGATGAATACTGTCATGGTAAGTGTTTTAGTATTAGAGTAAGAAGAGTTCATTTGTGTTGGATTTCCAGATGATAAAAAAATATTTTCAGTAGGATTTGAGAAATTTGTAGTAAATTTTGGCAAAAGAATAATATATCTATCTAAAATTAAAGCAATATAAATAACTAGAAAGAATTAAGAATGATAGTTCTTCAGAAAGATTCAAAGATAAGTTAGTGCTTTTAAATATTTGAGATCAATTAACTAATGATAAAGGTAATTAATTTTAAAAAAGGTAAAATATGAATGCAATAGCAAACAGGCATTTAATAAATTAAGAGATTATTCTGTGTTTTCTGAAGATAGAATTAAATAAAAATGCATGTTTGTTTTAAGTAAAGAATAAAGATTTGAACAATTAAAACGAAAAGTAAAAATATTGGAGATTCTAGAAATAAAGATTTGGAGAAATATGGAAAAAGATAAATTGGAAAATAAAGTGAAAATATAGAAGTAATGAAAAAAATGATAAAAAAAATTATTTATTGAGAAAATTAGGCTAGGAAATGGATTTAAAATTTAAGATTGTGAAAAAAGAAAAAGATAGAGATAATCTTAGGAAAGAAAGTTGCTAATAAATTTTTGAAAAGTAAGTAATAAAGAGACTTGTTGAAGCTGGTCTGAAATGTTATATATAATCTATCTTTCGTAGATAAAATATAGCCACTTTTAAAATATCTTAAATCTTACCTGTTAAATGTTTAGTGAAGGATATGATATTCTTTTCTTTAAATCAATTTTTAAAAAAACATTAACTTCTGAATCACAACTAACATTTTCACAAATTTTAGTATTTCTATTTAAAATCATACATTATGTATTGTGAATTTTTTTTTACTTCCAATTTTATATATAGCTAAACTATCTCTATTCTGAATATATGAAATTTAAATTGAATTAATAAGTAGGTGAGGTCACACACACAAAACACCTCCCAACAAGTAAATTAATATGTGTCTTTTGGCAAACACAATCAAACTGAGAATTAATTGAACATTGCTTGGTACTTTAATCAACTCATCAAAACATATATTGTCACAAATTTTACAATTTTGACAATTTTAACAAATCGTAAATTTTTAATGATATATGCTTGTATTTACAAATGTATATTTATATGAATATTTTCATGCATAAAAAATGCTTGTTTACGAATTTTTAATTAGAAACTCCATAAGCAATGAATTCTCAGCCTATCAAATATGCATATTTTATTTTTCAATATTCATCATTTTCTTTCTGTGATCTCAATAGAAACATGCATTCATTCCTTTTCAAATTGTCATTTTTTTTGCAACTAATATTACAAATCATGGTCCCAATGCAATATATATCCACATGGATAGTTTGTTTTGTTTGTTTGTTTTTTTTAAATATGAATCAATATTTTTATTTTAATAAAAATGATAATAACAATCAAATATTCTCTTTCAATAAATGTTTCTTTTCTTTTATTTTTTTACTTTAGAAAGTATTTTAAACATATATAATTATTAAAATTATATATACAAATATACATTTTGTGAATAATAGTTAAAATATTTCAAATTATAATATCTAAGTTATAACTTAAAACTAAGTTAAATCACACGCATTTCAGTGAATGAATATTAAATTATTTCTTATCTTATAATTTTTAATACATTTATGTTTTATCATTTTTAAAAAACAATAGATTGAGCATTCATTGTAGAAGGCAGAAAAATAATATGACTAGTATTACTGTCTGAATTTAAATACTTTTGGAAAATCTATTGTTCTACTGTATTATTTCACTGGGTATAATATAGCTGATGCCACTGTATTCACATTTTAAGTTATAAAAATGAGCGTAATGTTTTAAATCTCTATTTCTTTCTTTTTTTTTCATTCTCACAGTCTATTAGTTCCATCTATGAAAAGATGTTTTCTCTTCTAATAATTTTTTTCCAGATAGCACTTGAAATGATTTAATTGTCATTTCTCTTTCATGCTATTAATTAACCCTTTTAACATCTCTATTCTTCTCTTAATAATTTGATGTCATAATAATCCATTTTTCACAAAAATATAATGTTTCATTGAAAGTGACATAAATCTTTTAATTAAAATATGTAATTAAATAATTAATGTATTAAATTACTCCTTAACTGCAATAATGTGATCTCTCTTAACGTGCATTCTACAATTGACCAGTCCAATACATGAATAAGAATTAGCTCAGTATGAAATTTTCAAAGATATTATGAAAATTCGCATATCTTATCCTTGGGCATGAAATTTCCTCCAAGCAGATAAAGACATTATTACAGTGATTATTAATACAATTGATTATCATAATAAAATGCAAAGACTATTAAGAAAAAAAAAAATACTCAACTGAAAACTTTACAATAATCTATTCATCTATCTAGAAAAGAAAATGAAAGCAATAATTTTTACTATTGACTTAGATTCAAATATTGAAAGTGTATGCAAATATATAACAAAGGATTTATATTTTTTATCATACATTTCTTTTTTCATTATCATTCTTTTGTGAAATATTTTATATATGAAAAAATAGTGTAGTTATTTTTTCTACAGAACTTCCTGCAGAATATTGTCTTAAAAAGTTATCTATATTCCATATCCTGAATTAAATTCAGAGAATTTAATTTTGTTAAGATAAAGGAGAATTGAGATACAGATAATAATAAGTTATCCTGTTAAATCTGCTCATTATCAGGCTAATACTTAGCCTGATAATGAGATAAATAAATAACAAAACTAATAAGCACTACAAATAAAGAGACTATATAAATAGCAGATATATAAAATTAAGAGCCAAAAGTAATATATAAGACATACTGGCAAATAAAAGTACAAACAAATATTTAGTGGTTTATCTTACAGTTGTGATGTCCAATTTAATAACAGGAATAAGATCTCGCCATAGCTCATGAGGCCTTTTCTTTTCTTTATCTTGATCTCTGTGAGATAAATATCAAGAAATATTGTAATAATAAAATAATTAAAAAATAACAAAGAATAACAAAAATTATATTAAACAAAAAATTAAATTTAAAATTCTTATAAATATTTTGTACTTAATTAAATAACAGTTATAGTATGAAACAAATATAAAGAGGAAGAGATTTATTCTCACCTATTAGACAGACTTTCTTTAGTTATTAAAAAAAAAAAAAAAGCAAAAACACACAAAAATAGCATAGTTTTACTCATAAGGAAAAATATATCACATTCTTTTTTGATAATTTCTCATGTATCGCTTCCACTATCAGTTAGAAAACTTTGCTTTCATACAAAGACAGTATACAGGTATAAGTATGAAGACATTTCCGCACCAGCTGCTACTAATTAAATGATGTCTCTGATTAGCAATGAGATCTTAAAAAAAGTGGGCAGGAAAAATTCCTAATATACACATCAATGTAACTGTTATTACCATGTGAATGAATGTTAATATGATAATGAGGACATACCCAATACTTATCAATTGAACCAATGTTGGGAGTATTCTGGATTTTGCTTATGAATTGATATCAAAAAAATCCCATGATCTTTATTTTTTCAAATCTCTCTAAAAGGTTCCAAGTAAATCATTTTATGGCTTTTCTTGAAAAAGGAATATTAATCTTTTACTTAATACAATAGCAGTAACAAATATATATAAGGCTCTTATTCATCCAGAAAATATAATCAAGTTGTTGGTTGGCAACTAAAACAGAAAATACTAACAAAAGTTGCATTTAAACCTAGGATTCTATTCAGAAACTTCATACTTTGTCACCTACAACTGGAGTAAAAATGTATAAATAGAAAAAATAGCTATTCTATATTAAATGAGATATTGTTATACTTTGTGAAATTAGATGGGAAAATTTAAAAAATTATTGATTTTTAAAATAAAAACATATTTTACTATAAAGACACAAATATAAAAAATACAAATAGCAAGACTTGCTGTTCAACTTACTGAAAAATAATAAATTTAGATAATTCTAATTAATTCTCCAGTAATTTCTCATCCTTAAAAAAAAAAAAAAAACTTCTAAATTTTATATAAAAGTGTACATAGCTTTGGAATGAACCAAATATTTTAAAATTGACATGGGAGTTTTACGCTAAAGTTGAAAAATATTGAAAAATTAAAAATGCAGTGAATAAACTTTGATATAGAGATGAAGTAAAAGTGGACAGGCAAAAAAATATCCATTGTAAATTTGTATGTGTGAAAAATCTGAAGAGTAAATGAACAAGATAGCTTCAAAATAAAGGTGTGCCAAACCTGAAATATATTTGGACTAACAGAAAATATAAATCACAAGATCGTTATATGTTTAATAGTCATTAAAAAATTGTTCATTGATTAATAATATAACTGTGGACCAGTGTTAGGCAAATCCTTGTGGAAAACACTACTAATAGTTAATGTTTAACCTAACCAAGAGAAATATTTCAATAAACTTAGATAAGAATTTGGAAATTGTTTGAAAATGTTAAAGGACTTTGAAGTTTGCTCATATTTCAAAGAGATCAATTAAAAAAAAAACCTTATTAAAAATGACTATAGAAATAGAATTTAAAAAGCAACAATTCTACAATAAATTTTCTATTAAGATAAAAATGCTCATGGGCAAAAACAAATATAATTAAAAAGAACATATTTACAAGAAATATGGAATTGTGTAATGCATCAAAATAGAATTAATAATAATAAAAAAAATACAATTGTAAAATGGCAAAAAAATCTATAGAAAATTTTTATGCTTGTGTTATTCTACCAAAAACATTCATTTAAAAATAAGGATATCTGCTCTTTTTTAGATTTGAATAAAATTAGATATTCTACGGTAATATCCCCACACAAACTCAAATATATATTATTATTCTATTTGTTTATTTCTAAAGTGCTTTTCGAAGGAGATATGCCTTCATTTTCAAAGCTATAGATAGATAGCGATGTTCAATTTATTTATTTATTTAAAGCAACAGATGCAAATTATTCAAATTAGGTCTGCCATTTCTTTGAGATTACGTAAAACGTGTCTCTTTTATTTAACAAGTTTCATCTAAGTTAAGAAATATGCCTCCTTGATTTTCCTTCTTATCTCATGTCACTCACCGCACATCACTTGTGGATTATTTGGCATACACGAGTGGCCCGTAGTGATTTTATGCTGCGCAAAAATAGAAAAGTGGGAAGGATCCGTTCCTTATTGTATGCATATTTATGCTGCAGCAATCTCATATGAACAGAAGCCTTGGTCTCCCCATAATATGCTGCATGACAATTGTTTTCTGGGCAAATTATTTTATATACGGCCTGCTGGGTGTTAATTGGAGGTAGTTTATCTTTGGAATTGTTAATGCATCTATTAAAATTAAGAGGGGATCTGTAACACATACTAAAGTCTTTGCAAAAAATTGTTTGTAAATCTGTATATATGTTTTTAATATATGGCAATAAAATTCTGGTTTTGTTCAGCCTATCTCCTAGATTAGGATCCTTTCCACTTTTCTATTTTTGCGCAGCATAAAATCACTATGGGTCACTCGTGTATGCCAGATAATCCACAAGTGATGTGCGGTGAGCGACATGAGATAAGAAGAAAAATCAAGGAGGCCTATTTCATTAACTTGGATGAAAACTCATTAAATAAAAGAGACACGTTTTATGCAATCTCGAAGAATTTGCATCTGTTGAATTAAATAAATAAATAAATTGAACATCGCTATCTATCTATAGCTTTGAAAATGAAGGCATAGCTCCTTCGAAAAGCGCTTTAGAAATAAATATAGAATATATATTTGAGTTTGTGTGGGGATATTACCGTAGAATATCTGATTTTATTACATATATAAACCACATATTTCGTTATTTAACAGTTAGATTTGAATGTAAATTAAATAAATTAAAAAAAAAAACCAGATATGAATTATCATGACAAAACTATAAAGTAACTCATGCACTAACAATAATAACAGTTGAAATGCATATTGTTATAAGAAAATACACATAATTAAATTTATAAAGAATGGAAAAATTATTACTAAGATATCTAAAAAAACAGAGAAGTTATTGACAAAATTAAGTTATATATAAAATATCTAAATAATAAGGATATAGAAAAAGAATGAAAAAAGGCAATAATAATACTAATACTTTTTAAAAAGGCTGAAAAAATTAAAAAATAAAACCTATCAGTCTTTTTTCAGCTATATATAGTACAAGATATTTATTAAGATAATTGCAAATAAATCAAGACAACTTTGGATTTAAGTCAACCAAAAAAAAAAAAAAGTGGCTCATATATCTGCCTGCTATATTATAACCAGGGATTCAAACTCAGCCAACTGAAATTTTTTCAGAACATAAAGGAAGTAGAATTTTTCTTTCAGGTAGAAAACCCATAGCCATTTCAAGTAGCCCTTCAATTTTGTTCAGTAAATGGATATCTATTGTTAGTTAGAGAATAAAAGTCCTAGATTAATATGAATTGATTCGATGAGTATTGATGAGTTAACTGTAAAAATAAAAAATAAATTATTATAATATAAAGCAAGTTCCATTATTAATAGGGAAATGGTCAAATTTTTGTAAATGCTGATTCTATACTATTTTTTATTTTAACCACATCCAAGCATTAAAAAAATATATAGAAAAGATCAATGAATAGGAACTATGATTTTGCACTGAATTAATTAGAAAAAAAAAACATTCGAATCCAAAATAAAAAATGTGTGACTAAAACTTTGGAATATAATATACGTCCAAAATATTTATCAAAATATTATCTACTAATTCAACCCCCCAAAACTTTTTAGAAAGCATTTTGTGAGTTAAAACAAAAGCAAAAAAGGTAAAATAAACAGAGATTATTTAAGTTATATACCATTTACAAACATTTTTCTAAACAATTCTTTATAGTTACAAGAAATATTACAAAAACTATCAAATAAAAAAATAAATAAAAAAGCTAAATATTAATATATTGAGATAGATTGATATAATCTAACTTTATGATTTAAATATTAAACTAAAGAAATAATATGTAGTTTGCAAACAAAGCAGGATTGGATTTAACATCATAGTATCAAATAAAAAGCCAGGTTCCAGAAAAAAAGAGAGAAAAGAGGATAATAATATTTTTTTTTATTTACCTATTTTTGATGTATGTGATATGCATTTTAAAAAAAAATTGGAAAGCTTTTCATAAAACTTAAAAATGATTACAATGTTATCAGAGGTAATGTAAGATTTAATTTTGTATAATGAAGAATTAATTTCATGATTTCTGCATATGAACGTTTTTTTTTTTTTAAATTAAATTATAAATCAAGATATAATGACCATAATGTAATTTTGTGGATATAAAATATAGAAATCTTTTTTTTTTTTTTACTTTCTCTTGTCTCATACTTTTAAATAAAAATAAAAAAACAACAACATTTTTTTCTTTTGCCTGAAAAAGGGAAGAAATTTTTATTTTTCATTTTTTTTTGATTGGGAAAGCGTTGTAATAAAATAAATTTCTTTTCAAGCTCAAAATAAAGAAAATTAATTTCTTTGTTTCTGAAAACACAGAAACCACATAACACCTTCAAATGTTGGTTTGGTTGACAACATGTAATCGAGGAAAGAGAATGCATTTCTTGCCAAACCAATAATGAAATAAAAACCTAGTTATATATTTTCCAAATAAAACTACCATCATTCTTCTAATCAACTTAATCATTAGTGTCAATCCTATGAAGGATATAAATATTGCTTTGAGATATGAAACAACATGGAATTATATAAAGACAATTTAATTCAAAAAATTTTGGAAGACCCAAAAATAAGTATACCAAGTTCAAGGGGTGCTGACAACAGACTGATCTAGTACGACATTTATTCCACTATTTAGAAAAAAAAAAAGTCTAAAGAAGTGATTTAAACAATCACAATTCAAACTAATTTTTGGGATGTGTGCACATAACATAAATACCTGAATCTTCGCAACTTAATTGCAATAGTATTTTATCATGTCTCGTGTTGATTTTTATTTGCTTTCATAAGTACTTTTTGTTCTTTAATATTGTAAGATTTTTATCAATGCATATATTATCATGATTTTTTTCTTTATTAATTGAATTGTGGGAAATTGATGTATTCATTTTTTGTTGAAATTATAAATATTATAATGATATTTTTTTTTGTACAAATAGATTGAGTTAATGACGGAACATGATATATGGTGTTGAGATTTTACCTTGTTTGTACTAACATCTGTCTTTTGATAACAAATTTTATTAATGCAAACATTTTTAGTCTCCATACTTAATGTTTGGTTACTAAATCAGGCTATGATAATGAAAAATATAGCATTCATTGTTTAATGATAGTTCTCAGAAGCAATCCTCCATTAGGAGACAGCATTCATTGCTTCATTTTTACACATAATCATTGATTTTTTTCCCATTTGTTTGTACTGTAATTCAAATTTGCAAATGTTTGTTCATCTGCATAATGAAATAGTTTCTTTCTTCTTTATAATCTAAAGCTGAGTGCACTTTCAGTGAAGTTTACTATAATCATAGCTCTCTTAAATTAATTATTGTAGCTGCTTTATTTATACTATTATTATTCATATTCCATTTGTTAGATAAATGCAAACTGTTTTCTCTTTTGTTTATTACGTTTCTATAGTTGGCAATAAACTACACCTCCTTGATCTTTCTTTTTTTCTGTTATCATGTACCATACACACTAGATAAACTATTTGTAGGTCATTGCTATGATCAAATTGTTTTTCATGGTCCCAAAAATCAGACTTATATAGGTTGTTTTTAGAATGGCTATATTGAGCTGCACTAATCTGGTTGAGATTATTTAACAAATGGAATATTTAAATGGGTGAATTTAAATAAAAATGCATGCATAATTACGGTATAAATAAAGCAGCAGCAATAATTAATTTAAGAGTTACGCTTATGATGAGCTTCACTGAAAGTACACTTAGCATTAGGTTATAAAGAAGAAAGAAATCACTGTGTTATGTTGGCCTTATGGAATAAAGTTTCTTAATTGAGTGCTCAGTAACAACCCAGAGTGTCTGAAAGTTGTTTCCAAACCAAAAGTTCCAAAATCCACCAATTTTCCATTTGTTATGAAAAGTGACACTTGATAGGATCACTCTGTGGTAGCAAACAGGGAAATATATATTGTTTCATTACAATATATATATATATATATTATAATGTTTGTGAAGTTTTCAAAAAAAAGATAAAATTAAGATTAATGGTAATGAGTTAAAATACACAATTATGAATACTTTAGTCAACTTATCAACGGATATGTGGAAATATAATGAATGAAATTAATCATGAAATTCAAAATTGGATGAAGTATTTTTATTAGAAATAATATCAAATACATACTACATACAGTGCCCCCAAAAAATGATTTTTAAAAATATATTCTATCTATGTTTATTTACAGATTTCAGACTTGGATATTTATTAGAAGAATATTATGGAGAACTACAGCTTGTATAGAAAAATATAAAGAGATGTTTATTAGGATTAACAAGAGTAGTTCAGATACAAATCATATAAGTGAGAAAATAAATATATATCATTGAACAGTGCTAAAAGAACTAAAAGGCTGGAAGAGAGTTTACAATAGATGGGCAACTAAAACATTAAACTGAATCTGAAGAAAATTTGAAACTCATGTAGAGTGATAAAATAATTTAACTTCCTGAAAAGAATTAGAGAAGCAAAAGTATTAAATTGCATTTGCATGCACTGCTTACTAAACATATTTTACTTCATTATATTATATATAATCCAAAGACAATAAGAATAAAAATATAATTAATCTATTACTTGAATATTATTCATCTTAACTTTAATACAGATATACTATATATAATATGATAAATATTATTTATTTAGCACTCTGCATGGATTAGTACAGTGATAAAGACATGAACTCAAGCTAAAAAATATTACATTCTCTAGCTGAAAAAAGCAAAAAATAAATAAATAAAAATCTGCTTTCAACCTGCCACTTAAAAGCTCAAATGCCAAATAAACTTCCCAAGCAATTAATTATATGATTATATATTTTTTTAATATTAATTTGATTGTGAATTTTGTCAAAAAATCACACTTTAAATAAAAATTATTATATGAATACAATTTAATGAACCAAAAAAATAATTGAACTTACAATACTTTGAAACCTTCATCATTAATTGAATCATCCTTCTGAGCATCATCATCATCTTCAATTTCTCTAAGTGGTCCCTGGTTAAAAGATTGTTCTAATTTATTGTACAAATCTGTTCTATTGTATATGTGGAATTCAAAGCCATTTAACTGGATAGAGAGTCGAGTATCCAAATGAGACATATCTGAAAAATAAAATTCAATATTAAACAATAATAATGAAACTAAAGAAATATATTTTATATAAATTAATGTATATACAATACATATGTTCATATCTTTTACCTATGAAAATCTTCATTTTAATATATATATACAAAGAAATTATCAATCGAAAAATGCAATTACAATATACAAAACGAATAAGAATATACAAAATCATAAAAAAGTGTTAGACAACTCTTTAACATTAAAACATAAAAAATGATTAACTTCTAGACTTTTATTATATGTATGTTATTATATAAAAGAAATTTATAAAATTTGAAAATTCTTCTGCAGTAAATTTAATTATATAATTTCTTTAAAAATAATTTTAATTATGTTTTCGTTTTCAATCATTTTTGCACTATTAGTATATCTATCATATAAAATAATGGATTCTCAGAGACTCATACATTTGTTATTTTTGTTTCTAGATTGTTTATAAAAACAACTTATTATATGACCCTATAAAAAATTAAAAAAAAAAAAAATCTTTCTAATACTTAGAATATGCTTAAAATTCAGGATCCCACATGCATTCTTTGATTTGCATCATATCTATGCCAACTGACTTCACATAAACATTCCACATACCAACTAATAATAAATTTTCATGATATATATCTTCATATTTAAAATATAAACAAACTATTATTTATTAATGTTTGACATTTTGGTATATAAATAATTTTATTTTTTAATTTCAGTTATTACAAGTGTTCTTTCAATATAGAGTATTTCTAGGATATATTTGTTTGGCATCAAAGAAATATGCATATATTTTGATTATGCGCAAACTTTATTCTATTTTAATTTCCAGCAATTTCTTGAATAGTTTTTTTATTTTTTAAATTATATATATACGATTGTAAATTTCTGCATCATGAATATATAAACACCCCCCCCCCATAAGGTATGTGTTTTATTTCATTTGAAAATTCATGAATATGTAAATTTCCCCCCATTATAAAGTGTTTTATTTCAAAAATTCACCATAACTGATGATGAGAGAATTAGTTGAAATTAATAAAATTTTCATTCTTTTCTTGAATATCTTCGATATTTATTGAAAATATAACAAAATACTAATTGAAACATCACATGATCACTATTTCATATGCTTACACATGCTGTTGTTGAGTATCAAACTCTCCAAACAGTAGTATCAACAAGTGCAAGCTTTCATAATCAATGGATGCAGGAATGTTTGTGGATAAAATCCCTATCTAGTGCCTATTCATCCAACAACTCCACACTAATCTCTAGCTTGTGGCTTTTAACTGTGGGGAGTTTTGGAATTAAGCACATTGCATCAAGAACTTAGGATCTAATGCAGCCCTCCAGCAGCCATCTTTTACTTATTTGGTTAACTATAAAGCTAGGAGTCCAAGATGAAAACACTATAATGTTTCCAACAATTCATTTGCTTGTATAGTCATATAGATCTGAATTCAGTTCAGTATCTATACATTTTGGTGTCTTTGGTTTTTCAAAAACCAGTCATTACCCTATTGGCAGCACAGGTACAAACAATCAAAACATCACATGATCACCATTTCATATAATTACGCACACTATTATGAAGAGTACCAAACTCTCCATATAATAGTGCCACCAAGTATGAACCTTTGTAATCAATGAATGCAGGAAGGTTTGTACATAAAATACATATCTAGTGCCTATTTATCTAACATTCCCAGACTAATTTCTAGCTTGTGGCTTTCATCAGTGAGGAGCCTTCAATTTGCAAGTCCTGCGTCATATCTTAGGATCTAATGCAACCTTCCAGTAGCCACCTTTTACCTTCTTGCATCCATTGATTATGAAGGCTTGCACTTGTATGGAGAGATTGGTACTCTTATTAACAGCATGTGTAAGTATATGAAATGGTGATCATGTGATGTTTTAATACCTGTCCTGCCCATAGGTTAATGGTGACTATGGTTTTTGAAAAGCCAAAGCCACCATGAGTTCAAATTTAAGTTTGGGTTAGAAACATTAAGATGTTTTCAAATTGGGCTCCTAGCTTTATAGTTAACTGAATAGGTAAAAGGTGGCTGCTGGAGGATTGCATTAGATCCTAAGATCTAGGTGCAGTGCTCTTAGGTCCCAAAATCCTCACTGATGAAAGCCATAGGCTAGAAACGAGTCAGGGGATGTGGGATGAGTATGCACTAGATAGAGATTTTATCTTCCTTCATCCATTGATTATGAAGGCTTGCACTTGGTGGCACTACTGTATGAAGAGTTTGATACTTTTAAAATACTAATTGATAAAAATGGTTTTAAATCTATGTCTAATGTCTTATTGTGACCTATTACCTTTTAATTTTTTATATTTGAAATTCAAAAAACCCCCCTCTCCCATCAATCCCCAATAATTTTTTAGCATGTTGTATTGCAATGAATCAGAGAGCAGATGGTGAATGATATTTCATACTGACCTTGTACATTTTTTTTCTGTGAATGATACAAATCTCTTATTTTAAAATTATTTTCTAAGATGTCTTTCTAGTAAAAAAAAAGAAAAACTCATATAATTTCTAAACTTGTTACTCTATAAAAAGAAAAACTATGTAAGATAGTCATGCTATATTGTTACCCAAGATGAACTGAAGTGTCAAATGACTTTGAAGAACTGGAAAATCCAAAAAAAAAAAAAATGAAACAACAATCATGAGACTTTGGGCTTGTAAATTCTATAGCAAAGCTAAAGAAAAATTAAAAAATATATTAAAATTTGAGTCACCTTAAACATATTACATATGTAAAAGATATTCCTTGTGAACTATTTTCTCAACAAGCTTTGTTCAGGGCTAATTTTTTTTGCCTTCTTAGAAGAAAGTTGTAACAATAAACTGAAAATTTAATGAAATTCAGGTGGATAGAGCATGTTCTGTAAATTAAAATTATTATTCTGTTTGTTGTTTTGTACAAGAATCCCTTAACTCTCATTTTCTTGATATGTCTATGAGAGTTTTATCAATTGTCCAATACTTTTTCATTCTTTTTACATCACTTATGCACTTGCCACAATGCTTTTTATTAATTTGTCTGACAATTTTGCTTGTTCAGCAATCTTCTTCAGAACTTTTTTCTATTTCTTCACTTATTTACAATTAAAAATTGTCCAACCACAAAAAAGTTCAATTTTTTAGAATTTATTTTATATTTTTATTGTTTCACAGATCAGTTCCAGTTCAAAGTTGCAGTCAACACACTTTATTATAGACTATGAATATATTAAAGTAAAAGATTTTAATTTAACTATTGAAACAGACAGATCGAAGAACCGATCTTCGTTTCATGTGTTTTAGGTACGGTAATTCGAACCACTATCTGCCCGCAGTGAGATTTGTCTATTTTCAGTCATAATAAAAAAATTAGTTATATATTTTATGTTTTGTAAATCAATAGGTAAGATTCCGTATATAAATGTCACAAACCATGAGATAATATTCGTGTGTGCGTGGTTTGTGGATTTATATCAATTTAATTTAAAGTTTATTGCGGGCGTATTTGTTTGAATTTTAGTTTTTTTAAAATTGTACAAAGTCGTTTAAAAATACTGATCAAAAGTCACATTCCTTTGATCAGTGTTTTTAATTAAAATCTAAATTACACAAATGTACAGAGTAATTAAATTGTATTCGAAATTAGATAAGAAATGTAGATTTGTAATTACTGTGTCAATTTAAAAATTGCGTATCAAAGTAAAAGAACAATGGGAATGGATAATTAATGTGTATGGTCAAGCTGGATGGCTGGAAGCTAGAGAAAGTAGGAGGAGCTTAAACACAAAACCCAGGCGGAAAGGTCAATCGTGGCCATCTTAGAGAAAAACTTATTCTAACTTTTGACGTGGTTGAGAGAAGTAGTCTTAAGACAGCACTGCAGCTGCTAGAGTAATTCCTAGAACTTTGTTAAGAAGCTCACCTGTAAACCGCAATGTTGATGGGCTAAGTGACAGGAGCTGATCTCTGTCCTGCCAAATTGAATCTTCGTGCCGCTGACTGATCATGTTGTTTGTGCTTCATAGTTTCCAGCTTCCAATCTCCAAATTGACAATGCCTTGCAAATAACTTTCAAAATGCGCGCCTACGTTCGTCGGAAATATCAATCGGGAAAAGCCAAGCCGGATGAAGAAAGAAGAGTAACTGTGTTACACGAACTTTTAACTTTCTCCCGAGTTTAATGTGATCAATCAAATAAATTACATGTAAGTTTTTATGTCGTTTATAATGCTATTGTTTAACCTGTCAGTAAATTTTCTTTTCTTTTAATCCTCCGCTCTAGTCTTTAGAAATAAGTTATAAAAATTGTAATTAAGAGTAATAATAATTCAAATGAATGCATTTATATTTTTTTTGTGTTGCGTATTCCATAAACAAACGATGCCAATAGTAATATTTCCCAACTCTGTGTAAAACTAGTGTACAATAATGATCAAGTTATTTTAAAAGTAAATTTCGTTTCCTGAATTAAATATTCTTTTATATTTCGAGTTGGTAAATGTTAAATCTTTTTTATTCTAGTTTAAGTTGTCATATAATTGCAATCTAAGGTTCAATGCAAAATATATATATATATTGATTTTAAAGTGTTATATTAATGTCATGTATGATATGAGAAATAACTCACTGTATAATTTAATACTATCGCTATCGCCTGTCAACCTGGAGGGCCAAGGGTTTCAGAGTAAATTTAATTAATTATTGTTCTCGCGGTCAGTTTAATTCCGCTATATTTTATTGGGATAAGGATCTCAGCCTGTGGCGTAGAAATAGACGAATAGATCCAGGTTTTGTATAATTTCTTTTAAAAATCCACTTCAAGTACTCGTCCTTGATGTCTGTGGCAATGCCTTCCCTTCGCTGAAGTTAGCGTCTCGCCATTCTACCATTGGGGATTGAAAGCAGTTTCTTTCCCAGGTAATCTCTTGGATCACCGGGTTCGAAATGATCCCGGCTGGTTGTCGTGTCCCGGAGCTACTTGGGGGCATTAAGCCTTGTCAAAGTACAAGCCGCCCGGTATTCCGTTAATGCACCGCAAGTGATTACTGTAGGGCTCTTGAATTAGGCAACCACCAGTACATCCATCTTCCATGCCGTATTTATATAAAACCACCTCCAACTGTCCATCTACGTAACGGCTCGAGGCTATCCGAATAAAATAAGTTAATAAAACCCTTTTTGATAAATATCTTTTCAATGCTTAAATACTCTGATTCTCTTAGCCACCCGTCAATCATTTAACTACACAGCTATTGGCATGAGTTTGTTCACGAGATAAAATGATTGTTAAAGACTAGTAGCTAAATACAAGAGGATTCATGGAAGTTTTACCGTACTGTTGAACGTTATATTTATATGCTTTCTAATTTCCTTATTAAACACTTTATTTAATCTAATTTTTGTGTCCTCCACCTTATTACTCTCTAAGTCTAGGTAGTCACTTACTGTGTGTATTGGCAACTTAAATATATACATTACATGAAGGACCGTTCCAATATCTAGAGTATAATAAATATATCTATCATTAACTGTAAGAATTAGTCTATGTTCTGAGCTGAGCTAGAAAAGGGATAACCCCATGCTGTTGTAAAGTCATCATCGGTTAGTCATACCGGGGTTTGGGTTTGAATTCAGTTGGCGTTTTGGAATTTATTCTTAAGCGTAGGCTGGGTTTGAACTCGGGTACTGTGTATGATTAAGCGTGGTGGATTTATACCGGTACACTATTATGATTTCATTTTCTTTTTTTTTTTCCAGTTTGAAAAAAACTATGTAAATATATAAATTGTTGTTTATAAAGATGATATATATATACAGTATATGTATTTTTTTTTTTTAATTATTTTGGAAATTTGGACTTTAAAAAAAAAAAAAGTTTTTCTTTTATCGAGTTTTATAAATTGTTTTAAATAGATGCTTTTTTTAACAATTTTATTTTTAATAAACTGATATAGATATAGTATATTTTTCATAAGTGTGTCCTTTATAACTGAATTATTTATGGCAGACAAAAATCATTAGTACATTAAACCTATAATTTACAGAATATTTTTTATGAATTTGAGGAGATTAATACCAGCTAATAGGTTTAGTTTACATTTCTTCCATAAATAAGTTTAAGCAAGTTATCTCAATATCTTAAAAAAAAAAAACCCAACAATAAGCTAAAAAAAAATATTTTTTTTTTGCCGAAGTGTAAATTATTGTTATTCTGTTAATAATTCAGTACAATTTAGAAATTTATTGTGAGAAAAAAACCTTAAGATATACAAATGATATTCTCAAGGATTAAGGTATACTATATTCAGGATAATTGAAAAAAATGTCAAAAGATACTCATAAGTATTTCAATTATTATAAAGCTTGAATCTTTCTAGATTATGCGAATAGTCATACTTAAAAATGAAGTAAAAGCTATAGTTAAAACATGCTATTGTAAAATTTGACAGCTTTCAGAATGGCATAGGAATTAAAGCTATATATTATCACATTATTTAATTAATGTGACTACTGAATATAATAATAATAAGCCACATTGAAAGAAGGTAAATATGAATTAAAAATCAGTAAAAAGAAACAAACTTTTATAGATTTATAATATTGTACTTATTAGGAAAAAAAATACAATGCAATAAGATAGGATTACAGCTAAATATATATATATAAATGTGACAATAGAAAAGCAGATGATGTTAAAATTGATGAAAAAAACATAAAAAGATTTTGATAACTTTTGTTCTCTTTGATTTAATCATCAATAATATTCATAAAGTAAGAGTTTCATTGCAGATTGATATACAGAATATTTAAAAACAAGTATCAAATAATCTCACATGTTAAGAAATTTTCAGCTATGCCCTCTGTGAAATAAATGTTTAGAGCCTATAGCCTGTTTTGAGATGCAAACTCTGAATGTTTATTTCACAAAGGGTTTAGTTGAAAATTCATTAATGTCTGAGGTAATTTGATAATTGATATTTATTTCAGATAGTGATCTACACTAGAAATATTTAAAAACAAAGATCAGAGTCATTCAATTTATGATATGCAATATAAAAGTTAGATAATGAAAAAAAAAGATGGAAAAAATACTGATGTTATTTGAATTTTAATGTTGGTAAAAACTTTAGAAATAACATAAACAACAAAAAATTGAATGTGTTTGAAGCACAAATGACCAAGATGAAAATGTCTTATTTTGATCATATTATGAGATGATCTAATTCATTAACAAATGCATATTGTTTGAAAAAGTTGAAGAAAAAAAAAAGGATAATTAGACATAATATGGATAGACTCCATCTTTAAAATAATGAATAGAGAAATCTGAATGCAAAAATGACAAGTCATTCTGAAATAGAACTTGTATGATAATCAGAGTTGACATTATCTTGACACATAATAATACTTTTTTAATTTTTGTTTTGCTTATATTAAAAAAATCATTCTACTAATACTAACAGTGTTGTTGAAATTAATTGTTTACAGTTTCAACTATCTTCAGGAGTTCTAAAATACAAATGCATTCTTATTTTTAATGTATAACTGTATATATATTGAAATGTATAATGTATTATTCCTTTCAATAATAATATTAAAAAATTCAAGCAATTAAACTGTGTGCAAATCAATCAATTTGCATTATAAAATAAAAATGGAATGAGTTGTCTAAAAATAAAAGAAAGTAAAATTTATATAAATCAACTTCTCTTTTCTTATTCAAATTGGATTCTTACTTTGTTCAAACCCATCAGACTTTCACTATGTTTAGTGAATAAAAAATATGAACACCGCCAGCCACTAATCTAACCTGGAAAACTCGACATTTTACTTCAAATAATTCCGGTGAAAAATTGAAAAACAATGCTTATTTCAAATGGCAGAGTTGGAGTTTATGAAAGCATATAATGGTTCCACATTTATGAAAGCATATAATGGTTCCACATGAATTGTTTTAATATTGTCAGAAGGAAGAAATAAATTACAGTTATATTATTTTATAAGTTTTATACTTAAAACAACTGATTGAACTTCATCTTAACTATTTTGAGTTTGTAATTTAGCTTGCCAGTTTTTTTAAAGAAAAAAAGTTTTGCTCTGTTATTATATATGTCGACATTTTGTAAAGAATTTTTCATTTAATATCTAAAATACCTGTTGACCAAAATGTTATTTTGTAGAAATTATCAATAGTGAAAAAAATTGTGATATATCATATAAGAACATTATGTTAACATTTTGTAAGAACTTTCTGTAATACATGTTAAGCATACATTATTTTGTATAAATTGTCAGTTTAAAAGGAAAGAAAAAAAATAATGATAATGTAAATTGTAATATTCGCACATAAATTGTTCAGGAGTTATATAATTATAGTTAATGATGTAATTGTATCCATCGGATTCATTCACTTGTAGTTAACCTTATATTTGATTACTGCGAATTAGATTTTGTGTGGGTGAATTTATAATGTATATATGTACTTGTTTGTTCACTATCAAACAATTTACATATATCTGTATCCATATGGCAGAATACATTCCTATCTAAAATTTTCATAAATTAGAGATCAGTCTCTGAATGAGCCATCCCTGTATAAGTTATAGTTTTATTGAATGAGGATTAGGATCTAGAAAGAAAATTGTGTACAAGATCCGTGTACATGTTTTTTTGGTTACATCAAAAGATTACAAAGTTATCAGTGGATTGATATGAATGTTAACAGATGTAGTAAGTCTAATACATGATCCATGTTGCAGTTTTAATATTCAAGTACCAAACAAAAGTATAAACTATATCCAATTATATGACTGAAATTTTTTTTTGTCATAATCTATTCATTTTATCATTTTCTTCTGTTGAGGAATTTTAAATGGTTCTTTGCAACTGTTGTGGTCTTTGTGTTAATAAAACAGACACTTATGCATTATTAATAAGTTTCCATTCTTCATGATGATTGTTACTACAAATATACGATCCCTTCTATTAAATTTAATTCTCTCCATTTGAACTATTTGAATAATTCCAAATATCCTTATTTATCAATCATTTCAATCATTTACAACATATTTCTAAAAAAATATATAATAAAAAACACAGATATCAATAATTCTGTGAATATCCAAAATAAAGCGATTGAATTATAAACTTGAAGAATCAATATTTATGCATTCTTACTGAAATAAGTTTATATCTGGTAATTAATAAATATACTCGCAGAAAAGTTAGTTTTTTTTTTTAATATTTAGCTTTATTAATACTGATATAAAGAACTTGTAATCATGTCATTATCCACCGTGAATACAATATATTGAATATACTCAAAGCATGTTAGGTAGTAATAAAGCTAAATATTAAAAAAATTACATTCTGTGAATATATTCAGTAACTACCAGATAATATGTTGGCTCAGAAAAGAAGAAAATTAGTAATAAATGAAATAAGTTTAATTACTAATTTTATATTTTCAAACAAATAAAGCTATTTTTCCATGTATGTATATTATTTTATAATTTATAAAACATAAAATATGATAACAACAATTATCAAATGTATATTATAATAACAATAAAGTATCCTAATCAAAAGAAAAAAGCTTAGAAAAAACTTTAATGCAATAACAGACTTCATATAAATAAATCTTAACAAAATACTTTAAATAAAAACTATTAAAGACTTTATGTATTATATTTAGCTTCAATGCATGATTTAACTCAAAAATCGCAGAAATTAATTATTTGTTTTTAATTTTTTAACATAAAAATATCTAACATTTTATGGGATATATTAGAATGTGTATATATGTTACTGCTTTTGATAGAAATAATATTAAATGAAAATATACCTATATGATTGAAAGGACAGATTTTAATAAATGTTTAATAACACAAAAATTGCAGACCCCAAAAATGTATGAAGAGATAACAAAATGAGTAATTACAGTAAGAGGATTGAACAAGCTGAACTGTAATCCATAAATCTTTTAGCTCTTGTGTCCGCCAGCCCTACATCAAATCATGCAGAGACTATGAAGAGGAATTAAAAGCAAAATACATAAGTAATAGAACAAATCAACTAAATTAAGAAAGTAAAATGGAACTAGGCTGGTTATATCATTATACCAGATAACAATATATGAACAATTGAAGTCTTAAAATGGATTACAAGAGAAAGATAAAAAAAGTTTCTGGATTAATAAAAAGAGATGAAGGTATTGATCAGAGAAACTGGCTTAAAATGAAAAGATTATTTTGAAATTGTGCCGTATACATATAAATATTGTACTGGAATAGTTTGAAGACACCAAGATTTCATTAGTTTAAATATATAAGTTCTTAGTGTTTTCACCCAAATTTTTATATCAGTATGATGTAGTTATAACGAATAGTTTGGGTACTCTGATTCAGGATAGGCTGATTAATATTCATCCCCTTGAGGCATCACTCAGTGCCCCACCCTTACAAGATCAGCCTATGGATTCTAGAATCTCTCATCCATCGAGGGAAAGTCCACCATTAAGCTAGCTCAGAGATAAAACAAAACAAATTATTTGCACCATTACTCTGTGCATATTTACACCTCTATATATTAATAATTAATGGTGATGAGATCACTCACACCTTCCTCCATAACCACCAAAAAGAAACAGATCTATATACATATTCATTCACTAAGACTATTGTAAATACTAAAATATATTATATATTGATTCATATTCTACCTATTATAACTTATTAAAATTATCCCTTTCACCCTTTAATGAGATTCATAATTTATCTTTACTTGATGGTGACCTATGAGCAACAATCAATAAGTTTTATGATTCATAGATAACCATATAAGCTGTTTATTTTCAACATCTGATTCAGTTTATTCCAAATTTCCCAAAGAACAGTTACATCACAAAATAATAAATAAAGATAGCATTATTGAAAGAATTAATGAATATTCAATAACTAATAACAATAAGAAATGAAAATTGAAAGTATTACACATATACAATTATAAAATTTAGTTGCCGTTTCATATAGTGTGAATAATTTGGTCGTGCTATGATATTTATATAAGTAATAAATAAAAAAAAATGCACATTTCCACATCCCTCTTGTCAATGATATAATAATATACACAGCCCCTAGCTGGATGATTCTGTCTAAATATTGAAACAGTAAGATTCGCATTCGAATCTTAAGTTTCACCTTTTTCTATCGTCTCTCACTCACCACTCTATCCTACCCAAATTTAAACTTTTTTGGTATTGAATTGTGTGTGTAGCAATATTAAAAATGTATCAATATATGTAAAATTCACCGTAAACACACACACGTTTCGATAACAAAATTTAAAGCAATAAATAAAAATAAATGATGTAGTTTGTATTTCTCTTTTAGTTATATAAAATATATAATTTTAACAATTTATTTTAAATTATAAAGTTCGTTATTTATTGCTGTGTTTAAATTTCTTATTTAATAATAATATTAGAAAACTGATCATAATCTAAGTAAAAGTAAAATAATTGTATATTCCCTTTTGTATTTGAAATTCTAAAAGTAATGGTCGGTGAGAGATAATAGATTAATTAAAAATAAAAATTCCCTAAAATATTTAATTCCAAAATCTAAATGTAAAAATTAAATTGAACAATGGAAAAGCAGCTTTCTATATAAATTAAACGTATAAGAATGTATTGATTATCCTCGGGGCAAATGATTGAATCCAAAAATAAAATATAAAAAAAAGTTAAAAGATCTTTCGGAGGACTTTCTCAGAACTTTCAGTTAAAACTTTAGCTGTGCTCTCGATCAGTTGAGTCTCCAGATATATATATTAATTCACCTACCCCAGTATGGATGAGTAGAAAGCGCCAAAGACTATTCTCCCTGGAGATGGTCGATCGTATGCCGCGAACCTACACATGTGCCCTCCACAAAATCAACCAAAAGGATCTACTGTCCTAAACAATTAGAAAGCTGCTGTTGCTGTTAAATTAAATGAATCATCTAAATGCTGGAAATAACGGCTACTTCTGAAATCATGAACAATTTGCTACTGAACTACTGAACTTGAAAACTTCATATAAACAGATACCTGTATTCAAATTCTCTAGAGTATTCTAAATAATCACGCTATAGCTCACTCTATATAACTTGTAAACTATAACTTGTAAAATTATAATCTGTAAAACTGAATTTAATTATTAATTCATTCTGTAAATTTCTTTAATAATCTAGCTTGCCTAATTCTATCTTTCTTGGGTACGTATTTCTAAAATTTACATTTTATTATCTAATTATAGCATGCTCATAATTTTCTAAATATAAATCCATGATTGCTTGAAACAGTGGATGCGTGTCAAATCCTCACTAATATTTACTTTCATAATAAATTATTTAATATTTTCATATAATCGACACACATTCAATGCCTCATTTATTGTAATGCAGGGGTCTACTACTTAACAAATGGCTGACATATTAGTTATTAATACTCCCCTAGTTTACCTATTGTTTTTATATTTTATTAAAATTTAATTAATAATTCCGTAAATTGCATTTCTTTGAGAGTCATAAACATTCTTTATTAAATGTTGATGATGTAGGGCCGAATCATAAAATATATTAAATGTTAGCATAATAGTCTGTACATTATACATGTGTTACATTTTAGAGACGCGATGACCTATTACAAGCTTTGAATATACTCCAGATTCTTTAGGATTGAAATTAATCCCAGTCGTCCTACACAAGCGGACATAATAAATGCTCCCGTAGGGCTTGACGACAGTCACGCAGTTAGGAGGTAATTGTGGCACGAACCACTTGCCCCTAATTATGCTTATGTGACACCTTACCTTTTGGGCCTACAGCAAACGCCAGCCCGTTGTTTAAACTCATTCACGGCTTTGCAGTTTGAATATACTGCCACTTTCATATCGCCTTTCTAGACGTACCACGTGTTTCTTCGTATTAACTTTATTATTCAATGTATAATTCCGTCCCTGCATTAGTAACATAACTCACTCTCAAATAAATGTCCGTCCATAGTAATTTATAAATATCTTATTTAATTAAATAAATATATGTCTGCTACTACTATTATAAATCCTAATTTAGACTCTTGCATTGCAAAGATATAAATCCCGAAGGCATGCTCTTGAAATACTTGCTCGAGAATTTAGGCAACTAGATTACGTCAACTATATAAATAAATGTATCTTTTTCATATCTAACAGTATCGGAAAATCCCGCTACTGATATTTTAAATCTTACTACATATCATTAATTAGATGATTTAATATAAAATGTTTTAAATAAATAATTTCAAACTATACGTCTGCCATCACATCTTTATTTATTCGATACCCATTCCATATGTTTCCTCGATTCTTTAAATATAAATGTTTAATATTAATGTTATTATTATTGGCTAACTCGAAATAAAATTCTTGATTCTCTTGCATCTCCCTGACCCCCATGCCTAAAGAAATATTTACTAGTGTAGCATCAGATGCGTTGTTTCGTAGATTGTATTGTGGAACCGATAAACTATGTTCGAACTCAGTACTACGGGTGGCTTCGCTACCTAGATGGTGCTGCAGTTCTGTGTGGTGGTCGAATTCTGCACTATGTTAACAAATCACATGTTTCTGACCATTACAGTATGCTTAAGTTAATCAGTATCCATTCATCACTCCTGTCTACTTTCTACATTCTGAATAGATACAAAAAAAAAATTAATCTCTCACCTGACTATTACCATTTCCATATCCCCCTTTTTCATTTTAGACCTGTCCATAACTGACATACATCCATGCTCACACATGTTATCGAAGTTTAAACCTTCCTATCATAAAATGTTTATATTCACATCACCCCACCCCCCACCCCCGAAAAATGAACAACTAGTTTAAAATGAAATACATAAGGATAAACCAAAAGACATGTGTTTAAATCGATATATAACATTATTAATAAAAATTAAAATTAAAGCAACTAGCATAATAGTAAGATAACATTTAGTGATAATAAGACCCCAAATCGTTAATATTTTGTTTGATATTGGATCAGAGAAGAAAGGAAAAGTTCAAATAAAATGACAATAGTTATTAATAAAAAATTTTGTTTCACATTACAGATTACTTGGGCTCCTGCATTTGGAAGCAGTGTTAGTAAGGCAATGATCACAAACAAACAAAAATGGCTTTCAAGTTTACAATACATTTGAGTATATATGCTGTACTGATTAAGACATGCAAATGTCTTTCAATTATGTTGATTACTGCTTCCCAAAATCACAGTTAAGATGAAAGTGTATTTATGGTATAGTCATAGACAGATCGCTGTTTGGCCATATTCATCGGCAATCATGAATTTAAATCAAAGTGGGCTTTCTTCTTGCTTTCTACTTCTCTGATGTTTACTTCCCCACAGTGGAGTGAGATAAAAAGCCCTGCAGACCTTGGAAGTCATCACTTCTGTGGTCAGCCTTGGATGTTTCTTTATTCTCCCTTCCATTCATATGTGCTAGAACTCCCAGTGGCTTCCAGCCCTCTGAACAAAGTAATCTACAGTCTTAGCAAGGCATTTCTTTTTTTAAAAAAATTATTTTCACAATAAAAGTTCTTTTTTCTTAAATGAGTTGGCAACATCAGTTCACATGTACTACTTACACTAATTCTCACTTGAACATCAGTCCGCAATAATAATCCTGTCCCAGCTTCTCTCTTGGTATTTATCTGTTTTGTATTACTGATGTCACTCATCTCTTTACATCACCAATTTCCTAATGAAAATCTGTAATTCAGATATTTACTATTCATTTGAGTGCCTTAAAATGTCTTTATCTTGTAACTGCTAATCTATAATTAATTGACAATTGAGTCTAAAACTAGTTTTTGGTGCTCAAACAGCAATCATTTCTCTTTAATATTTCATGCTTGCTAATGAGTTTTCTCTCCCCCCCCCTCTTTTTCTTAAAATATTAAAATATATAATAAAAAACCACCACACTGAATTATATCATGAAAGACTAACTGATTTTCCTGACTTATATGAGGCATCTGTCTAAGTCAAACCATCCTTGCACACACATATGCCCACACTCATAGCCCAAAAATTGATTTTCTAATTGCCAGCTAAAACTAAAACACATACTACGTTTTAACTACATTTTGTTTTCTTCCCTATATTCTATTAGCGATTATCTTTTGTTAACAAAAAATGAAATGTATATGGTTGAAGAAATATAATTAAAAAAATTTTTTTTTCTTTTCCCTTCTTTCTCCCCCATCTTTCCCTCTTTCTTTTTGGAATTATTGGGGTCTCACTTGGGTTTAGCATTAATATCCTACAATATATATATATATATTATAACGGTCGGTGGTGATGATGAAGTTTACCAGTCTTAGCCCATCTGCCAACAGAGCGCCACTAGGCTACTTTGAACCTAGAAAATTTATAAAGTCGACAGATACGCGCTGTTAAGACTGCGACCGCCAGCCCTAGTCACTTGCTCAAGTAGACACAGAAACTTATATATTTAATTAAAATATACTTTTAATAATAAAGAATAAAAAAAAGCAATCACTGAGTATTAATACTACAAAAAAGATTTTATTTACGTATATAATTAATAACACACAAACTTTAAAATTATATTTTATGTTTCATTAGTTTTTGTTTTTTTTTAACTTTTATTTTAAATTTTAGAATGTTGAGTATAGATGAGCTACCTAGACGCACTCACAAAATTTTCAAATCATTTGACTCCAGACTAAATATCCGCAGCCACACCAATACTCGCTTCCAGATATATATCAGTAACCAATGCAATGTGAACATGTTAGCATAGAATCACGTTGACAGGAATGTGCGTCTGAACAGCGTGATATTATTGGAGAAGACATGGCCTTCGTCCCGCAGGAATGTGCATCTGTCAGGCGAAGGAAACATGCATATAAAATAATAAAAAGAAACCCTATGTATGGATGGAAGAGCGGTCTTATCTTGCCGGCTTATCGTCCAAAATCCATAGAGCTGGAATGGGTCAATGGCGCAGGAAATACGTCTGCGTCCATTTCAGCGGTATGACTGCCTCTTTGGGGTCATGCATTCAGTTGGGCATGTTGCCCTGTATGCTAAACACGCTTCACATTACATTAATATAAATGTCCATATATCTCTCCACCAGCATTAACACAACTATGAAACAAATAGTCCGAAATCAAAACCCCTTTAAACTAACATAAATTTAAACTAGTCTAGCAGCCATCTATACTCAACTAAAATTTAAATCATTTTATTTATTTAATAACAAGAAAATATTTAGTTTAATTAAGGTTTTAAAATCATTTTTAAGATAACATTTATATTTTAACTTTTTTTTTTTACTACAAATTTATATAACCTACTTTTCTTTTTAAATTTAATAATGCACAAATAATAATATACGTTTCTATTTTTAAATTTAAGTTTGCAATCGCAAACCCCTACCTTATTACAAACAGATATTAATTAAACATGAATAATAATAAAAAACTATATATTTTAAAAGATTACGTTAACTTTTGATCAGAGTTTTAAAATGGCAAAGTTTATAAAAGATAAAGTTCAGGTTTGTTCAGGAAAGAAAGTTTATAGTTCATTTTTAGAAACAAATAAAGTTCGAAGATCTTAAATTTAAGAGTTTATATTTGATATTTCAATTATTTATAAATTATACTTTCCTTTGTCCAAGCTGGTTCCTTTGTGACGAAGATCTATGAAGACTTATAATGATTTCTGAAGACGTTTTATGAAGACGGTTCCAGTGGTTCGATCCTGGGATCCATGAATAGAAAAGCTACCTTTGGCCGGCCACACCGAAGGAAGCCGTTTGACGCTGACTACATTCTTAGTGACGGTGACAATAGCTTTTTAAGAATTTTCTGCTTTCAACAAAGACAATTGAATTTAAAGTTTTAATTTTCTGATTCTCTCCAATTAATTATTCCCTTTGGATTTTTCTTTTTATAGTCGTCGGGCACCTTATCTCTGGAATGCACAGATCCATCAAACATATTTCATTATTTATATTTTATTGGTTAATTCAGTTTGTGGCCAAGTAGATTTTGGGTTTATGGCTAAGTAAATTTTTCCACTGAGGTCTGTGTCCATATCTATGGGTGGGAAAAGCAAGTCTTTTGTTTCTATTTCATAATCATTTTCTTTTCCATGGTCATTTTTCCCTAAGGATCTGTTTGTAATTTTTCTTTTTAAGATTAAAAACTCTTCGCTATTATTAAAAAAAAGTTTTTTTATTATATATTTTATTTAAAGATTCTTTGCTTTGATTCTATAATTTTTTTTTTTTTTTAAAGCTTATTTTAATATTTAAATCAATCTAACGTATTAATAAATTAATAATTCGTTATTTGTGCATTTTGACAGTTTGTTTTTAATTCTGTATTAGATAAAAAAAGTTACTATTAAAATTTGAATGTAACGCATATATATATATATTCCGTTACAATATATATATATATGGGGCAAAATATGTTTTACAAAACATAATAATGTTTTTGGGAGCAACCGTATTTAATAAAAATGTAAGAATAATAATCACCAACATTTTGACACAACGACACCATTAACTGGATATGGGCAAGTGTTATCTTGCCATAACATCAGTCATTTTTAAGCCAATAAACATCACATGATCACCATTTCTTATGCTTGCTTATAACTGCTGTTAACACAGGAAAAACTCTCCATACAGTATTGTCACTTAGTGCAAGCCAGAGTAATCAATGAATGCCAGAAGGCTTGTGCATAAAATCCCATGTAGTGCCTACTCATCCAATATGCCGGACTAGTTTCTGGCTTGTCGCTTTCGTCAGTGAGGAGCCTTGGATCTGAGAACACTGCACCTAAATCTTAGGATCTAATGCAATCCTCCAGCAGCCAACTTTTATCTCTACTTAACTACAAAACTACGAGTCTTAAATTGAAAACACAATATTTTGTAGTTAAGTAGAGATAAAAGGTGGCTGCTGTAGGGTTGCATTAGATCCTAAGATCTAGGTGCAGTGTTCTCAGATCCAAGGCTCCTCACTGACGAAGGCCACAAGCCAGAAACTAGTCTGGGGATATTGGATGAGTAGGTACTAGATGGGGATTTTACGCACAAGTCTGCTGGAATCCATTGATTACTCTGGCTTGCACTGAGTGGCAATACTGTATGGAGAGTTTTGCCTGTTTTAACATCAGTCATTTTTATTATTTTTTATTTTATTAATATCGTTGTTCCGAAAAATCATTATTACATTTTAAATAAGCATTTATTTATATAGCGCAATGTTTATAATTGTAATACATTAATGTATTATTATTACATTTTATAAATATCCAACTAACAGAAATGTTGATTTGCAGAGTACTCCCAAGTAAATATAAATCCATAATATTGCAAGCCAATATTCAGTAAATAATTCGACCATTACTGATCCACAATATATATATATATATTATAATGGATGGTAAGGATCAGACAATTCCCAGTCTTACCGTTTCTGCTGTACAGTGTGCCACTAGGCTATTCGAACCTAGAAAATTTATAAAGTAGACAGATATGCACTGTTAAGGATCCTACTTTTATTTATATATTTTAGCATAACCGCCAGCCCTAGTCACTAGCTCATAGAGTAGCAGAGATTTCAAACATTTATTAAATATATTTCTTTTAATAAAGAATAATAAATAAAAAAATAACTAGATCACTGTCAGTATTAATAACACACAAAAATATTTTATTTAAGTATTGTACCGGATGGTTCCGCCGAATGAAGTATACTTACACATATATATGTTTTGCTGGTTTCAAACTTCTTCATAATACATTTATAATCTTATAAATGTTACGTGAACGAACTGGCACGTTCGAGCAAAATGGGAGATATTATTGATAGCTTTAACTATCAACAATGGCCCACTTCGGCTGCTACATTCAAACCCCTACTATCCAAACACTTTATTTGTTTCGGAATAAACTCCGGGCACCAGCTATCTATTCAGAAGAATAAACAACGTATTTGGTCAGTAGGCTCATAATCCAGCGCTCGAAACGATCCCAAAAACTAGCCCAGTCTAATTTTAATCAGTAATAAAATATAGAAAAAGAATTGATAAAAAAGAATTGACCGACAAATAAAGTTTAATTTTAAAGACAATTTATTAACTAACATTTACTAATTTTAGACATTTTTATAAATCTAAATAACACACACATTTTAAGTTAACATACTATAATATATTTTATGAGAGGCATCAATAATTTTTGACATTTAAATTATCTAACATTCACAAACACGCACATCGATAGTTCATTTTATGCATGCTTATAAAGTTCAAATTACTTGTCTCTGTAGGATTTACAAATTACAGCGGTGGCTACTACATATAAATGAGAATAATAAAATGTTTTACCTAGGATTTTTGGAACGTGGACGTAGAACTTCATTTTCTTTAATTGCTGCTTTATGTGAGAATATTTCCAGCCGGCTGGGACGTATTGAGGAGTTTGATTATTCTTCTTGATTATTATTTCTGGAGAAAGTTGAATATTGACGGAGGATTTGAGCTGTTAAGTAGACATTATTTCATGGGCAGGTCTTGCTGATCTTGTTGGACTAAGGGCTGAAATAAGAGCGTATATTCCCATAAGCTGCTCAGCAATGCATTTCTGTTTCTGGATACATAATTTGAACTGCACTATTATCTGAACTGAAACAAGACTGACACTGAAAACTAGGCTGAAACTCCAAAACTGAACGTCTGATAAAAATCTGGCTATTTATATATGCGAATTATTTTTGTTTTAAAATCCTCTTTAACTTTTATGAACTCTTAGTTTTATTTTTTCTAACCAAAACTCCCCCTCCCTCCTTTTAATCAATTATTTTCTAACTTTTATTTCAAACTCTTTTACGAAAATAAACTATAATTAAATCTTCAACATTTAAATATGTTTTTCTTTTACGAAAGATTATTTTAATAAATTTTTTTTAGATAAATTAGTATGTGCCAATTTCAATATTGGTACAGTATATAGAAGTAAGAACACACACACTTAAAAAATAATTACTATAAAAAAAATTATGCTGTTTTGTTTCATTATTATTATTTTATTTGTTTTTAACTTTAATTTTTAATCTTAGAAATGTCGAGCGTAGGTAGGTCACTCAGACGATGCCTTGACTCCGGGCTAAAGGTCCGCAACCATGCCAACGCTTGCTTCCAGATATATATACACAAACAATGTAATGCGAACATGTTAGCATCAAACCACGCTGATAGGAATGTGTGTCTGACAGTGTGATATTATTGGAAAAAACATGACCTTCGTCCAGTACAGGGATGCACGTCTGTATGGCTAAGGAATCATGCATGTAATATAATAAAGAGAATAAAGCTTCATATGGATGGGAGAGCGGTCTATCTTGCCAGCTAATTGTCCCAATCCATAGAGCTGGAATGGGTCAGTGGCGCAGGAAATATGTCTGCATCCATTGCAACAGTATGACTACCTCTTTGGGGTCATGCATTCAGTTGGACTCGTAGCCCTTATGTGCTAACACTTCACATTACATTGATGTAAATGTCCATATATCTCTCCACCAGCATTGACACAACTACGAAACAAATAGTCCGAAGTCAAAACCCTAATTCAAACGAGACTCAGTGGCTACCCACACTCAACTTACATTTAAGTCAATTTCTTAATTTAATTCCAAAAAAAAATCTTTAGTTTAAGGTTTTAAAATCATTTAAGATGACACATTATATTTAACTTTTTTTTTTTTTACTACAAATACAATTTGACGTACTTTTCCTTTATTTTAATTTCAATAATGCACAAATAACGATATGTGTTTCTATCTTTAAATTCATTTGCAATCGCAACCCCGCCCTATTACAAACAGATCTTTTTAAGCATGAATAAATAAAAATAAAAATTACATTTAAAACTTTAGCTATGACTTTTAACATTGCAAGATTTTAAAAAAATAAGAAATAAAGTTCAGGTTTGCTCCAGAGAGAAAGTCTATAGTTCATTTTAAAGACAAATAGACTTCGAAGATTTTAGGTTTAAGAATTTATATTTAATTTTATCATTTATAAATTTATACCTTCCTTTGTCCGCGAAGAAGATCTAATTTACGCAAGGGCCCTTTTCTTGCGGACGATGACGATTTATGAAGTTTGATGAGGATTTCTGTATACGGCACCAGTGGTTCGATCCTGGGATCCGTGAAGATGAAAGTTGCCTTCGGCCGGCCGAACCGAAGGAAGCACGATGAAGCTGATTACATTCTTGGTGACAGCGATAATAGCTTTTTAAAT
This sequence comes from Epiperipatus broadwayi, assembly GCA_028023455.1. Classification (NCBI taxonomy): domain Eukaryota; kingdom Metazoa; phylum Onychophora; class Udeonychophora; order Euonychophora; family Peripatidae; genus Epiperipatus; species Epiperipatus broadwayi. Next base: position 1,757,113 of record JAQFVV010012545.1, read on the forward strand.
TTTTATTTTTACTTTCAGCAAAGACGAATGAATTTAACTTTAATTTTCTAATTCTCCAATTAATTATTTCTTTTGAATTCTTCCTTTTATAGTCCTGAGGCATCTTATCTCTGGAATGCATGGATCCATCAAACATATTTCATATCTATATTTCATTGGTTCATTGAGTTTGTTGCCAAGTAGATTTTGGGTTTCTGGCTAAGTAGATTTTGGATTTCTGGCTACATGGATTTTTCCACTGAGGTCTGTGTCTATATCTTTGGGTGGGAAAAGCAAGTCTTTTGTTTCTACTCCTCGACTCTTATCTATTTCATAATCATTTTCTTTTCAATGGTCATTTTGCCCTAAGGATCTGTTTGTAATTTTTATTTTTAAGGCTAAAAACACTCTTCATTATTTTTATAAAATCAAAAGGTTTTTATTATATTTTATTTAAAGATTAGAATCTTTGCTTCGATTCTATAATTTTTATAAAGCTTATCTTATTTTAATATTTAAATCAAACATATTAATAAATTAATAATTCGTTATTTGTGCATTTTGAACGTTTGTGATTTTAATTCAGTATTAGATATTTACAAAAAAGTCAAGTATTAAAATTTAAATGTAACGCATATATATATATCCTGTTACAATATATATATATATCAAATACAGCCATTAACATTAGTAGATCAAAGGTTTACACACCTGATCAGCACAAAAGAATTTATAAATCCAAATGTTAGAAAGCTTATCATTTGATTTTAAAAATGTGAAAAGGTTTGCCCCAAATTAACCTACTTGTGTAGTTTTGTCACAATTCAAACACACATCACACATGGAAGAAATAATTTCTCATTTATAATCCCACATCACAAATATTAAAATAAATGTATGTAATAAACAGTGGCTGTGTTTCTTAAATAGTTAAACAACGTTCTGGTCAATACTCCTAAAGTTTTGATTGGATAAAGTTACAATAATATAATGCACAATCATATATATATCATGACAAGTTGATGTAGATCAATGTACATTTTTGCAACAAAAAAAAGGCAACAATGTTGAAAAACTTAAATAATTTTATATTTAATGATAATGTGCAATTAATTATATCTCAATAATAGTATCAGCTGCTGAGTTTGAGTGCTATGAATATGACCTTCTAAGTTGAAAGCATTGTTCAGTTATTTATTTATTATTTAAAGTTTAAATAAATTAATCTTTTCTTTGGAAGCGAATAAATGTTTCTCTTAGAATTACATAGTAAAAGCAAAAAGTAAATATTGTTATAGAAGGTTGTTTTATAATAGCATGTTGAAACCGCCGGAGGGAGTGGTTTGTTTGTAAACAAAGATAAATATAATGTTGCCGGGGCCGAGTTTCTTTTTTCTTGGCTTTGGTTTTTTGTTTATCACATTTATAAAAGTAATATCAAATCAATTTTTTAAACACAACCAAAAAAAAATGCATAAAAAAATTTAAAAAAAATGAATTTACATGTAAAAGTACTTAATTTTTTTTTTTTATTCTTTTCGTTATTTATATTTTCGGGGGCCGGGGTTTTTTTTTTTTCGGTCTATGTATTTTTTTGTTGTTGTTGTTTATCACATTTAAAAAGTACGGCGGCTATCAAATCAATTTTGACAACCCCCCCAAAAAAAAAACATCAATTAAAAATGAATTTTAAAAAGTAGTTACCACTTTTTTTTTTTATTCTTCTCATTAAACCCTTATATTTTCGGTTCGGTATTCTACGACAAAAAAAAATCAGATTCTTCTTTTTTTTTTGTTTAATTTTTATAAATTGTAAATAAATCTATTTCCATTTAATGGTAACATTTACAAGCCAAAGTCAAACTTTGGGAGAGGGGGGAAAGGGGTGGAAGGTGTTTCCAATTGCTAACAGAATGGAACGCAAAAAACTCGGTTGACAAAGTTTTGACGGTAATTACCAAATACATAAATCTATACGGCAATTAAAACCAACTTTTTGGGCTCTTCAGGAAAAAAATAGCACACATGCAGCTTCAAGCTGTTTTGTTTGATAACCCGGTTCCAGCAGTCAAAGAAGAATTCTTTCTTTGACATTCGGAAAGTTTCCTATTTCAGTCATTTGATTCAGCTCACAATTGTTCTCGCACGAAACGTGACTTACAGCGTGATTTTATCAGAATCGCGCTTGCACCTACACTTGCCCAATTTTTTCAGCAGGAAATGGGGGCTAGGGAAGCATGAGACTCTGCTAATAATTGTTAGTAGACCTTCCTAAAACATGGGAGATCGAGGAGGAGGTGGTCTTAATGAATATTAAAAGTTTTGACAATCGGAATTCTAGCCACCCTCAGACAATACTGTAGCCAAAAGTGAAATGTGACCGCATATCCAAAATGCTTAGCCCAAATCTGAGCTGTAAGTTGACACGATAGCTTCTGCGGCAGATTGGCAAATGTCATGTTTCTGTGCATTAGCATAGAAATAAACACAGCAGCCATCCCCACCCCCCATATCAACGGACTATTTCTAGACTTATGCATTAGAAATAGAATGTTCGATAGCGGCAGAGGCCGCCTAAATGGCATATTTCTGTGCGCTATCATAGAAATAACGCCCTCCAGCAGTTTCAACACGCTGTTGTAAAACAACCTTATAGAATTACATTAATGACTAATATTTTCATTTTATTTTTGAATTGTAATGTTAAGTTCAGTAGTAATGAATTTGAGAGCTTTTTTTGAAATGCCATATTTAAAAAATAATGTATTTCTCTCTATATATATATACAGTATAACAGTTTGATCAATTAAATGACAATTATATTTAACTGTCCATTTGATTCCTTAGCAGCTAAATAAAAAATTATTTTATTTTTTAGATTTATATGTAAGTTTTAATAATCTCTTTAATATGTAAGTTTTAATAATCTCTTTAATAAATTATATGCAAAATGTTTTAACTTTTATTTTATTTATTCCTTTTTTGTGAAAAAAACATTCTGCTTATTAAAAATAGTGTAAACTAATTAAAAAGATGGAAATTGTCTTCATTTAATTACTCTATTCTTCTATCAATTAAATTCCTAAAAAAAAAAAAATTCCTTGAAAGAATTACCTTTTCAGATATTTTTATGTGATTTATTTTACAATGATCAATGAATGAAAGATAAAAAAAATGTATTTAATTAAATCTTTTTTCCATCCCACACTACTGCAATGTAAGACAGATATTACTGTGTTTACAAGAAAACTTAATACACATGATATGGTTCATAAAGCAATATTTAATTATAGAACCATGCAGTTAAATTACTTAAGAGTTTTAAATTCTTTTCTACTTTCATAAAGCCCACCTTGAGAGTATAACAAGTCCAAAAAATATTTAATAGCTAATTTAAGAATAAAAAAGTTGAGAATGAATAAACTTTCTAATAAATTCTAAGAAAAACAATTCCAGTTTTAAAAATATACATTTTTATCATAAATTAGCCAGGGGGGGGTTCATAGTACATCGCCAGATAATACAATAAATATACAAACAAATGTTTAATTAGGCAAAAATCTGTTTACAAAACTAGAGAATGTATAAAAATACATACTTGAATTAAAATTTTATGGGAAAAATTATTTAAAATAAAACTTGCTAAATACCATGCAAATGTATAAAAACATTTTCAACAAATATGAAGTGGAAAATAAAAAAAAATAGTAAAATGAGAGGGGGAGGGGGATATTAACATTTAATCTTTAATAATGACAAAAAGAAAATGAACATGAAATTATAAAAATTGTAAATATCATAAACTGTAATAAAAGACAGAGTGAAAATAAGTTGATATAAAATTAATAAAGCAGTTAATGACGAATCCATTTTACCAATGTCTTGTGTGATGGATTCAAAAGCTAAAGATATCTGGATGGTAACTCAACTCTATTCACTTCTAGTATTCAAATGTCATACAACTTCTCTGAAACATTTGATTGTCCTTACATGATTGAGCGCAGTGATAGAGTGGCAGATTTCATGGACTACAACTCAGCTGTTACTTCTGGTCTTTGATGTTGTATAATTTCCTGAGCAATAAACTATTGAATTATTTACTTATTACCCAAATGATGATAAATCTGAAAACTTGATTCACAAAAGTAATTTTTCAATTAATTTATGATGTATGCATATGTATTAGTTAAAATGCAATGTAAAATGTAATACCACAGACATCATGATTTCATTCAAACAAACTTTATTCATATTATTTTTACAATGAAATTTTTCATGTTAAAGGTTTCTTTGGTTCTTTTTGGACACTTTCAAATTTTAATACTTGGTTGGCTTGGGTTGTTTCTCACCCTCAAAAGGGGGGGTTTTTCCCCCTCCCTTCCTTTTTCTTTTTTTTTTTTGTGGGGGGGGGGGGGGGGTGGCCCGGGGTTGTTTTATTCAAAGATGTTACAGTAAGCATTACTAGTCACTTAAACAATTAAAATCTCTATCTATCTATAATTTAATAATATTATGTTTTAGATCAAAGTTTTAATAATAAAAATGATTAATAACAGTTACTTTAAACATACAGTTTTACATAAAATTTTCAGAATTTTTTTTTAAAAAAAAGGTGTTCCACTATGAATAAAAATAAAACAAGATTTCACTTATAACAACAAAAGACAAAAAAAACATCAACCCCTACATGATTACACATCAAAGAATAAATACAGTGGGGGGAAATAGACATATATATTGAATAATATAATCATTTCACAGTGAATGTAATATAGCATAGGTATTAACTTTTTGGAGAGTAGTTAGGCAAAACAAGGGAAGAATAAATGAAAGAAGGATAAAATCATTTGAATATAATAATATACATATATATTTAAGAAGCAAATAACTCATAACATTAATATATAGGCATATGTTATGTTGCGTATATGTGCATGCATGTGGGTATAGTATTTATTATCATTTATATATCAAGGGATAAAAATATATTTTAAGAATTCTTTAAAATATTGTTTACTGAGATAATTTTTAATATAGTGCAAAGTATTATATTTAGTTATTAAAAAGATAGTATATAATAAAATTCATATTTTAAACTAAATAAAAGAATATTAATTTATATACACACATTATCCCAGTGTTATAATTGGCATTTGTAAAAACTGCATCTCAGAAATTTATCAACTGCAAGTTTTAAAAAATATGGCTATAACCAAAATTTGTGACATGGATTTTATTGCAATGACAGGTTGAAATATATGAGATCCTCCTTAGATACGTGAACTAAATTTGTAGGAATTTTCAGAATGGCTTAAAAATAAAATATCATGAATTTTCACATTTTATAGCAACTTGACAAAAAGAATAAAAGATTACATACAAAAGAGATCATTAATATTAAGTGTTTAGAAATCAATTCTACCTTGTATGAGTGTAGTGTAGTGAAAGTTATCAAAACTGTCAACATGGGCAAGGAAACTCTAGTATTGATATCTGTATAACACTACAGAAATATTATTCATTAACTCAGATCTAAAGTATATATTTAGAGTAAGGATAATATCTAGCTTAATAAATGGTTAATAAAGGTCATTAATATATTTCCATAAAGTGGTTTGTATCAAAGTTGTGAGTGTAGACAATTAGAAATTTGTCAATTAAACTAGAAAAATTTGCTATATATAAATACATATCAAATGATAAAGATCTTTTTCACATGTTTCAGTAATGTGAAATGCAATAGAAGCTTGAAATACATTAAAATATATATATAATTTAAATATCTCTAAAAATATATATATACATATATAATTAAATTGTAATATGTGCTATATCTCTTATTCACTTGACAAAGTGCAGTGAAGGTTTCAAATGTATCCAGTGTGAGAGATTGGTCTGAATTTTGGGCTGATGGACAATCATAGTATGATTGAGCTAAAGGTGAAAGATACATTGATAAAAACAAAAAATTTGCAAACATATTGTAATTCTCATGTCTGAGTTATAGGTGTTGCTTTTTTTCTTCATTATTATGTATAACAAAATATTAAAGTCATGTATATAGAATAAATTTTAAAAATATTTTTTAAAGTGTTAAAAATAAGTGTAAAGATAAAATGTATTATTACTTTATTCTTTTAAAAATAAAAAACACTTTTTCTTTTTAAAACAAAAATGTTAATATGGTAACCTGGAAAAGCTTTTCAAACTCATCTGCTTTTTAAGAAACCGGAAAAAGAACCGTAACGAACTTCACCCTCTTACTGTCAAGAAGTCAATGAAATTTTATGAAGATTTTGAAATTTATATCATGCATTTTATGGAGTAGAGAATTCTCCAGGAAACTTTCCCTGAATTTTCTATAATGTAGCTGAATATAGAGCTGTAGATAAACAATATGTCTTAAAATTTAATCTTGATTCTGCTGATCTATTCAACATTATTGAAGGCTGAAAAAATATTTGACTGTTGATTGCTAAAAAATGAAAATTAGTCATCTAAAGTGAGTATCTATCTCATGGAAATGTACTTCTGTAAATTAATCTGCGAATCTATCTATTTTAAATGCTCAAAATAAAATTGCAATGGAATCTCTCACTTCAGAAGGAACTAATAGAAGCTAAAATCTTATATTGCCAGAAAACATTAAAATTCAATGATTAATGTTTATGTTCCCATGTTCTATAGTTATCCTCAAAGATATTGTAAGTTACAGAGATTTTTTCCCCTCTCATGCATGGTCGTCATATAAGTTTCTTAATTGTAAATATGTAAATAGATTTATTATTATTACTATCATATAATATTATTCTTTCATTAAAGTTATTGTTTATTGTTAATAATTATGTGTTTGCCATTCCTCATCCAAACCAAGCTGATTATTTATTTATTAATGTAATAATTTATTAGATGGAGAGGAGTAACAATCAGAAAATACAATTGGATTTGCATGGAAACTTGTTTTTATGTACTCAATTTGATTGTTACCCATGACTAAAATGTATTTAGCAATTAAAATAAATTGTTTTCAGTAACTCCACCATGTACATGGTCGCCTGTTAGTTGACTTTAAATTCCCTTAGACAAAAATTTAATTGCCAAATATCATTTTTTACTGAATTCATTACTAATTGTTTAAATAGGGTGCTTACCATTACAATATATTATAGTGCCATGATTTTACACCCTTCATAATGGATAGAGACCAATCCTTACCTTGAGTGAGAATGGTACAGTGAAAGTTATCAAAACTGTCAATATGGGCAAAGAAATTCAAGTGTTGATACTTGTATGACATTGCAGAGGTATTATTCATTAAGTCAGACTTAAAATATATATTTGGCGCTAGGGATAATATCTAGCTTAATATGATTAGGAAAGATCATTAATACATTTCCATAATGTGATTTGTATCAAAATTATGAATGCAGAAAATTTGAAACCTGTCAATTAAACTATAGGAATTTGCTATCTATATACATATAGAGAATAAATGATGAAGATATACGTAAGATATTGTAATCTGGGTCAACTGATGAGTGCTTGTTCAGCACACAATGCACATCTTGAAGGATTATTTATCTTGCTCAAGTCTTTGATCATATATTTCAATAATGTGTGATGGAATAGAAATTTGAAATATATTTAAAAACATATATATATAAAGTTAAATTTAAATATCTCTAAAAATGTGTATATAAAGTTTAAATTATTACATGTGCTAAATGTCTTACTTGATAAAAGTGCAGTGAATATTGAAAATATATCCATAGTGTGAGAGGTTGGTCTGAATTCTGGGCTGAAAGATGGCTATGTTGTTAACACTAAAAGATAGGCATGTGCTATGTTGCACAGTGCGTGCAAATATATCTAATATTTATTATCATTTATATATTAAGGAATAAAAATATATTTTAAGAATTCTTTAAAATATTGTATGAAATAATTTTTAATATAGTGTGATGTAATTTTAAATTTAATTATTAAAAAGATGATGATGATGATGATAATAATAATAATAATAATATATGCTTAATATTTTTAACTCATAAAAACACTTAATAAAAGCTTGTTAATTTATGTAAACATAATGGCCCAGTGTTAAAATCAATCTTTTTAAAAGTAAATAATTTGAAAAAACCTGCATCTGAGGAATTTATAATTTGCAAGTTTTAAAAATTTGGCTTTTATGTAAAGTATATGGCATGGATTTTACAGCAATGGCAGGCTGAAATATGCAAGATCCACTCCAGATATGTGAACCAAATTTATAGGAGAGTTTTCAGAATGGGTTAGGAACAAAATACAGCAACTTGACAAATAGAATAAAGGATTATATGCAAAAAAAATCATTTTGCATCATGTGTTATATAATTCAATAAACAAATAAAGGATTTACAGTCAATAATTGGGATACAAATACCAAAGCTCTGAAATAAGTAATTAAAAACAAACTTATTTAAATTTAGATTTAAATCAGATGCTATGTTGACATCTCTATTTGTATGTAAATTACCAGTAAATTGTAAACTGTTATGATGAAAGAACTTTTGGTGTAGAAGCATTATAGTATATATTATTTAATGTTATTTTATGTATTTTAAAGTGTTTTAAAAATGGTGCATACTTTGTAAATAATTTTAAATATTTAAGGTTTAAATACAATTTAGTTTTGTTTTGACAATATAAAGACTTCACAATTAAAAGAAATTCATTACCATTTAAATAAATGAATTGGCAGAGTTAAAATATACAAACAATTTTACTTTTAATATTACAAATTTGTAATAAAATAAATGAATGTATAGTGAGATTGAATAAATAATTGAGATCATTTGACAATATAAATAACCAGAATTTAAATAATTTTGGATCTTGATTTTGAATAACTTTTAATGCTTGCTATAACTTTATAGAATCTTGCTGGAAAAAGCTAATGCAACTTAATTTAAATATATGGATTTATTGGTTGTTTATTGACAAAGATGCTGAGCTTGGGATTTTCATGTATATGTTTTATATATAATCAGAATTAATAACAGGCATGGTGTTAAATAAATATTATTAAAAGTTTGAAATGAGAGTTCTTTGTCTTGTTTCTATTACATAAATATATTCCTGTTTTTATGTTGGAAATAAATATATGCATGTCCATTGTTTATTGATATTTTGATATTCTGTACATTGCAGTGGAAATTCTAAGGTACCATTAGTTCACTATATATTAGTGTGTATTTATATAATGATAACTGACAGACCTAATAAGAGTTATGGCTCATTATTATGAACTACTGCTGATAAGAATCCGAGTTATATCTACCTGATTATATTTCGGATATTATGATTTACATTACTATACTTTGCATACATATTTTATCTTTGCCTTTTTTTAGAGAGCTGAGTGTATAATATTATAATATGTTATAATATTAGTGTTGTTAATAAAGTTGATTTATTGCAGATAATATATATAATATGACAAAATGCTTTTTATGGTCGACAATTTCATGTATACTCACTCGGTCATTGATTTTAAACCCTATTTAGAAATCTTATTTTTATTTAGATTTATATAAACTAAGCGGCATTGTCCACATTCATATATACATGATATATTGAAGTACAATAAGCAATATTATCAGTATAGAAATAGGATCATATACAAAAGGGATCATCAGTATTAAGTATTATAAATATAAATCAACTAAATCAATCAATAAATAAAGGATTTGCAATCAACAACTGGAGTACAAACACCAGAACTCTAAAATAAGTAGGTAAAGAACAATTAATATTTATGACAAGCTTATTTAAATTAGGTGCTATGTCAACATTTTTATTTGTGTGTAAATTACTGGTAAATTTTGTATATAAACTTTCATATAAACTGTTTAGATATATTATTTTATATATTTTAAAGTGTTTTATTAAATGGTGCATACTTTATAATAATTGAATAATTTTGAATAATTAAGGTTTAAATATTGTTTTGTTTTAATAATAATAAAACTTCTTGTAGTTTTATTTATTATTGTTACAATTAATAGAATAAATTCTTTACCATTTAAATAAATGAAATGTCAGAATTAAAATATACAAATAATTTTACTTTAAATATAAATTTGCAATAAAATAAATGAATGTATGGTAAAATTGAATAAACAATTGAGACCATTTGACAGTGTGAATGACTGAAATTTAAATAATTTTTGAACTTCATTTTATATGTGCTTAATGAAAACGTGTTAAATGCATGGATTTGTCATTTATTTAAAAAGTTATTGAGCTTGGGATGTGCATATTTAATATTTTTTATATATAATCAATATTACTAACAGGCATGAACACATTAAATAAAATTATTAAAAGTTTGAAATAAGGGTTCTATCATGTGTGTATTGTTCTGTCTCAATTATATAAACACAGGTGGTATTCCTGCTTACTTATATGGATAATGATATGGATGATCATGCTTTTATGTTAAAAATTAATATATCCATGCCCATTGATTATTTATATGTTGATATTCTGTACATTACTGTGGAAATCCTGGAGTATAATGACTAGTTTTCCATATATTAGTGTGTATTTATATAATAATATTTAAGGATGTATATTTTTATATATGCACTTAAATTGTATAGACTTATAAAGAGATACATATTGGTGTTATGAACTACTGATATAAATCCTAGTTACATCCACCCAATAATATTTTAGATGTGATTTGCATTAATGTATTTTGCACACCTATCTTTGTCTCATTGTGAAGAACCAAGTATATGATATAAGTTATAATATTATTGTTAGTAATAAAATTGTTTTATCGTCAATAACACATCTAATAGAACAAGGTGCTTTATATAGATAATCCACAACTTCATGGATTCTAAATCCTGTTTAGAGATCTCATTTTTATTTAAATTTATATGAATTAAGTAATATCGTGCACATTCATGTTTATGTGATACGTTGAAATATAATAAGCAATATTATCAATACAGAAATAGGATTACAACATAGTAATAAAATGTATATAAATTAGATGTGAAATCTTTATGGTAATATAATTAAAACAGAATATCATATAGTTATATTTTATTAATTATAAAAATTTGATATTTGGTTTTATAATTTGTTGGGTGCATAGTAAGTACTCTTTTCACTTATCAATTAATTTATTGTAATTTTGGAGCACCAACATGAGTAGCGAACTACTCTTTTAATTATAAGTTATTATTTTGTTGATGTGTTAATAAATATGTTAATAGATTTACTTATTAGTTGTCTGATTGTACTCATAATAGTGGTTTCATTCTCATTCTCTTTAGTTCACTACAATACATAAGGATATCAAAAATCACAATTTATTCACAAACGCCATAATTTTAATGTTTTGGCAATGAAATAATGGATCATTGTCATTTAATATTGCCACCTTTACATCTTTTAATAGAAATCAGAAACTCGGTTAGTTTAATTACGAATGAAAAGAATGATTTTAAGTTAAATTAATCTCAGCATCTGAATTAACATCAAATTTAATTATAGGTTGAAAAAGATCTTCCACTAGTTAGATTATTACTGAAGCAAAAATTCAAAAATTGAGAAAATTTTCACAAATCAATATTAAGTTGACCACAAATGTCTCCAACTGTTTCATTTAGACCAATATGCATTTAAATAGTTGAAGAGGCCAAAAATTCAAATAACACACAATTTAATAATATCATAACTATTTTTTAGTTTATTTTTACTCATGGGTAGAAAGGATCATATATGTAAAATGGCACAGCAATAGTGCACAAACTATTCTTACTTTTCATAGGACATTTATCAGTCACACAATCTGTAAGATCATAATGATATTCATCATGTTAGCTATTGTATTTTTAGGTTCAAATAAGTAATCACTTTTTATAAAAGTTTTTTTTTTGTTAAAAAGTCAGCTAACAGGTTTGTATCTTTTGATAAACATATTTATTATTTAATAATTATATAAATAATTCAGTCATTCCAAACAGTATGAATGATAATGAAAAAATAATTTATCAAACATTTCTAGATAATGTGCAAGATCCGATGAGAGAATAAAGACTGGTTTCTGACGGGGAAATGATCACTGAAACATTAAAGATATTTTTCTAAAAAGCATTTAATTTTATAAAGGCCTTGGTAGTGAATTCCTAATAACATGACTGTTCAAAAAAATCCTGTCAAACCATCAAATTTGATGAGAGATTTAACAATATGTTGCATTTTTAAATGATTCACAATTGAATTTGTAATAATCATATTCTGGATATTCTTCTTAACAGTAAGTTATACTTTCTTCATTTTATTCCTGGGAATTTTTCAATGTTAGTATCATATGACTGACAACTTCATTTCCGCTATTACATTTAGTACTAAGAATTTCTTTTTAATCTATTTTTGTAGTTTTTTCCTCTTTTTATTTAATTATTTGATTCAAAAGTGAACTCTTGTGAAGGATTTTTAAAAAAAAACAATATTAAAAATGAGATCATAACTGGTTTAAACTCCGTCTTAGGTTTTTTTTTGTTTTTGACATTTTTTATTCAGCAATATTTTTTTTTCACCACTCATCCTTTTTATAATACTTGATATTATATAAATGAACTTCACATAATTGAAAATTTTACTTTCTCAGAGAATTTGTGCAATCATTAAAAGAATCAAGTTTCTTTTATCAAATCCATACATAGTAGGTACTTATATTTTTAGTACATGACTTAATTTTTCAAAAATAAAATATAATTGATAAAGTTTCTGCATCTTTTAGTTTTTCAAAAAAACAAAAAATAGACTGAACAGGCACTAATCTGTATTCAATGCGCTTTAAAATTCACAATAATCAGTGGAGAAAACAATTACTTCATGCTTCCAAATCAATATGCTTCAGATTCGCCTATATAAGTGGACATTTAGGTTAAAGACAAGACGGGCCGTTCTCGTCTTTAAAAATAGCCATCTTGTGTTGTGGTTTGGAAGATCTCTCCTATCGGCAAAATATGCTTGATTATTGCAAATTTTAAAGTGCATTGAATACATGTTAGTGTCTGTTCAGACTATTTACATAAGCTTTCTGTGCGCTATATAAATTAATTACTACTTCTCAAAAAAAAAAAAAAAATGAAATCTTTCAATTCTTTTTAATTATAGTTTAAGGTTATGTTACATCAAAAATGTGATGATACTTTGCTAATTCTAACATTTAAATTCTCTTTTTATTATTACTTATAGCAATTATATAAATGTTTCATAAAAGTTTCAAGTGAAGAAAGATTTAGAAATTTTTAACTTTTTTTTTTTTTCTGTCTCAATTTCAGATTCCAATGACTTTGCTTTTGTGAAAATTATTCATTCTGAAATTCATAACTTATCTAACACAGACTACCACTGTAGCAATGACTTTTTTTTTTTTTTTACTTATTTATTAAAAATGATGACCCATATTACCAATTCTTAATTTCATAAATGATTAATTTTCAAGATTATGATAAAATAAAAAAAGTGCAAGAAATAGGTAAATTCATTTTGAAGTTTCAGAATTTAAATTTTTACTGTTTTTATTTACAATTCATTTATTATTACTTTCTTGGGTTTCTGTCATAAGCATAAAGACAATAAATGGGTTTACTTATTTGGTTGTCATCGATGAGCAGATATATCCCACTGGATGGCGCTGTTTTTGCGCTAAAACACATAAAAATGCCGTTTCCGCGGCCGACACCTTCGAACCTGCATTTTCTATAATACAACTTTTTTGTTGTGCTACAGATTGCAGGCCGCTATGTCGCGTCGCAGTACAGCATGTATGTTTTACGCAGCAAATACATTTTGCGAATTCGCACAGTTTATAAAATGATTACGGCTTGGGGAGAGGGTGTGTTTTTTTGAATTGGATGGAAATGTTGTTTTCATTGGATTTTTTTTTATTTTAAAGTATTGAAATGTTCAGATTTTGTAAAGTAATAATTAACAGACTTTTTACACCGTAGTGTATTGAAGTTTTAAGTAGTAAATGTTGACGAGATATATGAATAAAGTTATTTGGAATTAGGTAACGAGTCAAGTAACGTACTGTTCGTAACATTCCACGAGACATTTTAAGATTGTACAGTGTGTATATTTTTGAAATAAAAAAAAAGCGTTAACACAAAAATATCCAGTAAGAAAAGTACAATTAATTGTACACTGTTTTTTTAAATGTCATAAAAAGCATATATTATAAACATTTTATATATATATATATTTGTCGTTGTTTAAAAAAGTTTTAGTTTCTTTCTTTTCTCAGACTACTGTTATTCTTTGTTGAATATAGTTTACATTTATTGTTATCATTTATTTTATAGATGTTAGTAAAAAAAAATATTTACAAAAATACGATTTTGATATTTTTTATTTTAACCGTAAACCTAACCCTAAAACTAACCCTAAACTAACCCTAAAACTAACCCTAAAACTAACCCTAAAGCTAACCCTATAGCTAATCCTAAAACTAACCCTAATCCTAACCCTAAAGCTAACCCTAATCCTAACCCTAAACGTAAACGTAACAAGTTTTACTTTTAGTTATCATTCTATTTGAAATAAAAACTAGCGGTAAACAAAATCTTCGATAGAAAAAATCTCCGATAGAAAATTGATTTTTTCTAATAAAAAGAAAACTAAAAAAGACGAATCAAATTGTAATTTGTTTATTTTATTTTACATTTATTATTATCATTTAATTTGTATACGTTAATAAAAAATAATATTTAAAATTAAGTAATATTTAGAAAAGACGATTTTCTTTTTGTTTTTATTTTCGCATTACAAAAAACACATCAAAATGATTATAATTAACGGCCCGTGAATGATCATATTTTATAATTTTAGTGTGAAAAGTGCGCCATCGAGTGGGATTTAGCAGCTATTCTACGAGAACCACTTATTTAAAAGACATGATACTGAAAGCACTATATTAAAGATTTGGATATCCCATGGTAAGCAATTATAACAACAAACTGCAGAGTTGAGAAAGCAAAATGAGTGAATATGATAAGTGAAGAAATTAAAACAACATAAATGTGGGAAAGGTTAAACAAGTCTATGAAAAAAATCAAAATGTTTGAATTATAAAGGGAGAATATTTAGAAATATTTTTAAGAGAAAATAAGGAAACAAACTTTTTTGAAAATAAGTATGCGCTCTTGAAAAGAGTATATTGAAGATTTGTTTAAATGAGAAAAAATAACAAATATAAATATGAGATATTATATAGAGAATAAAAATATGTTTGATGAAAATAAAAATGGACTTATTATAATAACAAGAGAAGACTTTGATTATAACAATTATGAAGATAAGAATAATAAGGCATCTGGTATAGATAATATTGTACCGGTATAAATCCACCACGCTTACTCATACACAGTACCCGAGTTCAAACCCAGCCCACGCTTAAGAATAAATTCCAAAACGCCAACTGAATTCAAACCCAAACCCCGGTATGACTAACCGATGATGACTTTATAACAGCACGGGGTTATCCCTTTTCTAGCTCAGCTCAGAACATAGACTAATTCTTACAGTTAATGATATATATATTTATTATACTCTAGATATTGGAACGGTCATTCATGTAACGTACATATTTAAGTTGCCCATACAGACAGTAAGTGGCTACCTAGACTTAGAGAGTAATAAGGTGGAGGACACAGAAAGTAGATTAAATAAAGTGTTTAATAAGAAAAATAGAAAGCATATAACTATAGCGTTCAACAGTACGGTAAGACTTCCATGAATCCTCTGGTATTTAGCTACTAGTCTTTAACAATCATTTTATCTCGTGAACAAACTCATGCCAATAGCTGTGTAGTTAAATGATTGACGGGTGGCTAAGAGAATCAGAGTATTTGAGCATTGAAAAGATATTTATCAAAAGGGGTTTTATTAACTTATTTTATTCGAATAGACTCAAGCCGTTATGTAGATGGACAGTTGGAAGTGGTTTTATATAAATACGGCATGGAAGATAGATGTACTGGTGGTTGCCTATATTCAAGAGCCCTACAGTAATCACTTGCGGTGCATTAACGGAATACCGGGCGGCTTGTACTTTGACAAGGCTTAATGCCCCCAAGTAGCTCCGGGACACGACAACCAGCCGGGATCATTTCGAACCCGGTGATCCAAGAGATTACCTGGGAAAGAAACTGCTTTCATTCCCCAATGGTAGAATGGCGAGACGCTAACTTCAGCGAAGGGAAGGCATTGCCACAGACATCAAGGACGAGTACTTGAAGTGGATTTTTAAAAGAAATTATACAAAACCTGGAATCTATTCGTCCATTTCTACGCCACAGGCTGAGATCCTTATCCCAATAAAATATAGCGGAATTAAACTGACCGCGAGAACAATAATTAATTAAATTTACTCTGAAACCCTTAACCCTCCAGGTTGACAGGCGGTAGCGATAGTATTAAATTATACAGTGAGTTATTTCTCATATCGTACGTGACATTAATATAACACTTTAAAACCAATATATATATATCTAACATTGAACCTTAGATTGCAATTATATGACAACTTAACATAGAATAATAAAGGGATTTAACATTTACCAACTCGAAATATAAAAGAATATTTAATTCGGAAAACGAAATTTACTTTTAAAATAACTTGATCATTATTGTACACTAGTTTTACACAGAGTTGGGAAATATTACTATTGGCATCGTTTGTTTATGGAATATGCAACACAAAAAAAATATAAATGCATTCATTTGAATTATTATTACTATTAATTACAATTTTTATAAATTATTTCTAAAGACTAGAGCGGAGGATTAAAAGAAAAGAAAATTTACTGACAGGTTAAACAATAGCATTATAAACGATATAAAAACTTACATGTAACTTATTTGATTGATCACATTAAGCTCGGGAGAAAGTTAAAAGTTCGTGTAACACAGTTACTCTTCTTTCTTCATCCGGCTTGGCTTTTCCCGATTGAGATTCCCGACGAACGTAGGCGCGCATTTTGAAAGTTATTTGCAAGGCATTGTCAATTTGGAGATTGGAAGCTGGAAACTATGAAGCACAAACAACATGATCACTCAGCGGCACGAAGATTCAATTTGGCAGGACAGAGATCAGCTCCTGGCACTTAGCCCATCAACATTGCGGTTTACAGGTGAGCTTCTTAACAAAGTTCTAGGAATTACTCTAGCAGCTGCAGTGCTGTCTTAAGACTACCTCTCTCAACCACGTCAAAAGTTAGAATCCGTTTTTTCTCTAAGATGGCCACGATTGACCTTTCCGCCTGGTTTTTGTGTTTAAGCTCCTCCTACTCTCTCTAGCTTCCAGCCATCCAGCTTGACCATACAACATTAATTATCCATTCCCATTGTCCTTTTACTTTGATACGCAATTTTTAAATTGACACGGTAATTACAAATCTACATTTCTTATCTAATTTCGAATACAATTTAATTACTCTGTACATTTGTGTAATTTAGATTTTAATTAAAAACACTGATCAAAGGAATGTGACTTTTGATCAGTATTTTTAAACGACTTTGTACAATTTTAAAAAAAAAACAAAATTCAAACAAATACGCCCGCAATGAACTTTAAATTAAACTGATATAAACCCACAAACCACGCACACACGAATATTATTTCATGGTTTGTGACATTTATATACAAAATCTTACATATTGATTTACAAAACTTAAAATATATAACTAATTTTTTTATTATGACTGAAAATAGACAAATCTCACTGCGGGCAGATAGTGGTTCGAATTACCGTACTTCAAACACATGAAACGAAGATCGGTTCTTCGATCTGTCTGTTTCAATATTCTAATTGAATTTTAAAAAAATTGCAATGATGTCATTAAAAATAAATTATTTGATGTACAAAAACTAATACCTTTCCCCCCAAAAAAGGTAAAGGAACCAAATGTAGCATGAATTATAGAACAATAGTTCTATTATACCATATCTTGGAGATTTTATTTGTAATAATTAAAAATAGAATTCAAAAAAAGATAGATGTTAGATGGAGGTCAATATGGTTTTAGACCTGGGAAAGGAACTAGATAAGCAGTAATATCACTAAGAATGACTTGGCAAAAATTATTGGAAATGAATGGGGAATCTTCTATGGCTTTCAACAACTTCGAGAACGCTTTTGGCAGAATGGATTTGTTTAAAATGATGAATTATGTAAGGCTTGTTCGAAAGATAGATGGCTAATTTTGAATTAATATAAATGTCAAAATATAGAAATAGTTATAATTGTAAAATAAATTCTAACATAAGAAGAGATAAGAGGTGAAACTGTCCATTATCACCCTGTTTATTATTCAATTTATTTATTAAGAATATAAAAAGAATTATAAAAAAGAAAACTAAAGGAATTAAGATTAATGATAAGCATATTCATTGTACTCATTAGGCAGATGATATATCATTATTTGCAGATTTAGAAAAATAAAATAGTTAAGATATTCAATATGCTTATTGTTGTGTTTGGTTGAATTGCAGGATTCAGACTCAAACAAACAGTAATATCAAAATAAATATGGACACTCCCAAAGTACAGTTGTATGTAGATAAATGTAGTTACTATTTTGCTGGCCGTGCCGAAAGACTGGACTCACTTCCGGCTGTATATATTGAAACGGTCAGTTTCATCCATCTGCCCGTTTCACTTATTTTACCCACACATCTATCCATATGCCAGGTTTAAACCCTCTCAGAGTAACCATTTAAATAACGTTAAATTATCATATATGCAGAATCACATATATATATATATGCGAGCGGTATGTCTGTAATTTAATAGTGTATGTATAGATTTACAGATATGTATGCATTTTATATTTCTAATTTAAAAAATATTTTAGTTTAAATTATTATTATATTATTGGTATATATCACAGATATGTATATTCATTTTATAAATATTTCTAGTTTAAGAAATATTTTAGTTAAATTATTTAGCCAATTTTATTGATGTATTATTGAAATCGCATACGTATATTTCCTGTTATTCTGCACGTATGGTTATAAAATTAGTCTTCTACTAATTATGAAAGTAACTGTCAAAATAACCTTTGATTTTGTAAACAGATTTTAAAGTAGGCACGCATTGGTCCTAAAATAGCGTGGACTTCATTTGTAAATATAAAATGTTAATAACAAAATAACGCAGGAAAACAAAAGCTCAATTACTGGTTATAATTAAAAATGTTTTTCTAAAATAAATAAATGGGTTTTTCTATTAGTTGTAACTATTAAATATGTTTGCTAAAATAAATAAATGTACTTTCCAGCTGCGTTCAAGCTCGTAAAAAATTAACAGGTGGCCAGAGTTTGAAAAGTATATATACTTAGGGTTTTGTTGCCAGGAATCGAGTATATATATAATAAGTGAGTTGTAAGCAGAACCTATGCCGGTTTTACCTTCAAAATGATCGAGTAGAACAGCGTTAAATCACCTCTCGGCACTTGGCCGGGGATGGAAAGACTTTGGTCCAATAAAATATAATGCCGCACACCAGAGAAGCAGCCCATAGAAAATCTCTATTAACTTTAAATCATCGTCAAAAGTGTCAACTTAATATCCTCCTAAGTGCCCAGAACTGTAATCCAGAGAACCGCAATGGAAACAACTGAATGATAAAATTTCTCTCAGAGCTCTTCTTTCTTTTAAAAGCTAGCTATGTATTAAATCGCCTTTCCCAAACACCTTTACTAAAATCTGCAAAGAAGACCGTTAAATGCAAAATCTTGCCTGATTGTAAAACTTGAATTCTCTTTTAAAATGTAAAACTTGAATTCTCTTTTAAAATGTAAAACTCTAACAATCTATTTTAAATATATAATTTCCTGTGGTCTTTTATGCCTATTTCTAAAAATATTCAATTTATTCTATGATTTTATCATTTTAATATTATATGTATTTAATATGCCAAATGACTCGAAACCGCAAGTATTCATAAATATAATTTTAGCTTATCGATCTGCGAAGATAATTTCAAATCTTCGCTATAATAAATATTAAATAATTGAGTTATTAATTTTCATTCTCACTCGCTGTTTCGAGATCATATTATTATTTTACTGATTAATTTTTCGGTATTAATATTACAATAATCAGTTATCTAGTTAAGATTGTAGTTTGCTTAATTCTAGTTAGGAATTATAACTATTTATATATGTAACTCGCGCATCATAGGAACTAGCCACAGAGATATTCTCAAAGCATATTTTAATGTTTTATTCATAATTACCCCGCAAATATGCTTTGTCCTCCTTAGATTTATATATGTTGAGATGCAGGTGATAATATTAAAATAGGTTACTAATTAAGTTAGTCGCTAAATAGTATATTTAAAATACTAAATTTGAGAACTGGATTGTATAAATATGCAAAAAGACGTTATCTAATTTTAAGGCATGCCAATATAAATTTACGTATTTGCGTTATATCTATGTATAAGTTGTGGATGTGTTCTTATGAAGTACGCAATTGATTCTTGATGAAGTGCTGGTGGAGGCCACCCTCATCCACTTTAGTTCGGGTTAAAGCACACACTTTTAGAACTAGGGCACAAGGACCTAGATTATTCATAATGCTTATCCGACTCCCTGAATTACTAAGGTTCCTATTCGTAGCAAGTTAAGTGGTTTTAGGGCAAACCGAGCATTCGATGCTGAAGCCCGTGAATAATGACCCATTCGCACCTTTGAACTTTATTAATATTTTAATATGTGCCATAGAGGATATAGATAAACCTATCATAAACCAGTTTTCTCTCCTTTTTATATTAAATGCTTATCTAGCATTAGTGTACACCCTAATCTAGGTTAACACGTTAACCTGCGTATCTCTGAGCCTAATTACATGCTCGAATTAACTTTGTATAGATAGACGCCATAAGAGCGCTATTAAGTTAGTTATATAACTTTGGTAGCAGACTACATAAGAGCTAGAAATTTGGCATGTTAAAACTCCAATACCGCACTACACTTATTAAACATCTATTATGAGATACGTAACATTAATCTCTTTAGTTTTATAACGCCTATGAGCATAATATCTCACGTTTCCATCACATAATATATTTTAATTTCACAATTATTGTTTTATTAAATTTATATTTAAAATCATAACTCGTTTTCATAATTTTATTGTCCGTGAGTTCATTTTATCCAACTGGTGCACATACATCATTATATCTATAGGTAGATTACTCTATTAAATTTCATAATCAATCATTGATATTTTAATTAACCACTTAGTCATATGTGTGTATATCTGACCAAATCAGTATTAAAATGAGTTAATTTGTTTTACCATGAGTGACTGCCGGACCGAGGTTAAATTAAATGTCTGTGTAAGTTGAGAAGTGTCATCCATAGGGTATTACATCGTTGAGCAGAGGTGAAAGGATTGAATGTTGGTCGGATTCTGGATCCCAGTATCCTTATTCGATCAGCTTTAGTGTATTTTGCCTGTGTTCTAGATTTTGTTACGTGGAGGGACAATTCTTACCGTTACAATATTAGCTTGTCTCATGAGTTCTGGTCTTAACTCTTCTGGTTGTACTGGACAGTTTGCCTCGAGTTTGTTAAATGACCCTTCTGCCTGTATAAGACAGCTTGCCTCGAGTTTGCTGTAGTCATAGCAGTTTCCAGATCTATCGAGGACTTTCCTCACTGCGTAGATGTATCATATAGTTAATATAGTAAAAACACCTTCACTGTTGGAAGTAGTTTCAATGGAGAGCACATTGAAACAGATGTTCACTGGCTTGACTCCAAAATGGCTGACTATTTATTACCAGATCCTCTACCTTACTTGCAGCAATAGATTCAGAGAGCCTAACCAATGGTAGAATTTATATACATATTTATATTGTTCATACTTATGTTTTATCCTTTGGCCATTTATACATTGGTAATCCATATGTTTACACATTGGTTAGCAGAAATGCATGCTCAATCCAATCAGATAAGAAAGGAATCTGGACTAGTCCACTTCTAAAGGCAAGATCAGATATAACATCCCTCCCCCTGGTAAATTTAGCCCTGGAGAATAGAGGAATTGAGATGAACTGGATAATGTGTTGTCCGCTTTGTTGGTTTCTTGGGTTTATTACTATTCTTGTCTTAATCATCTCCTTGTTTGATGGTCTTATCCCTGTTTGTTTGCTGCTGTTTTCAGTTTTGTGGTCATCATTTTCACTTGATGTACTTGTTTCTGTGTGATTCAATCTCAGCTGGTTTAGATGGTGATAATGTTGATAACCATCTATGGTTTGAACTACTACAGTGTAGAGTCCTTTCAGTTGTATAACCACTGCTGATAGCCATTTTGTGGATCCATAGTATATTCTGCAAAGGATGTGAGTCCCTATTGGTTTTTTTATATTGCTGTTTTCTTTTTCTACATATTCAGAATCAGGTTTCAGGACTGAAAGGTTAGTTTGGAGGTCTATTAAAAAGCTGTTCTGCTGGAGTCTTTCCTGATGCTGTACTTGGTGTGGAGTGCTGTGCTAGCAGTCTTGTGGCAATTCTGGTATTCTAACTTCCTGTATTTATTTTGTTTGATGTTGTGATCTGGTTCACTTTTGTCACTACTAAGCCTAAGTAACTGAACCAGTTTGCCTGACAGTCTGAGATTGACTTGCTGCTAGGATGCAGCTTATGTTTATTATTCTTACTGAAACAATTTACCCCTATTCTGAGTACTGTTTACGTTTTTAAAATTATAATTTAGCTGAATTCAAACCTTTATCCTTATCAAACCAATTTTCTATAGTTATTCTTTCTTTCCGAGGGTGAATTTTTACAGTGACGCATGTATTAACTAACGGCCCTTCCCATACGAAGTTTTCCCGAAAACAAATCGAGTCATTCACCCCTTACACGAAGTTTTCCCGAACTTTGGGTCATTCAAAGGGGTAAGTGAAGCAACCGACAGCAAAACACATACACATCAGGTAATGAAATCGAACCCTCCCAGCTTTAACTTAACTTTAACTAGACCTCTACGTTTATGGACAACGAATGTATTTTTTTTTGTTCGTTGCCAAGCGCCAAACTCGTTATTCAACAAGAATCGTAGGGTCCATTAAATATTTATTTGATTCAGCCTTTTAATTAGTTGCCCGTCTTAATGCTCAGGGTGTGGTAGCGCCATGCGCCGGAGAAGAAACGAAAGGGAATGCAATTTCAAATCAATTCGTTCTATATCTTTCTATTTCTGTTATCCCATTAAAGTTTAAACTAAATCTTTTACAATCCTCATATACTTTGCTATCTAATCTGTCTCGCTATAAATTATCATTAAATTCACACCAGCACGCACGTGTATAAGATTTTGGAACTCATAAATTCTATAACGTGTATCGCACTAAATCAATAATTTAGCTACAGATCTACTATTACTTATTTAAAAAACACAATCAATAAATGGCACACATATACATATAATAAATATTTTAATGAAATATTATTAAGGAGAAGACAATAAAAAAAAACATTTAATAATACAGGTATAGTATGAAATATTCTTGCAATTAGGTTGGATTAACTTTAAAAATTGAAAATGGCATAATAAGTGTATATTTACCGGTATAGTATAATTTGAATAACTGGCGTATGTGTTTCCGAGTGCACTCGCAAAAAGATTCCGGGAATCCTACCTAGGCAAATATGGCATCCATCGCTTCCACTTAACATTTCATTCCTTTAGTCCCTCTAAAGTGGCGTATTCAATCTTCTGTTCTTTATTCTTTCGGCTTAATTCCGGAATGGCATACGATCTACACTGGATTCAAATAGCTTTAGTTATGTAGGGCAGTTGGAGATGTTGATTGTAGAATATATTAACGTGGCATATTAAAATGGCTGGAGTCCGAACACCGACCAAGCATGATGGTGATTCTACCCCATGCGATCCATGAGGTCACTCATATATGTAGTTTAGTTCGCACAATTTGCTTCTCCAACTTTCTTCTTTTCAGCTAATAAATTTTCTTCAAATAAAATTTAGAATATCTTACACGTAAGACTAGCAGAGCTCAACTGTCCGTTTTTTCAAATTAATTAATCAATCCCAGTTGCCTCCCACCTGATCGCTGGTATTCCTTTGTTTCAAAAATAGATTTTCTTACAAAAATGTCAAACAAAAGGAAAACCACTTAGCGATCTTGACTTTTACTTATCTCTCTTTTTCTTTTTAAATTCCTGAACTTTTAATTACAAATCCTTTTGTCAACTTTAACCACACAAAAGAGATCGAAAAATAGTTCAATAACTAATGGCATTCCATGTTCATTTTTCTTAATCAAAATTATTTCTGAAAAATCCATTTAATTAAAACAAACACACACAAAAAAATATATATCCATTCAAGCAGTTGGATTTTGCTTTCTTTATTTTTCTTTCTTTTTATTGAACAATGCGATCCATTTTGCCAATTCATTCAGGAAGTTTATACTCACAAAAAAAACTTTTCTTTTACCTGCTTTAAAGTCTTCTAAATTTCTACTTTCCTGTTCTCAACAATAATATCTACCTACATATATGTATGCCACTCATAATATATACCCACACCCCTCGTTCCAGCAAATACACGTGCGCTTGGTATGTGCGACTTTTATAAATAATTATCTAATACTAATAAATAAATAAAAATTATATACAACTACATTCTCGTTCCTTTTGTAACAGGGTTTGAACCCAGTTCCTGTTACAATGCCCCCCTGTTGGAAAGACTTCAAAACGAGGTTTATTTCGTTTTGAAGGCTAAAGAAAAAAAAACTCTGACCCTAACCCTTTCCCATATGTACATGTCCTTTCCCTTCTCTTCTGTTCCCCATAAACTTCATTTTATTATTTGCTATGGTTTTTGGCGATTAGAATCTTTTCCTTGATCATCGTTTCTCCATTTGCCTCGATCTATAGGTTTATCCTGTTCGCTTTCACTCATATCTATAGCGCCTAACATCTCAGCCACCTCTTCAATCGATGACCTCCCATTCCCTATCAGCATCTGTTCGATCCTTGTTGGCAAATTGTGCCTGATGATTCTAATTATATGTCGCTCCATCATATTGCATTCGTCCAAGGTTCGCAATTTAGCCACTTGTCACCGAAAAAATTGCGTGTAGTTCTCTTGCCCATTTACTCTATATTTTTCCTGCATTATACGGTATCTAACGACCTCTTGCTGCTCTTCCGACCAAAACGTTTCACACACAGCTTCCGTATACTCTTTAAACGTTCGAGGTTGGCAAAATAGAGACTCCCACCATGACAATGCACTCCCCGCCAAGTTGCTACACGCTATTATTACCTTGTTCCCTTCCGACATTTCGTTTACATTAAAGTACCTCTGTAGGCTCTTGAGGTGCTCTACTGGCGCCTCTTCTATTTGACCGGAGAATGAACGGATCTTAAGGAATTGGTTAACATTTGTCTGGCTACCTATCCCTTTCTCCATGATTTGCTGCTCTTCCCTTATCTTCTCTCCTATTATGACTCGACCCATCTTAATTTTATTTTCCTCTGTATTTTCCTCTACTTCTAATTTATCTGTCGCTTGCTTTTCACTCTCCCCCACCTCTGCCTTACTGCTTCCTATTTCTTCACGCAACTTTTTCTCCAATTCTGCCAAACTCTTTTCATTTTCTATCTGCATCTCTGATAACCTTTCGTTCATTTCTACCTTTACCTCCCTTATTTCTTTTCGTAACCTTTCTTCCATTTCTCGTAACATTACCATGATCTGTTTAAACATGTCCATTTTCTTTCCCTTGTCCGACGTTTCTGAATCCATGTTGCTCTGTGACCTAGTTTTCATCCGATTTTAATTTTATATTATTTTTGTTTAATGCGATTAACAATACGTGCCGGGTTCAATGTCCCAGCCCCCAACCATTTCTCCACGTAGTATTTATTTTTCCCCTTTTTGTTTTTGCCCTATTTGTCTATTTACCATTAAATTCCATTATTATTTTTCTCTTCCCAGAAAAAAAAAATATTTATCTAAACAGCATTCATTTTTACACTTAAAAAAAAAAACTATATTTCCTCTCTTTGTTTTTTTTTTTAAAAAAAATTTTCTCCCTTTGATTTATGCGCCCTCTATATCCTTCAGCCGCATTCACCCTATCGATCTCCATTCTTCAAAAGCCCCATCGTTGAGCGTCCATTGAAACAATTCCCCCCTATTCTGTGTACTGTTTACGTTTTTAAAATTATAATTTAGCTGAATTCAAACCTTTATCCTTATCAAACCAATTTTCTATAGTTATTCTTTCTTTCCGAGGGTGAATTTTTACAGTGACGCATGTATTAACTAACGGCCCTTCCCATACGAAGTTTTCCCGAAAACAAATCGAGTCATTCACCCCTTACGCGAAGTTTTCCCGAACTGTGGGTCATTCAAAGGGGTAAGTGAAGCAACCGACAGCAAAACACATACACATCAGGTAATGAAATCGAACCCTCCCAGCTTTAACTTAACTTTAACTAGACCTCTACGTTTATGGACAACGAATGTATTTTTTTTTTGTTCGTTGCCAAGCGCCAAACTCGTTATTCAACAAGAATCGTAGGGTCCATTAAATATTTATTTGATTCAGCCTTTTAATTAGTTGCCCGTCTTAATGCTCAGGGTGTGGTAGCGCCATGCGCCGGAGAAGAAACGAAAGGGAATGCAATTTCAAATCAATTCGTTCTATATCTTTCTATTTCTGTTATCCCATTAAAGTTTAAACTAAATCTTTTACAATCCTCATATACTTTGCTATCTAATCTGTCTCGCTATAAATTATCGTTAAATTCACACCAGCACGCACGTGTATAAGATTTTGGAACTCATAAATTCTATAACGTGTATCGCACTAAATCAATAATTTAGCTACAGATCTACTATTACTTATTTAAAAAACACAATCAATAAATGGCACACATATACATATAATAAATATTTTAATGAAATATTATTAAGGAGAAGACAATAAAAAAAAAACATTTAATAATACAGGTATAGTATGAAATATTCTTGCAATTAGGTTGGATTAACTTTAAAAATTGAAAATGGCATAATAAGTGTATATTTACCGGTATAGTATAATTTGAATAACTGGCGTATGTGTTTCCGAGTGCACTCGCAAAAAGATTCCGGGAATCCTACCTAGGCAAATATGGCGTCCATCGCTTCCACTTAACATTTCATTCCTTTAGTCCCTCTAAAGTGGCGTATTCAATCTTCTGTTCTTTATTCTTTCGGCTTAATTCCGGAATGGCATACGATCTACACTGGATTCAAATAGCTTTAGTTATGTAGGGCAGTTGGAGATGTTGATTGTAGAATATATTAACGTGGCATATTAAAATGGCTGGAGTCCGAACACCGACCAAGCACGATGGTGATTCTACCCCATGCGATCCATGAGGTCACTCATATATGTAGTTTAGTTCGCACAATTTGCTTCTCCAACTTTCTTCTTTTCAGCTAATAAATTTTCTTCAAATAAAATTTAGAATATCTTACACGTCAGACTAGCAGAGCTCAACTGTCCGTTTTTTCAAATTAATTAATCAATCCCAGTTGCCTCCCACCTGATCGCTGGTATTCCTTTGTTTCAAAAATAGATTTTCTTACAAAAATGTCAAACAAAAGGAAAACCACTTAGCGATCTTGACTTTTACTTATCTCTCTTTTTCTTTTTAAATTCCTGAACTTTTAATTACAAATCCTTTTGCCAACTTTAACCAAACAAAAGAGATCGAAAATTAGTTCAATAACTAATGGCATTCCATGTTCATTTTTCTTAATCAAAATTATTTCTGAAAAATCCATTTAATTAAAACAAACACACACAAAAAATATATATATCCATTCAAGCAGTTGGATTTTGCTTTCTTTATTTTTCTTTCTTTTTATTGAACAATGCGATCCATTTTGCCAATTCATTCAGGAAATTTATACTCACAAAAAAAAACTTTTCTTTTACCTGCTTTAAAGTCTTCTAAATTTCTACTTTCCTGTTCTCAACAATAATATCTACCTACATATACGTATGCCACTCATAATATATACCCACCCCCCTCGTTCCGGCAAATACACGTGCGCTTGGTATGTGCGACTTTTATAAATAATTATCTAATACTAATAAATAAATAAAAATTATATACAACTACCTTCTCGTTCCTTTTGTAACAGGGTTTGAACCCAGTTCCTGTTACATTACTAATGATAGCCCAGGTCTTTTTTTGAAATAATACACTGCAGACCGTGTCTAGTTCCATTCTAACTGGCATATCATTAATTATAGCCTGTGTATAAATCCAGACTGATCATCTTTAATATGATTTATACAGGCAAAATGTTTGTTTTTCTTATAATTGCATTTGCTGTTTTTTTGGGAATGGGTTTATCGGCTGTTTGTCTTTTTAATTTCAGTCATGCAGCCTTTATATGTCCGACTCACTTGCAAAACGAAAATGTTGTATAGCGGTGCAGGCATTTTGTATGTATGTGCTTTTGTTTATTGCATCTATAGCAATAGATTGGACTATCTGATGTTGAATTATCTGAGCAGTCTGAGTTTCTGACTGACCCAGTGTTATGCTTGATTTTTTGCACATTATACTTAGTAATTTTTTTAATGGCTTTGCTTGACTAGCTATTGATTTTGCTAGTACTGCTGGGGCCACGGCTGTTTCAAAATTTAAATCTGGTATCATTAGTAGTTTGAATCTTAAATTGTGATCGTTTACACCACAAATAAAACGATCACGAAGTGCATCATTCATGAAATCCTTGAATTCACACTTTAATGCCAAAGAATGAATTTTAGTGATTTTAATAATCATCGTAATGTAAAATGGTGAATGTCTTTAGCTGCACTTGCATATTTCCTTTATTATTCCAGTCAATTCCATCAGAACTGACTTATTTTATATTATTTTTCTAGTCAATGGGGCAAAATATTTCTTGTCTCTTGTCAAATATGTTGTATATTCGGAAAGATCTAAGTGATATATTTTATCACTGATTTATAACACTCCCAAAGTACAGTTGTATGTAGATAAACATAGTTAATACTGAGCTGGTCATGCTGAATGACTGGGCTCACTTCCAGCTGTATATATTAGCTTGCCTCATGAGTTCTAGTCTTAACTCTTCTGGATGTACTGGACAGCTTGCCTCAAGTTTGTTTAGTGATTCTTACAGCTGTACAGACAGCTTGCCTCACGTCTGCTGTAGTCATAGCAGCTTCGGGTTCTATCGAGGATTTGCCTCACTGCATAGACATATCAGTAGTGAATATAGTAAAAACACCTTCGCTGTTGGAAGTGGTTTCAATGGATTGCACATTCAGTTGTATAGGTAGACAGATGTTCTCTGGATTGCCTCCAAAAAGGTTATTTATTGCCAGATCCCCTACCTTACTGAAAGCAATCGATTCAGAGACCCTAACAATTTGCAGGAGTTTACCTCCATGTTTATACATTACCCATACTTATGTTTATACATTGGTAATCCACATGTTTACACATTGATTAGCGGAAATGTATGCTCGATCTGATCAGATAAGGAAAAAATTTGGACTAGTCCACTTTTGAAGGTAAGGCCAGATGACACTTATAGTCCTTTAATTTAAAGATAACTATTAATAGGTTTAGGATAACAGTGGTAGACAGACAGAAATAAAAAGACTGATTGATGTGCATATAAATAATATATATATTTAGAACAAGTTAAGAAATTTTATCTGATAACTAAAATTTGTGATGACAACGGTTGTCTTATGGAGATTAAAAGAATTAGCAAAACATGCTTTTCAAAATAAATAAAAACTTTACTACTGAATAAAAATATCTAATTAAAAATTAAAATGAAATTTATTAAAACTTTCATTTGGAGCATATTGATTTATCGTTGATAGACATGGTCTTTGGGAAAACAAATAAAAAAAGATTGGAAAAAATGAAAATGTAGCTTAAGAGAAGATTAACTAGAATGAGTTGGCTGAAAAAGAATAATAATGATCAAATATTAAGAGAGCTTAGAATGAAAAGGGAACTAGTGAATACAATAAAAATCAGAAAGATTAAGTTTTTGGGTCATATTTTAAGATATGATAGGTTTTTCACAAAATATTTTAGAAGGCAAAATTTTAAGAAGAAAATTGAAAGGCAGATCAAGACCATCCTATCTTAAAAATGTGATCAATGAAATTGAAAGTTTTTCATATGCAGATATGAAATGAACTGTTGAAAATAGAATGAAGTAGCAGCAATGATGAGGCATTATTTTTAGAATATGATGATAATGATGATATTAAAAAGATAAAATTTTTATTTTGGAGGTTTCCACTTTAAGATTCTCAAACTTGCTTTAGTTTAATGGGAAAAACAAAAATATATTAAACTCCATACATAGCTAGATAGTAAGCATAAAAAGAATTCAATGTTTACAAAAATCCGATTGAATCATATCGCATATTTGATATCTCCTAGATGTTAAAAAAGGTCACAAATATTGATATTGTCATTAACTTTGGGTTCTTCTGATGTTTGCTTACTCTTACAAATTAATTTTTCCTAGATTTGTGTTAAGCTTTCGTACACAATGTAGTAATATGGATTTACATAGATCCATCAGAAACAATTCATATGTTTCTAAGCAATACTTACATACTATTTAAAATCATTAGAATATTTTTTAATTTAAAACTGATTAACTGAAAATATTTAATTTGAAATATAATGTTTCCATCAATTAGAATTTAATGTTAATCATGATTTGAATATTTATAATGTCATAACACAAAGTAAATTACAATGCAAAAATTAAAAATGCCTTAACTGAATAAAAGATTTCTGATTTTTCTAATTACATTTCCTTTAAATTATGTTTATGGTTTGAAGAAATTTTGAATAGCTAAGAATATTAATTTCATCTTTTAAATTTATTTTAATGAAATTGTGTTTAATTATAATGCTTTCAAATTTATTTTGATATAGTTATGCGTATTAAATATTTTTAACTATCTATAATTGGGCAGTTTTTGATTTTGTGACTTAACTATATATTCTTGACTTTTGCTTTCCAAACTGATTTTATTGTCATTATTGTTCTATGAAGAATTTTAAAATATAAAAATTTTTTAGATGAAAAACCTTTTAATTTCCATCTTATGAATTGTAAAAAAGACTCAAAAAATTGACAATTATTATGATATTTCCTAAATTATATTATCAACATATTTTTACATAATAAATTAAAAATAATATAATGAATGATTGTTTTTCACTTCTTTGTCAATAAACCTTTGTTTTAAAGGTAATACATAATTAAGAGAGAGAAAAAAATTCTCTGGGAGCTTAAAATGATTTGCAAATTAAATAAGCCTATGCAGAATTTTTCCTATTGCTTGAAAATATTAAAACAAATGTTTAATTTGTTGAAAAAAAAAAAAAAAAATCAAGGTTATCATCATCTATAACTATCTATAGAATATATACACAGCCTAAATAGAAAATTAATATGATTTTAAGTTATTTTAATTCAAATCCCCACCACACACACATCTATTAAATAAATCGACTTAATGCTTAACTTTAAATTAAATAAGTTTCACTCTGCATACATACACTCATTCATTAATGATTTTACAAGCAAAAATAAAATAAAATGAAACATTTCAAAAACAAAACTTTATACATTTCTTAGTAATAGTATTATTAATTAGTACAATTGTTTAAAAAAAAGAAAGGCTTTATTATTATGAGGCCTTATCTTAGAAATGATCAGTATTTAAGCTAGATCAGTGGTTCTCAATCTTTGTAGAATTGCGATCACATTTCACTTAATATTTTTCACGCGAAACACTAACATAAAAAAATTCAAAATTACATCAAATTGTCAAAAGAAAATACAGAAATTGTATGGGAAATTTAAGCATTTAAAGTACCATGTTTAGGAGCAATAAGGAAGGCAATAAAACAAATTGCTTGTTATAGTTACATGAACATATTAATATTATTGATGTTTCTCACAAATTTCTGAAATATTTGTACAAATAAATAATAATACCATTTGCATTTCCTACTCTAAGTTTCCAAATCTTTGGCATTTTTTTATTTTATGTTGACTAATGTTGAAAAACCTAATTCACAAAGATAAGATGTAGAAAAGAGCTATAAAACATTTATGGCTTTTTTGATATAGCAAGATATTTTAAAATAAAATGTTTACCTGATATCTAAATAATATATGAATTACACAAATATGTGAACTGTTCAGTTATGGCTACAATAGCACGGAACTGTCTATTATTATTTATACAATTTTTTTTTCATGGAACACATAAAACAGATTCACAGAGTGTTGGTAGAACATGCTTTGAGAACCACTGAGCTAGATTGTTCCATTTTACCTAAAATTACAAAATAATTACATTTTTAAATTCTTAAAGAATATAAATATCTGAATTTGGATTTGTTCCAGCATCATCTACTCATATGTAAAATGTTGTTTTTTCAGTTATTTGAGTTTTAATCATTAATTCACAAAAATTGTATTGTTATTTTGAAAAGCTAGCAATAAAAAGTTCAACATAACATTTTGCTTATTATAATATTTACTTATTAGTAAATAATGACTTCACACAGAATTGACCACAATTTTTGATTTATTTAAATGCTCATTAAAAAAAAAAAATGCAGGGGGAGGGGAGTTGAAAAGTTAACAGTACAAAATAGGAGTCAATAGAAATTAAATTACATTATATACAAAATTATTTAAAAAAAAAAAAAGCATGATCTTCCCTTAAAATAACAAATAATTTTAAACATAAAAACCTTGAAACAACTATACAACCCAATGTTATAGATTTACAGATGTTTTATTACAATGATATATATTAAATTTACCACTATATTACAATAAAGTATCAATTTATTTGAATCAGACACAAACTCAATCACTTACTTGTATAATGAAAACATGATTATTAAATTCCAATTATTTTTTTTTTTTTTTCTGTTTTTGTTTGGTCTATTATGATTAAGAAATTACTAAAAAAAATTTGATTATCAGAAAATAAAAACAATTGTATAAACCTAAAGGCAGTATGAGAATTCTGTTATTATTTTATTAAACGTAAACTAATATTTCCAAGGGATTGGGAAAATATGCATAAATAACTCTTTTTGATGATATACATGTATCCATAAATATAGTATTAATTTATATGAAGTTAACCACGAGTAAAGCTATGTTTACCACTGATAATTAGCTTTATTTGTTGTTTTCTCTCTCTAAATTCTGATAAATGGAGATGCTCATATCATCTGCTTAAATCCTGTCCATAATAGATTAAATATAATTTTGTAGCTTCTGAGAGAAATTTTCATACAAATAAAAGATGGATGAATATTCAATAAAGATTTAAAAGATAGTGAAGTAAAAATAGTAGATCATGAAAAAAGAATAAATAAAATTCAATAGGAAAGACAATGACAAAAATGTGAAATCTTTAGTAAATATAAGTATGTATAAAAAGCTTAAAAGTACAAATGAAGAAGTGAAACAGATAAATCTGGAAGAAAATGATTAAATGGGAAATGCAAAAAGAATTATAAAAAAAAGTAGCTTTTCTATTTGCATTCATTTAACATACAGGAGAATAAAACAATTTATTTGGGAAAAACAAGTCACAGAAATAACCAAAAACTGAAGATAGAAATGATAAAAGTATTAAAGACAGTAGATATATTGGAAAGCAGAAATAATATAAAAATGATTTACATAATAAAAGTAATAATCTTTCATTTCTGTTAATCGAAAAAAAAGTCAGATAAATATAAAGTAGATTATACAATAATGAATTAAGTTGTAAAAATCTTAAATGAAATGAGAAGTAGCAAAACACAACAAACTGGGAGAACTATTAAAGATTTGAAGAAAAAGGAATCTATGGCAATTAGTTAACATTTGTGATGTAAAACATAGCTCACATAAGTGGCATTAAATTTTTTTTATGATTTTAGTAGAAAAAAAATGTATCGCAAGCAAATATGTGAGATTTTAAAATAATTTCTTATTATCACATATGCAGCTCGATGTTAATGAATGTTATAAAAGACAATTTCCAAAAGCTCATATATGTTGATATAAGATGAATAATTGAAGCATCGATAACTATTATTGAGAAATATATGACAAAGCAAGTACATTAATATTTGTTTCAGTGATTTCAACAAGATATTTACGACAGAGACTTATGACTTTAAATATTTAATAGTTGGGTAATAGATTATAGAAAGTAATGATAAAAAAAAATATGTAACAGAGGTGTGAATAATTAGAAAAGTGAATAAATATTGGAGGCTCTAGAAGTGTTAATTTGGAAAGAGATGAAAACAAGTTGAAAATATAAGATCAGTAATGTAGAAACTGAAAAGAGTAGGGAAAAAAAGATTATTTATTAATAAAATTATGAAGGAAAAAAAAAAGGACTAATTATGCACTTAACACAAAGAAATAAGCAAAAAATATGTTTGAAAGAACAATGAGAGAAGAAAGAAACTGATAGATAACTTTCAGAAAAGAAGCACAGAAATAAAAAGACTTGAAGAAGGTGATCAGGTTTGGTAAAAGATGTCTTTTGGCAGATAATTAATAATGATGAGATGTACAAATTCCAGGATAGATCAAAAGCAAGCTATTGCTAATATTGTACACTGAATAAATTATAAATGGAGAATATAAGAAGAAAGTTATTGTAATCTTAAGCAATTACAAGACTTGTGATTCAGTTGAATTTGTTTATTTGAGGAATTCCTCTCCCCCCCCCTCCCTGCCCTCCAAAAAAAAAAAAAAAATTGGCCTAGCTTTTTCTAGTTCTGATGAGAAATTTCTAAGATTAAAGCTACAATTATAAAAGTCTATGCAGAAAGAGGATGGTTTCATATTCATGAAGGAATTTGGCAGGAATATATGTTTAACACTTTATTGTTCAATTATATACTGAATATATAATGAAAAATAGCTAGATTAAAAACGGGTAAATAAGGGATTCAAAGTTGACAGAGCAAACATCAATGACTATAAATATGTTGATAACATCATTCTCATCACTGCAAATCAAAAAGATCTGATGATAACTTATTTTAGAAACATAGTGAAAAGATGATTGTAGTTAAATATGAAAAGGACAATATTAGGATGACTACAATAACAGGTAATTTAAAATTGGTTATGAAGATATAGAATTTAGCAGTTTTTGTTATTTCAGATCATTCATCAACAAAAATAATACAGTTATTAAACTTTTTATCATAGACCTGTATTGGTTTGGGACAGTGATAGAGTGGCAAACTGAAGCTTAAGGTCTATAGAACATGACTAATTCTGTCACTTCTAGTCTTTGGAACTTTTTATGAACTCCTGAGCCATTCCATTATGCATGTATTTATTTATAAACAGATACAAAAAACCAAAACACCTTTAGACATGAGAACATACAAAGATCAAAATAGATGAAACTATAAGAATTCCTATGGTATTCTAAGAGAGATTAATGCTCGATCATATTAAAAGATGATCTGTAATTCA
Source organism: Epiperipatus broadwayi (assembly GCA_028023455.1). Lineage (NCBI taxonomy): Eukaryota > Metazoa > Onychophora > Udeonychophora > Euonychophora > Peripatidae > Epiperipatus > Epiperipatus broadwayi. Next base: position 1,792,767 of record JAQFVV010012545.1, read on the forward strand.
TTACAAAAAGTGAAAGATAAAAAAAAAGGACTAATAATGAGATGGATAGAGTTGCTCATCACAATGCCAAATTTGTCATTGAGGAATATGAAAACATTTTGGAAAGATGACTTCAAACATAAATTTTAAATATATATATATGTGTGTGTGTGTTAAAATTAAGTTACAAAAACAAATAAATAACTGACAAAAATTTAATCTTAGTTATAAATAAGAATTTTCCAGATACCCTGGCTTTATATTTAATAAATGACATGGTCTAAATAAATCTTTAAAATTAATTAATCATAGACTACTTTCAACTAAATCTAAAACTAATACTCAAATCAATATAAATGATTCAGCATATCAATTTTGTCTTAATCTTTATAAAGAGTTTGAAGGGAAAAAATCGATTTAATTCCCCAAGATTTAAATTTTATATTTGTAATAAGATTAAATATTGTTTACAGTATCATAAATTATAATTACATTATATTATTATAAGATTTGGTGATTAGAAGTACAAAATAAGTGCTGTAATATATTCAATGCACATACATGTTTGCTCTAACACTAATAATCAAAAGCTAATCAATATAAAATCTTTGATTTTTTTATTTATTTTGCAATTATTTTTAAGTAATTAACATAATTAGTACATACACTATGCTACAAAAACACACTATTTCAATATAGTTCATTTTAAAAACCAAAGCTTCATTTGATCATTATGATCAATCTGTAGAACGATCACGATCAAATGATATTTGAGTGACAGGATGGGTTCAATGGTTCAGTTCATTCTTTATTATTATTTTCTCAACTACAACCTCATCCAGGAATCATTACCTCTTAAATTTTCCATTGTTACCATTACACTAACTATGCAAAGAATTTAAAATATGGAGTTAATAAATGAAAACAATATTAAGAACAAATTCTCAACATTTTGAGAATTTGTTCTTTATATTGTTTTCATTTATTAACTCCATATTTTAAATTCTTTGCATAGTTAGCGTAATGGTAACAATGGAAAATTTAAGAGGTAATGATTCCTGGATGAGGTTGTAGTTGAGAAAATAATAATAAAAGAATGAATTGAACCATTGAACCCATCCTGTCGCTTACTTATTTAGAAGAGAAAAAGAAGTAAAATTGATTTTTAAAAAATCAGCGGATCAATTTGTTGATGAGATATACATAATTTCAGAGAACTAGTAGAACTTGAATAAAATGATAGGAAATTTGTAACAAATCTGAGATGAAATAAACAGAATTATATTTATTTGCTAACGAAAAATTACAGAAATGGTAATATTTTAACATATTTAAAAACACTATATATAATGATGAAAAAATCTAACGACTGCATTGGCTAGTTAAAATTTTAATAAATTTAGAATTATGCAAGGGTTAATCTTGATTTTTAATCAAATGAAACAGAATAATATATAGTTTAGAAGATAAAAAAAAAAATTATAAGAATAGCAGTGTGACAATGGGGGAAGGGCATTTATTAAATAAATTAAGAAGAGGAAGAAAAATGAAATTACACTACACTTAACCTTATAATGATAGACTTAAAAAAAAAAAATAGTGGAGTAGAGAGGATACAAATATCTCAATAAAAAGATGTTAGGTAGTATATAGTTTAGCTATTCACCACAAAAATTATAAGGCATTAGCATATCTGGATCATTAATTATAATGTGAAATGGTTCAAGGTGTTTTGTATCTTAACCCACAAAAGTGCTGGCATATGATTTAAACTATATATGACATTGCTGTTGCAAGTCATGAGAATACTTTTAAATGGTTAGTAAGATTTTGTGGTGGCAAAGAGGATACTGAAGATGATCTATGAAGATATGAAAAATACTGTCATATTTCATGTCGTAACTCGTGATCCAGATATGCTAGAATGTTAAAATTTTTGTGGTGACTAGGTAAACTATGTCACTGTATAAAATAAGTATTAATTTAGAAATGACACTGCAAGAAACTTATAGAATCAGTCACTTTTCCACTGGAATATTGAGAAAAATATATATTTCAATGGGATAATTAATAAAAAAAAATGGCTGAAATAATAATGGATTTTTTTCAATTAGAAAATGAACCTGAATTTATAACACTATATTTCCAAAGAAGAAAAGAAAAGTGTAAAGAATTGCAATCAAGACCAAACTTTAATAAACTGCTGGAGCAATGGTTATTTATATATATTTTTGATTGGTAGACATTACTAATATATTTAGATAAAGATTATAAGATCTGACTATAAAAGTTAATAATTTATTACTGACCTTTGAAATGGATTCAAAAAGAATAATCAAGAGTTAAGAAAAGTGGCAAAGAAGATTAGCAGAAAACATAATCTGAAGTAGCAGAAAAGATATAAAGTCCTGTGAAAAGCATGGACAAGAATGATATAACTGTATAAACTATAGATTGAAATATCTTCATATAGACAAAAACATTTTAAATAAACAAGAAAAATAATTTTATCTTTTTCATAGGGGTATAAAAAATTGACATTGTTAATTATTAATTTCTAATTACCTATTTAATCAAAAATAACTTAAACAAAAAGAAAGCTACACTATTTAATATACTGGATAGTTTTCAATGATATTTAAAATCTAAACTGTTAATCATTCAAACATCTTGCTAAAGGGAATTAGGAAAAGTAATAAAATGTATAAGTATATCACTAAAATAAATAAAAAAGGAATTTATATAAAAAAGAAATAAACGTAACAAATTTAAAGCCAAGATTTGTTTAAAATTTGAGATTATGAAAGTTTAACTTTTTTTTATTAATCAAATTTTTTAAAGCTGTAAATAAAATGAAAACTTATTGTTTCTAAATATATGCCTTACAGAATATTTATTTATTTATTTTAAATTTCTGATTTCAACTATTGATAGTTTATGACAAGTAAAAAAAAAACAATCTTCATTTGGTTTAAGCCTTCTTTTTTAAAAATAACTCTAAGAATGTAGTCAAGGATTGCTAAAATGCATCAAATGCCATATTTCCTTGTTATGTGTCCAGCCCATTTCCATTTAAATTATTTAATTTTTATAGTTATATCAGCGACTCAATTCCATAAAAAAAATTTCCTATTCTTCCTTCAAATCATAAATCTTTCCATATTCTTTTGGGTATTACCCTAACCATAATTCTATATTTTACAATCAGAAAACATCTTTTTATGAATAAGAATAAAGTTTCCAAAAATATAATATTATGCCAATGAAATGCATTCCAGGTCACTTTAATTCATCTATTCATTTCTTCAGTTTTATATGTTCAGATAATTCCAACTGATTCAAATACAAAAAAAATTAGCTATTTCTTAGATTTTTTTACCATTAAGCATTATATGTCCTTAGGCCAACTTTATTTTAATTATATTAAAATTTATTTTAAATTCTTTCTTCAAAATAGTTAGAAGTAATTAAAAGATTTAATTATAAATATGTACTCTGAGGCAATAGTAAATAAATACTAAACTTAGTGGTAAATCTATTGCCTGTATTTCACACATTATTATATGAAAATTTGGGTTTTCTTTTGTGTTCAGGTAAGATAGAGCCAGTTGATCATGGAGAAGGTATAACACAGATACATAAAGTAAATTCAACTTTTTTTTATCAATTATTATTGAATGAAAGGTTCCAAAAAATATATAAACAATAGTGTTCAGAATGACAATTTATATTATTTTTATAAAGAGTGAACATCATGGATACACATCAATTACTATTACAAAATTAGCATAAACTTTAACTATATATATTAAGAAAATAATCTAATCACTGAGACAAAATGTTGAAGCATTAATATATTATTCAATAGTTTATTTAAAACTTACACGTAATAAAACAAATCTGAACTTAAAAATGGCCCAGCTATTTGTAACTGTCAACTGGGAATGACGTTCATTTATTAAGTCTAATTAATTTTACATCTGTGGAAAATATATATATATTACTTAATGATTTATCATTTACAACTAACAAATCAAAATTCATATAAGTTTAAAAGCAATCTAATTATAAATTTTAATTTCTGCCAGCTGAAGTGGTTTTTTTTTTTTCAGTTTGAGCAATTATCCATTCACAATCCGAATTATTTTACAAACTCTATTATAATAAACAGTTTAAAATTTGTTAAATTGTTGAAGTGCATTTGATTAACAATCTCCATCTTTCCTATTAACTCCTCCTTTCAATAAAATTACATTCAAAAATTATTGTAAACATTTTTGTAGTGTTGTATGACATATATAATTATTATCGTTATTGTCATTATTAAACATTGCAGATCATTTATTTTGAAAAGGTGGCTAGACTCAATTCAAAATTTTTTTATATATTTTAAAAAACTAATGAAACAGAGAGATAGAAACTGAAACAACAAATGTTAAATTATTAGCAATTATTTAGTCAATGTAGTAAAAAATAATAATATATAAGTACTTTTTATAAAATACAGTAACCTTTCATCAATATTAATTGAAAAAAATACAGTGATACAGAAAAGGACTATCACAACAAAGTATAATATAATCATTTTATAACAATTTACTTAATTTTACATATAACTATGATATTAATGAATTTTGAATAAATGCTTCTAATAGATTTGATGCGTTTTATTTAAAAGATTTGAACTCAGAAATTATGAAATAAGAAAATGATGTAATTGGAATTGTGGAGACTATTAATACAAGATATATATGTAGAAAAATGGAGAAATTATTGATTTTATTAATCTTAAAAACACATTTTATAAAACAAATCAACTTATTTGGAGATAAAAGTTAAAAAAAAAAAAGTAAAAAACTTTATAAAATGAATAAGTTTTCAGATTAAATGTTATCTTAAAAAAAGAGATAGAGAGCAAGATGTAAGACAAGGAAATTGATTATCTCCTGTTTAGTTTTTTTCTTATCTTTTCATATAAGAATGAAATTAGCACATATATAGTAATCAATCTTTTTTAATATTAGATGGTAGGTAGCATAAATGAAAATTGTAGAAAAATTAAATTGGAAGATAGGTAAAGAGGTTAAAATAAATAACAGTCAATTGAAGGAAAAGTTAGTGACATAGAAACTGTATATGAAAATTATAATAGTAAGGGGACTTTTATTAAGAAAAAGATTATTTTGCAATCCACTAAACCTTAAATCTAAAAAAAAAAAAAGGTTCATTAAGTGATGAAAGAAATAAAGATAAATTGGAAGGATAGAATTAGAAATAAATAAGTGCTGATATGAACAAACAATGTAAATATATATTTAAGAAACAGAAAAATATTGTAATGAGACTAAATAAAAATGAAGAGAAATAAAAAATATATACTCTTGGTTTTTAATGAATGAGAGCCTAAATATATAAATGAAAAAATGATACTGATGAATTATTTTAAGTAAGAATGAGTGTCATAATGTTGAAAAAGAAGAGCAAACAATAAAAAAACTTAGAGACGGTACTTTGAAATGATGTATTAAACTTGCTTTTTGAATAATTAATGATAATGAGGACAATCTAACTGTCATGCAGTTTTAGAAAGTTAATATTCTCAATGTAAGACAGATTAGAATTAGTGGGTACAATAAACTACTATCCTATTAAAGTATTTTCATCAAAACATTAGCAGATACTTGTAAATGAGTATAATCTCTCTAACTCCAGAATACATATTTAAAACAAAAAGAACAAAAAATTATAAAGTAAAGAAAATAAAAAAGGTTGGAGTTTGAATTGCCATTCTTATAATTAAAGCATGAAAATATGATTTTGCACACAATCCCGGGACTGTTCTGTGCACATATATGTATATTTATCATAAATAAAGTTTAATAAAATCTTGTATTACATGTAAAGACAGTACATTAAAATTATTATTGATATAAATGTACTCTAGAAAATTAGCATAAAGCTGAAAATCAAGATTTGATATTGAGCAAGGTCAATATCTTTAAATGAGCCCTACTACATATTCTGAACTGCATAAATAGAACCGGATACATTCTAGCGGTGGAGAACAGCACTTATACAATCGTGTGAGCAGCAATTGTGCAACCTTGTAAGCAGAAAATACAATGTATGCGCTAATCGTTGTAGAAGTCAGTGAAATGATTAATGAGTGATATTAGAAATATTAAAATGTCTGTATTGTGACAGTCAGATGATGTATGTTGTTTTAACCCAGTTCGAATACTAGGCAAAATTACCTCGAGGCCCCCCATATGCGAGATATTAAACCAAGAATACTATGACCTCTGCCCTATTCGTCTAGTCTCGAAGCTATCATGAACCGAACAACACTATCTGAGACACGCATAGATATTTTCTTACCGAGCCACAAGCTTAGCATCAGCGGGAGACATGGACAGAACCACCTACGGAGCTAAATAGTTAAATGTGCAAAAATACTTAGAAATATGTGTTTTGCGTGCCTGGATCATTTAAAAGTAAAACAAAGCATTGAAAGATAACTAGCAAACTCAAGCTTTTTAGTTAAATAAATATCTTTAATAAATGACATTTGAAATATTATTAATAATTTAATGGCCTTCGCTATTCCCCGAAATTAATGAATAACTAATGAGACAATGAAAACCAGATTAATATGCTTGGGTCTAAATCTTTCCTTCTCAATTTTATTAAACATTGTCAACTCGAATCTGCTCGATAAAGTGCAATAATAAAAATCTTTTAAAATCATTTAAGATGTATATCGCTAAATCTGACATATGTAAGAAGCTAATGGCGGACAAAAGAAGCGTTATCGAGGAGATCAAGTTGGCAAACAAAAAAAAGGAAACTTACTCGTACTAAATTTTACAAGTATGAATAAAACTGGAAAGGGATTTTTATATGAACAATTAACTAATAAACTTAACCGCAATAGAATTAAAATATTTACACATGGGAGTAATGAAGAATAGCGAAGGAAAAAGGGTTAAATATCTAGATAGATGATCACATATACATATATCTAACTAGTCTAATAAAAATAGTTACATTATAAATATCATTAAACACACATTTCATAAATATTCAAGGAAGCAATTATAAAAAGTATGGACAAAAAGGGTAGCAAAATAAATAGTTCATGAGGAGAGATATGATTACCGTCCTTGTTCCTTCTGTTCCATCGACGGGCGTAGCTGTCCGTCTGACGAGATGTGTTTGTCCGGACAAGGAAAGTGGAAATCGGTAGCATGGTTTC